>OW240912.1:134383261-134394688 GCA_933207985.1 Pelobates cultripes
CCTCACTCCCTTTCCTGTTCTATTTTCATTCGCACCCTGGCATATTTCCATCGCCCTTCAAACATGCAACTTTAACCCTAATTTTAAAGAAGCCCAACCTTGTCCCTAACTCCCCATCCAACTACTGTCCTTTCTCTCTGCAGCCTTTTGCATCCAAGATCCTTGAAAGAGTTGTGTATGCGTACTAGGACAGAGACCTCCAGAGAGAAGCGACAGCTAGTCCCGCTTCAGTCTGGTTTCCGTGCTAAGCACTCTGTGGAAACAGCACTGACCAAAGTATCCAATGATCTACTCGCTGCTAAATCTCGTGGTCACTACTATATCCTAATTCTTCTTGACCTGTCTGCGGCTTTTGACACTGTTGCTCATCAACAGCTTCTTCTCATCCTCCGCAATATCGGTCTACAAGATATTGCTCTCTCCTGGTGCTCCTCCTACTTCTCCCAGAGCTCTTTGTGGGTTTCTTTCTCTGGCTCTGCTTCTTCTCCCCAACTCCTCTCTGTTGGTGTCCCCCAAGGTTCAGTCCTTGGTCTCCTACTGTTCTCTATCAATACTGCCTCCCTTGGTAAACTCATTAGCTCCTTTGGCATCCAATATCATTTGTATGCAAATGACACGCAAATCTACCTGTCCTCTCCTGATCTCTCCCCGTCCCTCTTGACTAGTGTCTCTGATTGCCTCTCTGCTATTTCTAACTGGATGGCTGCCCACTTCCTTAAACTCAACTTGACCAAAACTTAAATTCTGGTCCTCAAGTGTTGCTACTCCTGTGTCTGTCTCCCTCCAAGTCAATGGTGCTGCCATCAGCTCCACCACGCAGGTTCGTTGCATAGGTGTTCTATTTGACTCTGACCTCTCCTTCACACCTCATGTTCAGTCTATCGCCAAATCCTGTAGTTTCCATCTCAAAAACATTGCGCGTATCCGACTCTACTTAACGCCAGATGCGACAAAGGTGCTGGTCCATTCCACGGTCCTTTCTCGCCTTGACTACTGTAATGCGCTTCTCATTGGTCTTACGTGCTCCCAACTTGCGCTGTTTCAGTGCATAATGAATGCGGTGGCGAGGCTCAATCTTCCTGTCCGCCAGCACCTCCCATGCCTCACCCTTCTGTCAGTCCCTACATTGGCTTCCTGTAAGATATAGGGCTCAATTTAAAATTCTGGTTTTTGCTTTCAAATCTCTACATAATGCTGCTCCCAACCATCTATCCTCCCTAATACACAAGTATGTCCCGTCTAGGCCCTTACGCTCTGCTGAAGACTTACGTCTATCTTCTGTCCATACTCCCACCTCTGATGCTCGCCTTCAAGATTTCTCGAGGGCTGCACCATTCTTGTGGAACGCTCTTCCCTCCTCTGTTAAATGCTTACCCAGTCTCCACTCCTTAAAAACCCACTTCTTCATAAAAGCGTATCAATTAAACTGTTAATAGCTCCCAACTGATTCCTCTCTTGCAACTGTCCTTAGGATAATACTATCTTTACCTTTTGTGTCACTTTACCCCACTCCCTCTAGCATGTAAGCTCATTGAGCAGGGCCCTCAACTCCTCTGTTCCTGTGTGTCCAACTTGTCTGGTTACAACTACATGTCTGTTCATCCACCCATTGTAAAGTGCTGCGGAATTGGTTGGCGCTATATAAATAATAACATAATAATAATAATATTAATAATAATAATAATAAGTAAGCAGTCAAGTAGTGTTTATGACTGGTTTGACTTCTTACCAGGGGTCCACTGAGCTCCTGCCTCTGCTTTCAATATTATGCTGGAACGCTGGAAAACCTCCACTAGCTCTCCTGAGCTAATCCCTGCAGTGCCGGGCTTGTATCATTGGCTGAGAGTGTCAGCTCAGAAGAACTAATGGAAATTCCTGCTTAGGAACTTCCTGCTCTCTAGCAATAGTAGTGGAAACAGGGACCCCAGGTAAGAAGTCAAAATGTTTGCTTTGATGGTTTGGTGTCAGGGCACTCATGTTACCATAACCACTACCGCAAACTTCACAATAATATTTCTCCATGAACTACCAGCACTCAAGCAGTGTACTATGACCTACCTGTAAGAAAAAAATTGCATGCTTAGGCATGAAAGTGTACAGACAATGTTATCTTCATTCACCTTAGTTTGGAATTAGAACCCAGAAACTCAGTAGTATAGTCTGAAAATTCCCAAAATATGACGATTGTTTTAAATGATCTAATTTATTAACCACAAGGCCCATGGAAGCATACAATCCTTAGTGTTCAGCTATGTAACTCTTTGTTGACCCAATACTGGATAACTGCAATTAGAAAGTCTTGATCTAATGCATATGTTAAACAAATCACTTTAATTTCACATTTCGTATTTAGAAAAAAAGGGAATTCAGGGAACACCTGGAACATGCATTTCTCAGCAGTAATGCTGCCATAGAGACCAAAGGTTATACAAAATAGAGATTAGGAAACAGCACATAAAAATACAGTTCTCAATTACTTAAAATCACAAATCTCAGCAAACATGTATGTATGGAGTCCATTTGGGTTGGGCACCCTGCCCCGCACCTTCGCTTTAGATGCCCATTTGGAGGTGACCACAAGAAAGTATAAATTTTCTACCCTTCGATCCATATCTCTTTCCCCCTTCCATTCATGTCTCTGTTCCCCTTTTCATGTCTCTCTTTTCTCCTTCCATCTTTGTCTCTTTCCTACTTCCATCCATGTCACTCTTTCCCCTTCCATATCTCTTCCCCTATTCCATCCATGTCTCTCTCCCCTTCCATAAATGTCTCTCTTCCCCCTTCCATGTCTTTGCATCCTTCCACCCATGTCTCTCTTCCCTTCCATCTTTGTCTCATTTCCCTTCCAGCCATGTCTCTCTCCCCTTCCATCCATGTCTCTTTCCCTCTTCCATGTCTCTCCCCCTTCCATCCATGTCTCTTTCCCTCTTCCATGTCTCTTCCTCTTCCATCCATTTCCCTTCCATCTGTGTCTCTTTTCCCTTCCAGCCACGTCTCTCTTTCCCCTTCCATGTCTCGCTCCCCCCCCATCCTTCCATGTCTGTCTTCCCCCCTTCCATCCATGTCTCTCTTCCCTCTTCCATGGGGGCTCTTGATGTCCATAACATCCGGATCTGCTACAAAGAATATGAAGGAGGAGGCACTCCCCTACTAATTTAGTGTGCGTGTGGTTCCCTTATGGAGCAGCACTCTATTTGTAAAAAAAAACTTTGGTCTGGAAGCGACGAGTGTGGCAAATTGCCATATCCCTTAAATTGTTCAATTAGATTGAGTTTTGGGAAATTTGGAGGCTACTACTTGTCATGTTCCTCAAACCAATCTTGAACAATTGTTGCAGTGTAGCAGGATGCATTATACTGCTGAAAGAGGCCACTGCAATAAGGAAACATCATTGCCATGAAGGGGTGTAACTTGGTCTGCAACAATCTATATATAGCATATATATAATAGGTAGTATGAGTCAAAGAAACATCTACATGAATGCCAGGACCCAAGGTTTCCCAGGAGAACATTTCTCAGAGCATAACACTTTCTCCGTTGTCCAGTTCTGACGCTCTAGTCCTCATTGAAGGTGCTTTCTGTGATAGACCTGGTCTACTCCCTATATCCCCAGACTCATGCTGAGACATCAACAGTAGTACTTGGATCATTGAATCAGATCCATATTCTGGATCCCGATAACGGAAAAGTGTGAGTTATACTCACCTATCCCGATCGTTCAAACGACTGCTCGCTAAAGGTGAAACAATGAGGTGTGGAACGCACCATGCGTTCTAATACATTGAACTGGCGTAATGGCGCGGTATGCATTGCGCACATGCGCAAGACATGGCTTGGAACGCATCATGCTCTCTAACTATACACTAGCCCATAGGAAAAACAATAGGGCGTACCCTACTGGTCAGAGGCTATAATAGCATAGATAATGAAAATAAATTCAATACACGGTGTCAAACAATCCTCAAATTGCAGAATAAAAAGAAAAAATATAATAGAAAAACAAAAGAGAGAGGAAAATAAATCTAATTATTATATATGAAATAAACCAATATATAAGGGCAATCTAGTTAATATTTATAAAGACATAATTATTATATAGAAGATCAGAAGATTCACATTAGAGACCATCAATAATGTATTGGTCAAAACAGCCATAATTTATATAAACAAAAATTCATGCAAATCTAGTCAATGCTCCTCACGATCATGATACATAAACTATACATGAACTGTCTCCAAAAATAAATTATTGTACAAATATCTCATATATATACATCCACAGAGCACACACAAAATAAAAAAACTCATCAAGTACAAAATGTTCAGAGAATATTCGAAGTTCATAGTCGATATGCCACAATTTACATTTACATTTTATTTTATTTTTATTCACTAAATATTGAACTGTGAATTGAAAACCTAAATGTCTAAATGTAGGCTAAAATAGTGGTTTTGTCTTTGGCCCAGTTGGATAATTTTTCCAAATTAATGGTCTTTTGCAATTTGGTTTTCAGTTCACTACAGCTCTTGTTATTACATCTGGTAAATTTAGTGGCAAATCTTAATATTTTCACCACAATTACAGTAATTAAGAGAACAATAGTTCATTGATGTGACAAGAACAGTATCCCTTGTTTGACTCTACATCAAGTTCTTATAAAACAAAAAAACAAACAAACAGCACATATATGGTTTATAAATGTCTCGAGGAGAGAAAAACAAGTAGCAAGAGGTGAGAATGGACAACAGCTCAATTAGCCTGCCCTTCGGTGGGTCCCCGCTCAGATCTCAAGGTGGATTTAGCTCATCTTGTGCCATTACAGAGAGAACATATCTGAAGCATGAGACTGGTCCCACCCATACGGGCAGTCTAGATCCAAAATGCCAGCAAGTTCCCTCTGCACGAGAGATACGGCAACCCCAGACCTCATCAGTGAGGTATAGCCAATATCCCTCTAGGCACCGTGAAATGACTTGTGAATCCTGATATTGTTGTATTTTTCTTTCCTTTTAAATTCCATTTTTTTAGGTAAGGGTTAGTATTATGGTTGTGTATGGTTTACTAATTAATATCAGGGCACTGTAGGGGTTAATGTAGTGTTAGCATACAAAATACAGAATCCAGCGCACTCGCTTATTCACTAAACATTGATTGCAAACCTCACAGATTGTAATAGCTTTATTTAAAAACACCTCACCTACGCAAAAAATAATGGGGCTTTAGTTACATTATATGATCATATATTGCATGAGCCTGCCACAACGTCAATATATGATCATATAATGAAATTAACCCCCATTATTTTTTGCCTAGGTGAGGTGTTTTTAAATAAAACTATTACAATCTGTGAGGTTTGAAATCATTGTTTAGTAAATAAGCGAGTGCGCTGGGTTGTGTATTTTGTATGTTGTATATATTGGCCCCATCAGCACCCTATAATGTATGCATGTTCAGGTGAGTGCAGCCCTCTTGGTTTCATATATATATACATATATCAGATTTTTTGTCAATAAATATTTTAGAATCCAAAAAGCAGGGCCGAGGTTGGATGCATCTGTTTCCAGTGATAAGCTGAGAAAGTTTTAGTGCAAGTTAGGAAATGGAAAGTTAACATTTTCAGTGCACTGTCTCTTTAGGAAATGGAAAGCTGAAGACAAAATTAGGGAGACAGAGAGATGAGTAAACAGGAAGCAGCCAATAATGTGGAAGGAATGTGTTACGGGCAGCGCGTCTGAGAGAGAGGGTTTCCGTAACTTGCCTTTCATAATGCTGCACTTACGTGATATTAGTAAACCAGAGAAATACAGAGCAGAACGCAGGGCCCGCATCCAAGTACAGAGCCAGGCCAACAATCCAACCCCCTCAACACCTCCTCCTCATCCTACTCCTCCCTGTGGTGTCTGGGAGACCTGAACAGCCCTTAGAAATACTGACAGACAGTTCTAGGTAATAGTTAAAATACGAGACATCTCTCCGCATGTTAGCAAATCAGAGGCCCTAAACACAATCACCCCCTTCCTAGACTGAAGAACAGATCCGTTTCAACAAGTAGCACAGAAATCGGAACTTGGGAAAATTGATTGTGATAGGAAAAGGAAAGACACTGTACATGTAAATAGTATAATTTATGTAGAGCTGGATACTGTACATGTAAGAGGATTACATATTCAGTTTGACAGACAGAGACAAACTGATGAAGTATGGACGTATGGAGAGATCCCTGTAATGTTATCATCTAGAGAAAATGTATCAACAGAATTTTATTAGCAATACTAGCATTGATTATTATGTGTAGTTGTTGAATATTATGTTATATTATGTGTAGTTGATGAGTATTACTTATACAGTTAAAAAAACAACAACAGCAACAAAAAATATGTAAAGTTTTGGAGGTGTTAATTGTTGGAATTTTAAAGTGAAGCTCGAGTAAATTTAAATTTTTAGGCCAAAATAGTAGAATTGGAAAAATTCTTCAAGGCAGGTTTTTTTCCGTTTGAGTTAAATTATTTAACTCCTGACATTATACACTTTAGTTAATAACACTTTGAAGATAAGTGCAGGCATTAATTTACCAATATGATACATTAGACTGGGTCTTTCAAATCCCTAGTGAATAACTCAATAGTATTTTGCTCTTTGTAATTTCTGTCTCATCAAATCATAGACCCTTTTTCCATCTATCCTTTTGCTGATGGAGTTGCTGTTATACTACCTTTGGTCCTCAATACTTATCAACTACTGATGGTGGAACAATATAAGAAGTTTGAGTTCATAAACCTCTCTGTTAAGTCTCATTCCTCTGCATAAGAACTCATAAAGTCAAAGGAGTGCTGGAGTATTTTTCACTGACCACTGGGTTAGGTTGTCAGTAGCATTAGTGGGAACTATCAATGTCAACTAGATTGATACATTATAACAGGTTTTCAGAGTGATATATAGAGACTCTTATGTGAGCCCAGTTATTTTCTACCCTTTTTGAGTGTCTCCTCTATAATAAAGTTAATCAAAAGGCACTATATACCCGTAAAGCAATATAGCTTGTTGAAAAGCTTTAAGTGTAAAGAGTGGCTCCTAATATTTTCATTTTGCAAAATGTGCAGATTTCAGTATACATTGACACGTTTATAAATCGACTTGGTTACTACATGTGGCTTTCAAGCAGACAACCAGTTGTTGTACTTCCTGGTTTGGTTAGCTCAATAGATAACTCAAGAGGCAGTAATTTCACTTAGTTCTAGAGGAGGAAGAACATATAGTGGCTGTCAGGAAGACTTCTATCAACCCTTTTTATGTAAACATGAGAAAACCATTGCACCCATAACAATTCATTGAGATGAAGTGGTTTGGGTGATTTTAGTTACCTTTTAAGAAGACAGCTTATTATCAATAAGTTCAACTTAATTGCCACCTGTATCGGAGTGGTGGCAATATGCATTTTGTGGTCTACATATTCCATTTGTGATCTCTGAATACCTTGCGGTCAGCCCCCTATATTAATATTTAACTCTTCACAGGGAGTAAACATAAATGGAACTCAATACATTCTATTAGTTATATGATTCTTTAACCCCTTAAGGACACATGACATGTGTGACATGTCATGACTCCCTTTTATTCCAGACGTTTGGTCCTTAAGGGGTTAAAGGAACACTATAGTCACCTAAATTACTTTAGCTAAATAAAGCAGTTTTAGTGTATAGATCATTCCCCTGCAATTTCACTGCTCAATTCAATGTCATTTAGGAGGTAGATCACTTTGTTTCTGTTTATGCAGCCCTAGCCACACCTACCCTGGCTATGATTGACAGAGCCTGCTTGAAAAAAAAAACTGGTTTCACTTTCAAACAGATGTAATTTACCTTAAATAATTGTATCTCAATCTCTAAATTGAACTTTAATCACATACAGGAGGCTCTTGCAGGGTCTAGCAAGCTATTAACATAGCAGGGGATAAGAAAATCTTAATTAAACAGAACTTGCAATAAAGAAAGCCTAAATAGGGCTCTCTTTACAGGAAGTGTTTATGGAAGGCTGTGCAAGTCACATGCAGGGAGGTGTGACTAGGGTTCATAAACAAAAGGATTTAACTCCTAAATGGCAGAGGATTGAGGATTGAGCAGTGAGGCTGCAGGGGCATGTTCTATACACCAAAACTGCTTCATTAAGCTAAAGTTGTTCAGGTGACTTTAGTGTCCTTTAAAGCTAGGCTTCTGTCTTTTTTATTTTATTTGAGATAAAGTTAGGAATATGTCCTTGGCATGACCTGAGGATTTTTTTTTTCTTTATAACCATAAGAATTATTACATTAAGTAGTAGGTCAGAAGTCTGTAAAATATTATCTACATACCCAAGAGCACGCTTACATATGCCCACACTTGCACATTATCCTGCCCCACTTTGATGTGCAAAATAGAACCCTTGCTGATTTCAAAATTCCACTGTGAATTAGGGTTATGAATTTAACATATGCACCGTAAACACTCCAAAATTGTGTCCTGATGTGTTATTAATTAGCGAATTTAGCTGTTGTCAATCTTTGAATATCTGTATGAGGTGTTTTTGTAGAATATATAATGATTTTCCAGAGTAGAAATTAATACATATAGTATTTAATGCATTATCAAAAATATATTTTCAAATAGACATCTGGAAAATACAATTGTAAAAAAGGTAGAAGAAAACACTTAATATTGAATATCTATCTTTTCCTGGTAAACCCCAGGGTTAATGTTTTTATCTAAATCATGATGAAAACCAAAATAGATACACTGAAGATAATCTATAAGGTTGTTGTTTTTTTGTCTGTTTGTTTGTTTTTAAATGGCGCAATTAGGTATTTCACCTTCAAGACACTTTACAACCATGGTGGTAATAATTGTCCCAGTTTCAGGCATTTATTTCAGGCTGACATGTGCCTTCTTGGGGACTGGGGGAGGGTTTCACCTTTTCTGGTTGGGAATGGACATTTTTTGCTTAGCCAATGATACATGTGGCATCATGGGAACCACCATTTCAGCCTGCCCGCACACTGTCCTGATTTCATATATTCTGTTGGGGAGATGATAACCTTGCATCTAATTCCTATGCTATGGGGAAGGGGAGCAAACATATTTTCTGTGAATGATAATACATGCTCATTGTGTGAATAAACGTCTTGCTTATTTTTCTCATTTGCTCATTTTAAGGTTTTCTTTTTATCATACATTTCATTATTATATTATATCTCTGTATTATAATCTGCATGTCTATACATTTTGCTAGATATTTGGCATGTTTATTTGGAATAATTTCCAGTTTAAAAGAGTGTATAGTTATGCTTCCTTCTTCAAAATGCCTTTGGTAAAGTTTGTGAATATCTGTATATACTTCTACCAATTGCCATCTTAACATTTGGCTAATTATATAATAAAAACACCTACACATGTGTGTCCAAAAATACTTCTCACTGTCAAACAGGACCTACTATATGTTCTACCAATACTGGTAACATCTTCAATGTTTGAGCCATCACTAAAAGTGGAAACCAAGGTCATGGTAAGGCCACATGCCTTCCTAAACTATTATTGGAACTTCTGGTTGACCCAGCAATGACAGATTAGTATGTTTTGTCACTCCTTTCTTGCACTAGGGAGCGTTTTGCTGGTTCTGCTGTTGCAAGATTATGTACCAGACTATCATTTAATGGAACATGGAGATTTATTGTGGTCAAAAAGGCAATTTCGTGCTATTCCTAAACTCCGCCCTACAACCCGGTATGTATGCCACTGTGGCAAAGGCTGGCCCTGGTGTCACCCGGCTGGCAGGCTGGCGGTCGTGCGAGACACACAACCCACCGGCTCCATGGGTTGTGTGTACATCACTGTTAGCTAGTGTGTATGCGTCTTTTCGTGAGAGTGTGTGTGTGTCTTAAGCACTTACCTTTCTCCAGCGCTGGACTCCCTTGGTGCTGGGAATCTCTCTGCCCCGATCCACCTCTCAGCTCCGAATGCGCATCCGTGGCAAGAGCCGCGTGCGCATTCAAACCGCCCATAGGAAAGCATTACTTAATGCTTTCCTATGGACGTTCAGCGTCTTCTCACTGTGATTTTCAATGAGACAGCCACTAGAGGCTTCAGGGTTAAAACTAGAGGGACCTGGCACCCAGACCACTTCATTGAGCTGATGTGATCTGGGGATGTGATCTGGGTGTCTGTAGTGGTCCTTTAAGTGAATGTATCTGCATGCACTGGCGTACGTACCGCGGCTGTGACCAGGTGCCCGCCGCCATGTGTTGCGGCCCCAGCCTACGCAGAGCAACCCTGGGGGGGGGAGGGAGCACGGATCAATTTTTGCACCGGCTCCATGGGTTGTGTGTACATCACTGTATATCTATATGTATTTACATATTATATATTTAAAGCGGCACTGTCATGCCGAAACCCGTTTTTTTTTAACCCCCCCTCCCGCCTCCACTACATCCAATTGACCCACTAGTTACCCCCAAATGCCCCTAAGCCCCCCACATTACCTATTTTTTAATCCTTATTTTCTGCCCCGATCTTGATTCAGGGCGCAGCCATCTTTGTGTGGGTAGAGGAAGTCCCTGTGGGACACGTCATCAGCCCACACTAGACAGACTGTGAGATTCCCGCACATGCCCAGTGAAACACCTGGACATGCGAACGGGAATTTCAGCTATTCATTCATTCATCAGACAGACGAATGAGTGAATAGAAAGATCAGCCGAACAAACAAACACAATGTATCAGTGTTAGTTTGTTCGTGCAGGTTATTACAAGGAGGGAGCTACCGGCACGCAGCTCCCTCCTTGTAATATGTAACTATAGAAGCGGCAGGGAGCAGTGCTCCCCACCACTTCATAAGCCCCCCAGTACCCCCTCTCACTCTATGGGGGTCAATATGACCCCCATAATAGCACAAGAGAGATTTAAATCTCCCAAATGCCCCTACTCACTATACCGCGAGTAGGGGCATGTCTACTAAACAGTGAGCAGCCTGTGGCTGCTCACTGTTGAAAAAAAAGACATAAATTACAATAAGGGGGGGCGGACCTATTGTCCTCCCCCCCTCCCCCACCCTGAGCGGCGGGTGGGGGCCATAAAACAATAATGGGGGGGGACCTACTGTCCTCCCCCCCGGCCCCCACCCCTGAGCGGTGGGTGGGGGCCCTAATAAAACAATAAGGGGGGGACCTACTGTCCCCCCCCCGGCCCCCACCCCTGCGCGGTGGGTGGGGGCCCAATAAAACAATAAGGGGGGGGACCTACTGTCCTCCCCCCCTGGCCCCCACCCCTGCGCGGTGGGTGGGGGCCCCAATAAAACAATAAGGGGGGGACCTACTGTCCTCCCCCCCTGGCCCCCACCCCTGCGCGGTGGGTGGGGGCCCTAATAAAACCATAAGGGGGGGGGGACCCACTGTCCTCCCC
>OW240912.1:134404594-134581543 GCA_933207985.1 Pelobates cultripes
AATGTTATTCACTTCACCTGTCAGTGGTTTCAATGTTTTGGCTGATCAGTGTATGCCTTTAGTGGGTATCACTCATCCTCAAAAATATCTTAATTTAAAATTTGTGGCTATGACTGTACATCATGAGGAAGGCACCTCCACGATGACACTTGCTAGTTTAATACCTGATGGATACTTCACCAAAGAAATAAAGCTATCATGTTTTAAATGTCTGGTTGTTGTCTCTCTCTCTCTCTCTCTTTCTCTCTCTCTATCTCGTAACTCTGATTCACCATATGACATTTTCAGGAAAAAAAGGACTCACGCAATGGGCGCACATTCCTGGCGCCAAATAAGTGCCAAATTTGCACCCATTCCTGGGGGCAAATAAACAGCTTAGTTTGCCATGATACACAGGGTCTGCTCAATCTTGTGGGCTGTATCTCCTGTTCAATCAATAAGTGGGAAAAAAGATAATTGATTGTTAGGGAACAGACACAAAATGTTGATTTTATACACAGATCAAGTGCAACTGACCAGAAGAGGGAAAATTAGGAGTAGTAAAACAATTTATAATTTCAAGCAGGACTTTTCTAGAAGACACTTTTACACAGCAATTGAGGGAGATAGGCCATCAGTATTTGTGTATTGTGTTGTGTATTGCTGTTCATATGTGGGTGTGTGGGAGAGGGAGTCAATGTCATTAATTCTAGTGAGAGAATAGTTTTAGGTTGCTGCTTTATCTAACTAGTTAGCTATTGCCAGTGGCACCTAAAACCATATTTAATGGGAGCCTTTCATTTGTAAGACTGCTTAGGTTAGTGCTGTGCCTACTGTTAGTCACTGCCACTTAACACTAACTTGCAATCACCAATTTACATTTTGACAAACCTTTTTGTTTACTGTTTGAAGAAAGAAAATCCTATTTTGAGGAAAGTGTGGCACACACACAAACTTTGAGTGGAAACTAGTCTGTTGTATTCATCTTAGTGTGAGACTGCTGGTTATGGTTCGCTCTGTGCCTACTGCTAGCCACTGCCACTTAACTTGGAATCACCAATTTACAGTTTGACATAAATGGAAATCCTTTTTTGGGGGAGAGGGTTGTTCACTAAGATGGGGGAAATTTTTCTCTTTCCACAGTGGCAGTCACCCAAACATTAAATGAGAGACACCTGTTTCAAATATCCTAGTGTGAGACTTGTGGTTAAAGGACCACTCTAGGCACCCAGACCACTTCAGCTTAATGAAGTGGTCTGGATGCCAGGTCCTTCTAGGGTTAACCCATTTTTTCATAAACATAGCAGTTTCAGAGACAGCCGCTAGAGGCGCTTGCGTGCTTCTCACTGTGATTTTCACAGTAAGAGCACGCCAGCGTCCATAGGAAAGCATTGAGAATGCTTTCCTATGTGACCGGCTGAATGTGCGCGCAGCTCTTGCTGCGCTTGCGCATTCAGCCGACGGGGCGGATCGGAGGAGGAGAGAAGGAGGAGAGCTCTCCGCCCAGCGCTGGAAAAAGGTAAGTTTAAACCCCTTTCCCCTTTCCAGAGCCGGGCGGGAGGGGAACCCTGAGGGTGGGGGCACCCTCAGGGCACTATAGTGCCAGGAAAACAAGTATGTTTTCCTGGCACTATAGTGGTCCTTTAAGGTTAGTGCTGTGTCTACTGCTACCAACAACTACTAAGTACCAGCTTCAAATCAGTAATTTACACATTGACTGGCCTTGATATGATAATAATTCTGTTTTCCCTGCAGACATAGCACTTTTATCTCTGGCCCAGGAGCTACTCGACTATGAGTATGATGAACCAAGCAAGAGGAATTAGAAGACAAAAGCATGGAGAGGACAGACAGCAGCCAAATATTTTCTCGATCAGTGAGTGTGCGTCTTCTTCACAATCTCCAAGTCCATCTGTAACAGTTTTGCCTTATCCAATAAAGACAGTCATAACTTCAGTTGCACCTGCTACCAGTGGGAGAAGTATGTCACCTACTGTCATTGTTACCATCACCAGTACCACCACCGATCAACATGACCAGTACCACCATCATCAACATTTCCATTAGCATTTATCAAGCAAGTGCTGTTGTACAACAGCAACAGCTTCCACTGCCTCCAATGGAAATCCACCAACATCTTCAGGAGAGCAAATCAAAGAGTTAAGGTTACTGTATTGTGCCAACAAACCATAGTTTCTGATCACTTTGAGTGCCTCCAGGAAGGTGTACTTGCAAAGAGTAAATTGTGAGACAAGAAAGTGGTGGGTCATCTCATTAGTGCTGGTGTAAAGTAAAATCTGCAAAGACATTTTAAGTCTCTATTACTTAGGGAAGAAGCAGAAGAGGAATGTATTAGGGCTATCAGCAGGTCTACTGGAGCTGTATTCGATTCTGTGCAGTTGTGAGAACCTACCAATGGTACCTCCTCCACTACTACCACCATCCTTAAACAGAACAGAGGGATGTTGAAGATAGTGCCAATAGCCGACAGAAACAGGTTGGAAAGTAACAGTAACAGTTGGACCCTCATCATCCAAAGAATTTCAAATTTCTATTGATTAGATGTGTTTGCCAGTGCAACTTGCATTCATTACGATTCACTGATTTTCCAATGTCCACCCCCAAACATTCCCATGGTGGCTCGCTATCCCCATGCTTTTAAAACTCAGTAGAGCTCTCTGATGTCATAGGTATCTGATCAAGGGTCAAGGGTTTTTATTTGGGGGTAAGGGAATCTTTTTACACAAATGAAAGCAGTATTATACTATGGAAAGTTTTTTTGTATCCTTTCAAGGTGCAATCTACATTGAGCTACAGTGTATCTACAGATGCTACATATCTGCTGCAAGACAAGATTAACCCTTTAAAGACTTTTACCCAGAACTTTTGGACTCTTAAGCAAGTTTTATATATATTTTTTCTGTGCATAATCAAACTTATTGTGATATGTAGAGTTTGATATATACATTACTAATTCACAGTTATAAGTTTTTGGTTTTCACATTTACACCGATGGCCTATTGTAAGGCTATCATATATAGCGCTGACACATTTTATGAATCTGATGTCATAGCCATTGTGGTGGGGGGTGGGTGTACACTAGGAAAAATTGTTGGCTGGGTGGATAATGGTATTTTATTAGTAGATTAATCTGCCACTCATTGGTGGGGGCTAGGGAAGACATTATGTCTCCATGGTTGCTACATTAATAGCTCCATCCGCCACCTATGGGTGGCGGCTGAGGGTTATTATGACCCCAATGTATTATTGAACGAACATCCCCCACTCGCTGCCCATGTGTGGGTGCTGGGGGAGAAATGAGTCCCCTCATTAATTTTAAAAAGTAGCCCTCAACCGCTGACCATAAAGTGTCTCTAGTAAATATGAGAATTGCCAAACTCTGAATTTTGTCCAAACTCTGAATTTCTGAAATACAGAGGGTGTGTCCTCATTTTCTCTTTAGCATTGACAACAATTGACAAACACTCTATTTACAGTTATGTTATTGTAAATTAGCTTTAATACTTGACCCTCTAATTCAAAACCAATTAATAAGCCCTGCTATGCATTTTGTTTGTTTATTAATTGTTCAAAAGCACTTTAAAATTATTTCAGCAATGGTGTATTTTTCTTAACGACAGCTTATCTGATAGCCACATAGTTCGATTAGTTGAGCAGTTTTTCTTATGCACTTTTATACGCTATAAGCAATCTGTAAACAATCTTGCCTAGCAGGATGTGTTATATGTCAAGACATCTTATGTGGCTTCAGCATCATTACAGAACTAAAAAAAAGCAATATGCATAATGCTGTTTAAAATATGTATGTGCAGGGCCACCATCAGAAATTTTGGGGCCCCTAACACAGCTCAAGGTTTGGGCCCCCGGGTGCCCGCCTCCAAGCCCCGCCTCCAAAGGAATACACACACACACAGACACAAAAGGACACAGACACACACAAAAAAAGATACACAAATACTGAAACAGAATTACACACATACAGGCATACTGACACACACATACTGAAACAGACACACACACATATTCAGACACACACACACACACACGCATAAGGAGATACAGATACATACACATACAGACACACTGTGTGCCTTTGTATATCAGTATTTCTCATTGAAAAAGTGATGGTAAAATGTCAAAGGAAAACCATTCTGCATGCATGTATCTCAGTCAGCAAGTCAACTTTGGCACAACACCAACTGCCACCAAGCTATGCTGTCCCATGTATTTATGATGGACCTGATTGAGGCTTTCCAGTATAGGGAATGCAAAGTATCAAAGGACTTCCAGTATTGGGAGCCTTCAATACAAACTTTAGACAGTGACAGAAAAGCTATGATTAAACAAAAATTTAAACATTTCAGTTCTTTGTATTCTTTTAGAATACTTCATTGATGACCCTGGTCCCTTTGTGGGACTTGGATGGCCGGGAGCGAAGGAGCAATTTGGTTCAACCCCTACAACTTGCTTGGATCTTTGCAATGGAATCAAACCGAACAGAAATAGGTTAATGGAAAGATTTTTGGGCCACATCCAGAACACATTCAGTAATACAAATCGGAGCAATTTACAGAAGCTTCACTTTGGAACAAACTCAATTAGGAGCTACATTGCTACATTTGGATGAATGTTAATTGAATTTATTAAAAACCTGAGCTTATAAAAATGCTTTAATTGCTCAGAAAAATTCAGGAGAAATGTGTTACTGCAAATACTGTCTTTGTTAAAATTACCCCCTATATTGTTTTAATGCAGGACTGAATGTATGTATTCATAATATATCTCTCTAGATAAAGTAGTTATATGGCAGAAGACTATTCTAAAATTGTTCTACATGTCAAATATAAGTCCAGCAGTTAAATGAGCATTGTGGTTTCTGATACGTAATGCTATGCCCTCTGCCAGAGAAGCAATTAAAGGTGTGTTCACTTTAACAAATTAGTACGTGAATAAGACATGTACCACACCCTTACTGTCTGTTCTACATGAATGAGGGAAAGTGCTGATGAGGCACTCGCAAAGCATATTAATATTCCAGATCACAGGCTCTAGCATAAGTCAAAGGGAAATGGGAAAGGTGGGATTTGTTGTCACAGTTTCTATATTAGGGCATTTTTCTTGTTGGTAAAGTACACCAAATCACGTGGGAGATTCTACATGTGCTTTTATTAATAATACATGTGCTTTTGTTAAGTATTAGATACAAAGTTGGTGTCTTAAACTCTGTGAAATGTATATGTGATTATACTGATTTCATAATTTATCAATTTGCAGTAATGATGCCATGTCACTATGTCCACTAGTGTTAGTGGAGTCACATTTTGGATGGAGAAACATTCTGGTGTGATGTCTTGCCAAAATTAGGTTTGATTTTAATTTGACAATGATCAGATTTACAGTAAACACAGTAATCTGATGTTCAAAACTCATTATTAAACTGTGATTTATAAGAGAAATCAATGGCGTACATACGGCGGTCGCAGGGTTCGCAGCTGCGACCGGGGCCGTCATTCCAGGGGGCCCAACCGCCCTGCAGACCCATGTGACCGGGTGCCCATCATCATCATTTGCAGCCCCGGCCTGTGTTAAGGTGCCCATCGGGTGACCTATGCTGTCAGGGCCACCCGATGGAGATGGATTGTCAGGGGGCTCGGTCAGCACTGGGCGCTTTAACAGTGCGACTGGGCCCCCTGTGATGAGATCACAAACTGGAAAGAAGTGACTGCACGTCACTCCTCCCAGCTAACACACAGAGCCCACGCGGGAGGAAGAACAGGGAGTCAGAGTGGGAACTCTGACTCCCATCAACCTGAGCCACCACTGGACCCCAGGGAAAGTCACCCTCCTGCATGTAAAGGTAGGAAACAGGAGGGTGACTTAAATATTATGTGTGTTTGTTTGTATGTATGTGTCTGTGTCTATCTGTCTGTATGTATGTGTGCCTGTCTGTTTGTATATATGGGTCTTTGTATGTATGTCTTGTGCGTGTGTGTGTGTCTGTCTGTATATGTCTGTCTATCTGTTTGTATGTATGTGTCTTTGTATGTATGTGTGTCTTGTTTGTGTGTGTTTGTCTGTCTGTATGTATGTATGTGTGTGTCTGTCTGTATGTGTCTGTGTCTATCTGTCTGTATGTATGTATGTATGTGTGCTGGTCTGTTTTTATGTATGTATGTGTCTTTGTATGTGTGTGTCTGTCTGTATGTATGTGTGACTGTCTGTCTGTTTGTTTGTCTGTATGTATGTGTCTCTTGTCTGTATGTATGTGTGCCTGTCTATTTGTATGTGTCTTTGTATGTATGTTTGTCATATGTGTGTGTGTGTCTGTTTGTCTGTGTCTGTATGTATGTGTGTGTGCCTGTCTGTTTTTATGTATGTATGTGTGTCTTGTGTATATGTGTGTGTGTGTCTGTCTGTGTAAGTGTCTGTATGTATGTGTGTTTCTGTTTGTTTGTATGTACGTGTCTCTTGTCTGTATGTATGTGTGCTTGTCTTTCTGTTTGTATGTTTGTCTTTGTATTTATGTGTCGTGTCTGTATGTATCTGTCTGTGTGTGTGTGTCTCTGTCTGTGTGTGTCTCTGTATGTATGTGTGTGTTTGTCTGTTGGGGGGGAGGGGGGCATGAATCCGTTTTGCACCGGGGCCCCATGGGTTATGTGTACGCCACTGAGAGAAATAAGTAGATTATAATACCCATTTCCATTCTTGGCTCATGCATCATTGACCATGAATCATTAACGCCAAAAAAGACCTTACCATCACACAGTAGATGGCATTTATCACTGACATGACACATAGTAAAGATGGCTAGCACCCAGCTCTTTTTTATCATCACTATTTATGCATTTTCCTTTAGTTAGGTAGCTATGCAGAACAAGAACTAAGCAGTGGAAAAACTCTGGTCAGGGGATTCTAGCACCATGGGACACAATTCTGAGACAGATGTACGTTAATAAGTCTTGAATATATTGAGTTCTATTTTGGACTTTATACAAGTCAGTTACCACCTTGGGTATACACTAAACTGAACTCAGGTGCAAATTGTGAATTATTCATTTTGTTTTTATCCTAATTAGTAACGTTTCTGAGCCAGGTACCAATAAAAAACAATATTGACCTATTTGGCTTTGAGCCAGTTGCTGACCAATAAACATCCAGAGATGTTTCTATTAAATACTAAGATATTTCACTTGAGAAACTCTGTGCCAGGAGCTTTGTTGGGGAGGAGGGACTGACCCTGACTGGAGTCCAGAATGAGCTCCTGAAAAACACCATGTGTAATTTTGGCATTGTTCTATTGCTAGGTCAGAATCTGTGGTGTGGACAGCTGGGGAGGAAGCTGTGTTTCAACTTCTTTACTGAAATTCCAGAACTAATGTAGAGTTTCAGAACATTCAGTCATGAGAGGTATCACTTCAGGTGTGGCATGTATTCCTTGCTTTTTTTAAACCCATGGTGCTTTCAGTTTACCATTGCATGACCATGTGAGGCACTAGTTGATGGAAGACAGGATGATGTCATATCCCTGCCTCCTCCATCAACCGAAGCTTCATGGAGTGAGGGAGCTGTGACAGCAGCCTGTGGTAAAAGAGCAGCTTAATGCTAACTCTGCTCCTACACAGTACCCACCAGGGTAGGGTTTCCCAAAGTGTGGGTCGCAGGTCGATTCCCAGTGGGTCATGCTGACCCACACCTCCAGGGCTGCCTGGGACCTAAGAGACCTTCATGCAGACTGATTAGTCGTGCCCTCAGTCCATGACCGCGGGCCCAACACCAGGAGGGAGCACTGCGGCTTGCTTTCTATGCTGCTGGGCTTCCTTCAATCAGTCTGCACAGCACCTACAGTCTGCAGCTCCGCTGGGTGCAGAGCTGCAGACCGTGTGATAGAAGTCTCATGAGCACCAAGAGTGTTAACACGGCAGAGTGTTAAGACTTCTATCACATGGTCTGCAGACTGCAGCTCTGCACCCGGCGGAGCTGCAGACCGGGGCGTTAACCCACCGATCCACCAGGGAATTTAATAAAGGTAGGACACAACCCCCACACCCTGCACCCCCCACAATGTAACCCCTTCTCTTCCTGCCCCCTACCCACACTGTAACACCTTCTCTTCCTGCCCCCCCACAATGTACCCCTTCTATTTGCCCCCCACACTGTAACCCCTTCTATTCCTGCCCCCCACACTGCACCCCTTCTCCGCCTGCCCCTCACACAGTACCCCTTCTCTCCCTGCCTCCAACACTATAACCCTTCTCTTCCTGTCCCCCACACTGTAACCCCTTCTCTCCATGCCCCCCACACTGTAACTCCTTCTCTTTCTGCCCCCTCCCCATACTGTAATCCCCATTCACAATGTCATCTCCCCACACTGTAACCCCTTTCTCTCCCTGCTGTACTGTAACCCCTTCTCTCACTGCTCCTCTCCCCACACTGTAACCCCTTCTCTCCATGCCCCCTCCCCACACTGTAACCCCTCTCTTGCTACCCCCCTCCACCCTGTAACACCTTCTCTTCCTGTCCCCTCCCCACACTGTAACCCCTTCTCACCCTGCCCCACCCACTGTATCGACTTCTCACCCTGAGCCCCCCACTGTATCCATTCCTCACCATGCCCCATTGTAATCCTTTCTCACCCTGCCCCCCACTGTAGCCCCTCTCTCCACCGGTAACCCTTTTCCCCCTTGCCTGCCCGCTGTAACCTTTTCTCACCCTGCCCCCACACTGCCCACCCACGCTGTCACCAGCACACTGTCACCCTCACCTCTTGTCTCTGTATGTATGTGTATCTGTGTGTCCTTTTGTGTCAGTGTGTGTGTATTTGTGTGTCTGTGTGTACTGTGTATCAGTGTATATCTGTGTACATGAGTGTCTGTGTATCTGTGTGTGGGAAACTAGGGGTCATTGTGTGTATGTCTGTGTGTATCAGTGTGTCAGTGTGCGTATTTGTGTCTGTGTATTTTCATGTGAGTCAGTGTGTATCTCTGTTTGTGTGTGGAAGTGTATACACTGCACACAAATGCGCACTTGCATTAAAAAACAAACATGCTTACATTCAAACACATATACATACGTTGTATGCCTCTAAAACAGATTGTGCCAAGTTTCTGCTTCTAAAACTGCCATGATACCCAAAATTATGCCTCTAAAACGGCCATGATATGCCAAAATTATTGCTCTAAAACTGCCATGATTTCCCAGCATTATGCCTCTAAAACTGCCATGATATGCCAAACTATGCCTCTAAAACTGCCATGGTGTGCCAATTTTACACATCTAAGTCTCTTTGCCATGGTGTGCCAATTTTATACAGCTAAGACTGTTTGCCATGGTGTGCCAATTGCATGCCTCTAAAGCTGATTGCCGTGATGTGCCAAGTTCATGCATCTAAATCTGCTTGCCATAATGTGCCAAGTTTATGCATTTAAAGCTGATTGCCCTGGTGTGCCAATTGTATGCATCTAAGGCCGGTTGCTAAAGTGTGCAAATATTATGCACCTAAAGTTGCCATCATGTAACAAGTTGATGCATCTAAAACTGATTGCCATGGTGTGCCAATTTTATGCACCTAAAGTTGCCATGATGTGCCAATTTTAGGCCTCTAAAACCGATGGCCATGGTGTGCCAATTGTTTGCATCTAAAGCTGATTGCCATGGTGTCCCAATTGTATGTTTTTAAAGCTGATTGCCATGGTGTGTCAATTGTATGCTTCTAAAACTGATTGCCATGGTGTGCCAATTGTATGCCTCTAAAGCGGATTGTCATCGTGTTAATTTTTAAAATATGCATTAAAAGCAAGTGGGTCTTGAAAAAAATTACAGTTTTCAAAAGTGGGTCTTGGTCCATAAAAGTTTTGGAAGCCCTGCACCAGGGTATGAAGAGTAAAAAAAGTGGGGGACAGGGAGATGAAAGGAAGAAGTAATGAGATGGGAGTTCGTGAGATGGGAGGAACGGGCAATTTAATGGGGGAAACGAGATAGAAGAAAGAAACAATGAAATAGGAGCAGATGAACTGGGAGCAGTGTTAATTTTGGAGGCAAATTTCAATCTAGTTTTAGTCGTAGTCATCTGACTTAAAAGCCATTTTGGTTTTAATCGTATTTTAGTTATCTGAATTATTTTAGTTTTAGTCTAGTTTTAGTCAACTAAATCTCCAGTAGATGTTAGTCGACTAAATCTCCAGTAGATTTTAGTCGACACAACTAAAATCTAATGTGTTTAGTTAATGCCTTTATCTGTCTCTTATGCCCCTTCGCCAGCCCCTCTGTGGTTCTTTGTGTCATCTCAGCCCCTTTAGGTGTCTCTCTTTTCCAAGCCCTGGTCGGTCTGTTTTGCCCTTTCCACAATCCCTCTATGCAGTGTTAATTTTGGGGGCAAATTACAATTTAATTTTAGTCATAGTCTTTTGACTAAAATGCCATTTTAGTTTTAGTCTTAATTTAGTCATCTGAATTGTTGTAGTTTTAGTCGACTAAATCTAAAACATTTTAGTCGACTGAAATCTGGCTCAAATTATTACTCGAGAAGATTAACACTGACTGGGAGTAAGAGGAATTAATTAAAGTGAGGTACATTTGTGTATTTGGCTTTTGGTGTACCTATGTTAATTTTTGTTTGGCTATTTGTGAATGCATGTGAGTTTGTCTATTTGTGAATGTACTTCCAAAACAATACAACCAATAAATGTAACTATGTCCATGTAGAATGTTTTTTTTTTTTTTTTCTGTATACGTATGTGTATGGCTAAATAGCTGTATGAGAGGCTAATTACGTGAGAGTAACATATTAGGTATGTATGTGTTAAAGGCAGATCTTCTATGTGCGTATGTAGATAGTGTGATTGAACAGCTTTAGATAGTTCAAGGGTAGCCTAAAACATAAATACATAACTATATCTTAGTTAGTTGTAATTTGTGTGTGCTTGGGTATGTCTGAATGTATGTCTGTTTTCGCAAGTGATTGACTAATTGTGTGGATACGTGGGCAGCTTTGTAATGTGTGACAATGTTCTTCTAGATTCATATCTGGCAAAAAATGGAAGAAGGGCCATGAAATTTGCATGAATTAAGGGGCAGAGTTAGGATGTGGCCAAGGGCACATCTTAGGGGGTGGTTTTGCTTTTGGCTCAAGCCCCAAGTATGTTTGTGACATAGCAATGTGCAAAAGACAATGTGCAAATAAAAGTATATACTGTGTGACTATGGAAGGAACCAACTTAAAGAATTTTAATTGCACAGTTATGACTTTAGCGGAGGAAATGTTTATGCATTTGTGGAATGAATATGAAATAATTAACATATTTTTTAATTTGCTACATTATACAAGTTAATACTTGAATATTTTTTTTTACTTTCATATTCACGTGCCTACAGCTAGTCAACAATGAACGAAGCTATATATATTAACAAGATGTTGATAAAGACCCAGGAGGGTTGGGGAGCAGAGCCTGACCGCCGAGCCGATTAGACGAACCCTGTTTGAGCTCCTGCACCATAAGCTGTATACCAAGAGATAACTCTGGAAGACGGGCAGTAATTGTGGCAAAACTAGCCACTTTAAGACTGTATTTACATTAATGTGTTGCTGTAGCTTTAAGGATGTTAGAACCAAGCGTATACCCAATTCTTTATGTTAGGCGAACAAGAGCATTCGTATGCTGGCGGCATGAAAACCACCAGCATTCATACAGTAGTTTCACAAACAGTGAATTGCAACACTGTTCGTGAAACGAACAAACTACCGAATGGGAGACCACACACAGGAGGTCGTGTGGCTCCCATTAAACATTGCAACAATGTATCTTTTGGTAGTTATTAATGATTCAGGGTGGCCGCCGTTCGGCTACCGACCACGTTGCGGTCGGCCATCTTGGATCCTTTGTTAGCCCAGTGGTATTTTGTCGTCGAGTGCATGGAACTAAAATCGGCTACTCGTTGGCACGAATACTGCTGGACTTCCAGGCCATTCGGGAGTACCGGTCTTTCGGTACTTTCTTCCTACAAACGTATTCGTGCAATTTAGGCAAAGTATATGTTCAAGTATAATTCGTGCGGCATGTGGCTAGATGTGCTGGGATCTGAGCGGTAATTGCACGAAATGTGCGCTCAGACCCCAGCTATCTACCGAACGGTCATTTGGTCATATAGTGTATGTGGATTATACTATCTCTCCGCTACAGTAATCCACCCCACGGATTTCCAAACACCTGTGGGGAGACTAGATGAACCTGTGGAACCCTCGCCCGTAACTCTTGACCGCCGGGAGCCCGGGGCTCAAATCTGCTGCCTACACGCAGTGGAGCAGGGGGGAAGCGGCCGATCTCCCCGCTCCCAGCGATATTTGAACAGCGATTACGTGCTCTTACGCCCCCCCGGACTGGTCGGAGTTATCCTGGTCCCCACTGGACAGCATTTAACAGTTCTCACCTCTACAGCAGATTCCCTTTATAAATCCCAGAGAAGGGCCTGTACTGCCCAAGATGGTGGACACACGCATTTGTGGGAGAGGAAACATGGCACCAGAAAGTGCAGAATACAGGGCATCAGAAAGTGCAGAAAGTGCAGCAAGGCACATGCAGAAATGTCCTGGCATCACTAGAGGCCCCAACTGCACACCCATGCTCACCAACTCCTGTAACTCAGCTCCTCCTCACTTTTGATCACATCTGACACCAATTTTGGGAAAAGCTCAGAGATCAGGGACTTAGCTCTCCTCCTGAGGGGCGAGCCGTGGCTCCCCAGAGCATTCCCATCCATCATCTGCCTGACAGTTTTCAGCATTTCCCCAGAGCGACCCGGCAGAGAAGAAGGTGCACAAAGTTATTACGGAAGCCAGCAATCTGATACCACCCTGACCTCCATATTGGACACAACTTGACTCACCTACGGAGAAGTAATACTACTCATCCCAAACACAGCCTGACAAAGCAAGTGGCCTATACATCTTGACATCTAACCTGTGCAACCCAGGGTCTGCTACAACGAGCTCTGATTACCACCCTGGGGAGAATATTACGGGACTGTCTGGCGTCCTGAATCAGATGAAGAAGCAACCATAATATTGCCAATAGCGGCAGTGACCGGGACTCGACACCTGTTGGCATTGGTAACCCTCAGTCCCTTCCTACAGATTAGTGGTTCCTGAGACTATGTTTCTCTAGCCTGTCTTAATATGCTATCACTACCAGCCTATGATAATCTACTCTACTTACCCAGTGGTATCCTCTTCTAGAAATGTTTCATAGCTCTGTTCTATTTTACTCTTATTTTCCTATTTGATTTCTATTTCTCATGGAAAAGTGCTTCTGATATCCTCCGGGTCATTGTTTGTTTTGTATATATATATATATATATATATATATATATATATATCCAAATAGAATAGCAAGGCACTCCTCCTTCTTAAAAGCAAAATAAATGCTTAAGTGCCTAGGTGCATCCTGCGTAGAATATATAAAACAAATAAGGAAAGGGAGCACACTAGGTCTTCAATCACAAAATTAAAAAAATTTTTTAATGTATTCTTACAAAATCATGGTCTGTGCATATCAGAAAATCGACGTTTCGACCCTCCTGGGGTCTTTATCAAGATCACAGTGACATATATAAATAACGACAATATATACCTAAATGTAAAAATAAGCTTACCAATGAAATGATCAGACAGCCGACCGGATGAAGAACCCGGAAGTAAAGACACCGCGTGTGCGTGTGACGTAAGTGACATGGTTGCTGAGCAACCTAACAAACTATTGTAACTACTAGAATACGCATCTGCTAGTGTATCTAGCAAGTATCCCGGGTGTAATAGAATGGAAGAATCAGATACAGTAGCCTAAAATATGGAGACAATTGTAACACGTGAACAGTGAACATGCATGTAGTGACAAACCAATGATGTGTTAATTATTACATTCGTGAATAAAAGTGAAATAGCTCTCCATAGAAAGGGCTACGAAGAAACAGGGAACGAAACCGATCTTAATATATCAAAGATACTATGGCCAAAGAACCAGGACATAATAAATTATGTTACTCAATTATCTACATTTTTGCATTACAGCTAAGGCAAATAAAGAAGTTGCCATTATAATTAATAATAATAATGATATGGCTTAAAGAGATAGCACTCAGCAAAATAAAGACAAAAAAAGAGAGAAAGAGAAACACGGAAGAATAATTTTTTTCATTTTGTGATTGAAGACCTCCCTTTCCTTATTTGTTTTATATATATATATATATATATATATATATATATTTATCTCAATACATATCACATTAATCAGCCATAATATTAAAACCACTGACGGGTGAAGTGCATAACATTGATTATATCGTTTCAATGGCACCTGTAGAGGAGTGAGATTTGTTGGGCAGCAAGTGAATTGTCATTTCTTGAATCTCATGTGTCAGAGGCAGGAAAAATGGGCAAGTGGAATTTCTGAGTGACTATGACAACGGCCAAATAGTGATGGCTAGATGATTGGGTAAGAACATCTCCATAACGGCAGGTCTTTTGATATGGTCCCAGTATGCAGCACCTACCAAAAGTGGTGCAAGGAAGGACAACAGGTGAACCAGCGTCATTGATGCACCTGGAGAGTGAAGGATAGCCGGTCTGGTTCAATCACACTGAAGAGTTACTGTCCTACATGGCAATAGTGTACCCTGCTGTCAATTGCCTCTTTTAGTAGGATAATGCACCTTGCCACACTGCAAAAAATGTTCAGTAATGGTTTGAGGAACATGACAAAGAGTTCAAGGGGTTGAAGAGCTACTGTAGCTCACATTGGTGAAAATGTAATACTAAATATGATAGAAAGGCATCAGAATACACAGTGCATCACAGTTTGCTGCGTATAGAGCTGTGTAGCCACAGACCGGTCAGAGCACCCATGATGACCCCTGTCCACCACCAAAAGTGTCTTCAATGGAAATGTGTGTGTCAGAACTGGACCAAAGGAAGAAGTTTACCTAGTCTTATGAATCACATTTTCCTTTAGATACGGTGGATGGCCGTGTGTATCGTTTATGTGGGGAAGAGATGGCAGCAGTATGTACAATGTGAAGAAGGCAAGCCTGCGGAGGCAGTGTTATGCTCTGGGCAATGTTCTGCTAGTAAACCCTTGGTCTTGGCATTCATGTGGATGTTACATTGACATGTGCTGCCAACCTTGTTGCAGACCACATACACTCCTGCATGGCAATAGTGTTCCTGCTGTGAATGGCCTCTTTTAATGCATCTTGCAAGACTGCAAAAAATGTTCAGGAATGTTCTGAGGAACATGACAAAGGCGTTGCCTTGCACTCTAATTCCCCCATATCTCAATCTGATTGAGTATCTGTGTGGTGTGGTGGAACAACAAATCCAATCATCTGCTGCTAATGTGCAAGATACCACAGGACATGTTTAGAAGTCTTGTGGAGCCCATGCCTCAATGCATCAGAGCTGTTTTGGTTACATCATATTAGGCAGGTTGTTTTCATGCTGTGGCTGATCAGTGTATGTGTGAAACAATATACCGTATATGTAGGTCAATATTAAACTATATAATCAAATCCAGTGTTGTCAATGAACTCATGCAAATTCTAATCTTTTGTCTAAGCAGCTATCAGGAGGTGTGCTGTGGAAAGAACTTTGCTGCACACCCCTCTATTATTTAGAGGAACATATAAATCTAACCAGTTTAATCAGCGGCTTCAAGACAGTATTGCAACTATGACATAGAGTATTTATACATGTGTTTCATAGATGTATGTTCCATGTGATTTGCTAGGTTATTCCAGTCAACCACATTTATTTCAGCTGTGACACAAGGGTCTGAACCGCTCATGTTACAGTAGTTTAAAAAATAATGGGTTTGTGCTATTTAGTCAATCACATTAGACCATTATTTCACATGGTTTATAATCTGCCATTTCAATCCTTAGATATATTTTATTCAGTCAACTTTCCATTTATGTTTTTCTTTGTTGATATTATGTATTTGTCCAAAACAACAGTTTTTGGGGAATTTCGGGAAAAATAGGCAAGAAGTAATTTCAACAGTAAGTACTCCAGAAAGTGTTTGATAAATATTGAACGTCCATATTTTGTAATATCTCCAAACCTAATGCACACAAGTTAATTTACTTGCCTCTAAAGTTCCTTTAGTGAATATCAGAATTGCAATTTTGGATAAATGTAAGGAATTTTCCAATTTAGCAGCCATGTTCACTCTGAATAGTAGCAATAGACTGTTAGCTTTTAGAATATACCACATATTTGTCCCACTCTTTATTTATAAATTTATAGTCACCAAAACAACTTTAGCTTATTTAAGCCGTTTTAGAGTATAGATCATGCTTCTGTAGTGTCACTGCTTAATTTTCTGCCATTTAGGAGTTAAATCACTTTTGTTTTGTTCCATGCTGCCCTAGGCACACATCCCCTGGCGGTGACTGACACAGCGTGCATGGAAATAAAATGGTTTTATTTTCTATCAGATCTTAACTTACTTTACTCCTAAATCTGTAAGTTAAATTGTAGTCATACATAGAAGGCTCCTTCTGGGTCTATCAGCCTATTAACAGAGCAGGAAATAAGAATACATTAATTAGACTGTGCAAAAAAGGAAGTATTAACATTAGATGTCTCTTTTCAGGAAGTGTTTAGGAAGACTGTGCAAGTCATATGGAAAGAGGTGTTGCTGGGGCTGCATAAATAAAGTGAATTAACTCCTAAATGCTAGAGTATAGGGCAGTGGCACTACATGGGCATGATCTGTACATCAAAACTGCTTTAGTGTTTCCAGTAGGTAGATCACTTGTTTCTGTCTATGCAGTTCTAGCCACACCTCCCCTGGCTGTAACTGACACAGTCTGCATGAAAAAAATATGGTTTAATTTTCAATCAGATGTAACCTACTATATAAGTTTTTATCAACTGCTCTGTAAATTGAACTTTAATTACATAAAGGAGAATCCTGCAAGCTATTAATAGAACAGGAGATACAAAATTCCAAATTAGACAGGCCGTGCTATATAGGAAGTTTTGAACATTAGAGGTCCAATTACAGGAAATGTTTAGAAAGGCTGTGTAGGTCACATGTAGGCAGGTGTGACTTGGGATGTATAAACAAAGTGAACTAACTACTATATGGCAGATAAATATTCAGTAAGACTGTAAGGGCATGATCTATACACCAAAACTGTTTCATTAAGCTAAAGTTGTTTTGGTTTCCCGTTAAGTCTATTCCTAGCATGTTTGCTCAAGGCATGCAACTAGCTACAACAATATCTCTCAAATGCTGCTATCAGTGTATGTGCCACTGCACTTTAAAAGTAATATTTGTCCATTTTGAGAACTTGGAAGACAAAAAGCTCAGCATTTATCAACAGAAAGTAAAATGTCATAGCTGAACCATCCTGTCTGTCATGGAGTTAATCTTTCTGCTTGCCTTAATGACAATCCCAGGGTTGACTGTACAAAGAAATCAAACACGTTTCAATCCTGGTAGGCCGGAGATGATCACTTGGTGCCAACATTTATGGATTAAGAAAGATTAGACAAAAATAAACACAAGTGACACTCCCTGCCAATGCCTAGAACACTGTAGCACCAAGAAGGATGTAGGCATTAAGCTTCCTATGTGCTAATTAATATCAATGCACAGATACTCTTATAAGTCATTATGGTTTATTAATAATATACACTGGGCATTTTTACCAAGAGGAAAAACATATGCTAAATTCCAGCAACTTCTCTAGTTCAGCTGTCTTAGTGCCAGAGCTAAGCACTCCCTGAATGAGTTAATTCAAAACATTACTCCATTTTGCTGTTGCCGAGGTTAATAAGGACAGGGGAGAGGGTGAAGTGCCCCACTGATTTGGGAAGCCAAGCTCCCTGTATTTATCCAAGCTGTGTGTGTGTCAGAAGGGTAGCCTTTTTGCTCTCACACTCTGTCTGACTGCAGCCTGTCAGCAGATCCCGGGTTATAGACTGCACAGGCTCAAGGGACAGCAGCCAAGGAGAGAGGCCGTCTAGCCGCAGATCCAGATGTGGAGGCCACTGAACGCCAGCTCTCCCTGAAAAGCCTTTCAGACTAAACAATTGTGACTTGGCTGTGAGAAGCAGGACAGCTCCAGCTGTAACCTCCCCCTCGTGTCCCTTTAATTGGGCTGGCAGGCGCTGGGGCGCGCTCAGAGAGGGGGAGTCACCCCCATGGGACCACAAGGTTTTGGCAAAGCTCCTGCACGGCTACCTTAAAGAAAGAAAAAGAAAGAGGTGGGGGGAAAAAGAAAAGAAAATTGGGAACACGCTGCAGAGGTGTTTACTGCCGAAACCAGCTGGGTCTGCTTCTATTTCCCAAATTCTGCTCCCTGTCCCATGCTGCATATAATATAAAATATATGAAAGCCCAAGGGAGGAAAACCTGTTATTCTGCTGACCTCTGATGTTGGAGGCTGATTTTCTTCAAGCATCAGCTGTGCGTGACCTTATTACAAATAATTTACCCCCTTCATATGACTCTGTTGTGCTTGAAAATGGAGGATCTAGATGCAGAGAAGGAATTAAGAGCATTTGATACAAAAGTAGGAAGAGTGAATGAAGAATTGCTGGCAACAATTAACAGTTAAGGTGGAAGAATGAGGACGTGGTTATGTAACAAGTTGTGTTGCAATGCTCCTATATTTATTTATGTGCTTTTACGCATTTGCTTTTGCATTTCTATGGTTTCATGCTCCTGATCAGCATTAGTACATTCTGGGCACAAGAAGAACAAAAAGGGAGACTTGCTGCCAAGATCTTACATGCCATCAAGAATCTGTCATATTGGGTGAACATTCCAGCTTCTATTCAATTAACACGTCTGGTATCATAGTTCTAAATTCCCAGAATTACAAAAATGGTCCCTGTGCCACCCCTAATGTAGTAGGAAGTCATGCATGTCATTCTAATGCATCTATTCAACAATGTAAAGGCAACGCACATTGCTTAATAATAATAATAATAATTAGTGGATCTCCACCACCATGAACCTTCTTCTCCTGGAATTGCTTAGGACTTTATTTGTGCACACAGGCACCAGAAATATGATACGGCCATTGAAGTTCATTTGGTCAGAACGTTGCATTTATGGTGAAAAAAAAAAATCCATCTTGTCCAAGGTCACCTTGGAAAAGTCAGGTGTGATTATCTAGCAAATATATTGTTTAATCTATATATCTGCTGCTGATTATGCAAGCATAATCTATACGTTACATGTACACCTGCCTGAAGGACTTCCACATGTTTTGTGCATCACAGAGTTTCTTCATTAGTTGTAGTTCTATTACTTTTTCAAAGTCAGAATCATTTAATGACTACAGTTTTTTGTTTTGTTGTTGGGTATTTTCACGCATGAAATTACCTAGGATTTCATACCCAACATCGATACCTTGTACCAAACTGATAACTGAAAAACTTTTTGAGACTCCTCAATGTGACCAAAGATGGCAAATCGTTCTACATGTTACCTGTCTACAAATCATTATCAGTAGAACTTCCAAAATAGGCAGTTGCACCTATTGCAATCTCTGCTTATACTGCTATACAAAGATTTCCTTAACACCTAAGGAGTTACTCCAATCCATTTAAAAAATAATTCATTTACATTCTAAACGCCCAATGGGATAATGGGGTATACCTATTAGGTTTCCTCCTTCACCCTAAAAGCCTGCAAAAAAGTTTCTTAACTTACCTTAATTCAGCACCAGGTGAAGCTTCCGGTGCTGATCTTCCATACTCCACCAGGATGTCACCTGCCACTCATGTGGACCAATCACAGGCTCTCGTAGCATTAAAATAAATGGGGCAAATGTATATGCAAAGGTATATGCTGAAATAGAATTAAACATTTGAAAAATAAAACAGGATGAACCACAGATTAAGGCCACAATTTAATTGTTTTGGATTAGCTTTTCAAATTATCACAATCTTTTAGGAAGAAAGAAGACGAATAATGCAGCAGGTAGCTGGAGGAAATGACCAAAAATGAGGTACAGATGGGGAATAAACAGATACTTTGTCAGGAAAGCCAAAAGTCAGGTCAGGCAGCACAGGTTCATAAACGAGAAACACCACACGAAGCATAGTATAACTGAGAAGACGGGCTGTTATATATGGGAGATATGGTACACCCCATCCACAAGATCCCTGAGCTCCTGATACACCTCCCTACTACTGCCCCCTTTAGGAGAGTGCCTTTCCAGCATGTGCAAGCCTAAGAAGGCCGGACATCACTGTGACTCCGCCCACCTACCACGGCACACTGGGGAAGACCTTCCTGGCCTGTCCACGGCTGCGAGGAGACCGCAGTACCGCTATTACAGCAGGGAAGCAGAGCCAAATCACCATGGAGACACATACCTTTCCAGAGTCTCCATATGGAGAGAGGGTGTGGAAGATTGAGCTACCCTGTTAGAAAAACTTTTTAAATGATGTATCAACAAATATTCCCATATTCATACATAGTCTGTAAATAATTATTTTAAAACTTTTTCTAACAGAGTGCAATCATTTGAAAAGTTTATCCAAAAATGGTAAAAAAAATTGGAAAGCGTATCCAAAAATAAAAAATTGAGGCCTAAGTTAGAGAAACGTCTACTCACAACCCAGGAATAGTACTAACAATTAGTGTAGTTGTCTGTGTATGCTCTTCAACAATTATTTTTTTAAAAGAGGGTTATTCACCAAAGCGAGAATTGTTGGGAATTCAAAGTGAATTTTTAATTTTAAACCAATCCAGTTCACCTATTTTGGACTTATATTTAAATTTCACTTAGAATTACTGACAATTCTCATTTTAGTAAATACCCCTGCTAATAATACATATACCATACATATACATTAAGGGAGAGAGTATTTCATAGTGAAATTAAAGAGAAAGGCACAGATAAGGCAATTGACAAATGAATGACTGGGTAATAAAGTAATACTTTTTAGAAATACTGTTAAAAAAACAAAAACACTATATAGGCTTAGCAAACGAGGCAAGACATTTACATTTGATAGGAATGTCCAAAAAACTAGAAGCAGTTTGCAAGCCAGGACCTTGATCATGTACTAGGAGATAAACCATAGCGACCGTTTTATTCTATCTTTAACCCCTTAAGGACCAAACTTCTGGAATAAAAGGGAATCATGACATGTCACACATGTCATGTGTCCTTAAGGGGTTAAAGCAAGGGTCTAAAATTTGTATATAAAAAAAACATTTCTTCTTATTTTTCAGAGCCTCCTTATTCTCCAGAGTTGCCAATCAGTCCATTCGGAAAAGGCATCAGCCTCTCAGACAGGAAATTACAGTGGCAGGGAATTATTGTTGATGTAAACCAATCTATTTTCATAAATTTCTAGTAGCTGTTTATGGTTCATGTAACTTTTTTGTTTTAGAGTAAAGTTTAGGGACTGTTAGATAATAGCAAAGAAAAGTACATTGCTACCAAAACCGTAACAAGATTTTGGAAATTTAAAAGTGAAATGAGCAAGTTAATGAGAATCAGATTAAGACTCAAAATTTTAATAATATTTCTCTGTATATCACCAGAAGAAATTATGGCTGCAAGATTGCAAATGAATGTTACAAAAAAACACTCAAGGAATCTTACAGCAAACATGTAATTGGCTAACAAACAACAAAGTAATCAAAGTTAAAGTTAAGGTAGATAAAGTCCCAGGGCCAGAAATATATATACAGGAGTTTACTTATAGAGCTTAGTTTAGTATCAAACAGATTGTTAGTTTTGATATTCAATGAAATTATTTTCTGGCATGGTGCCAAAAGATTGAAGTGAGGCACATAGTTCAATATCTTATTCTGGAAACTACAGACCTGTTAGCTTGAAATTTGTGGTGGGAAGTTATTTTAAGGCTTTTTTAAGGGATAATCATGAATACATTTCAAACAATATTGTTAGCAGGAGTGAAATAGATTTTTTGACAGATAAATCATGTCAAAATAACTTGGCTGTATTCTACAGGGGCACGACTATAGATCATGGGTTTGAAGTGGACATGAACTGTTGTGCTAAATCATTCAATAAAGTCCCTTACAGAAGGGCATTATAGAAATTAAAAGGTGTAAGTGAAATGTATATTCATCGGTTAAAAAAACGGTTTGATGATAGAGCGCAAAAAGTTACTGATGATGAAAAACTCCCAAATTGGATAATAGTTGTAGAGGACCTACAGGATTTTGCCCAATTCTCTTTTCTTTAACAAGAAACTAAATGCACCCAGACCACTTCATCTCACTGCCAGTTTTTCCTGTGATTTTAGAGGCCTAGCTATCTATCTTCTGCTGAAATGCAGTTTTGGTTATTTTTTTAATAACCATGACCCATACCAGAAAGACACCATCTTTGAGATACTAAAATGCTGATTTTGTGATAACAATGATTTAAAATGGTGAGTAAATAGCACATATTACCTATGTTACCATCGGAGTTCCCCTAGCACAAATAGAGCCCTCCTTATATCATGTACTAAGATATTACTCAGACACCTGATGGTAACAATGCCAAAGTGAATTTAAAAATGTAGGCAAGAATTCTCCCACTGAAAACATAGCTGAGGTAAATAATGTTTCCTGTTTGAAGATTTTAGCCTAAAATGTGGAATTCACTTGTATTTCCTGACAATACACACTTTAGTGAATAGCTCAGAAAGTATAGGAGCATTGTATGACATATGAAGATGAGAATGTGAAACAAGGCAATTGAAGGCTAATATGTTGATGTTATATAAGTAATAATAATAATAATAATAATAATAATAATAATAATAAGACAATAGCTAGTTAGGACAGAGATGTAATGCCAATGTCAGAAAAAATAACTGGTTAGTTGGCATGGCTTTTTTAAATGCACACTTAATTTTTCATTGGGATATACCCAGGGCCAGTGCAAGCATTTTTGGCGCCCTAAGCGAAAAACAAATTTGCCGCCTCATTAGCTTCACCCAATCATGCAGACTAACACACACACTGAACCAAGTAGACACACACTGAACATGCAAACTGACACACACGCACTAACCCATGTAGACTGACGCACACAGACCCATGCAGACACACACAATGACCCATACAAAAACACACAATGACCCATACAGACAGACACACTGACCCATACAGACACACTGACCCATACAGACACACATACTGACCCATACAGACACACACTGACCCATACAGACACACACACTGACATAAACATACATACATGAAGCATGCTAACACACATTCTCTGACATACCTTACCTTCATTTCTATTACTCCCTGCGCCTAGCTGCCCTTTTTCTGCACGTTATGCTTCCGCACACTTCTCCCCACGTCCAGCGGAAGGGGTGGGATTGAGGAAGAGAAGCGCCTGTGCGCTTCCGCAATGCATGCCTGGGAGGGGGAGGCCTGGCTGAGCAGGCTGATCTGTATGCCACCAGATCTGTGTTCTACTGGGCACTAGTGAGCAACAAAGTGCTTCCGAGTGCCCGGTAAAATGGCAGACGGCAAACTCAAAAAAAATCTAACTTGTCAGGGCCGGCAGACCCCCCCCCCTTAAGCAACGCCCTAGGCGGCCGCCTAGTTTGCCTATAGGGAGCGCTGGCTCTGGATATACCTAAAAACAGCTTGCTAAAAGCTGCAGTTCTCTTGTCTGCTGCATTTGCAAGCCCTCCCCTTCTAACTCTGCCCAGACTTTCTATGACTGTCCAATCAAAGACTTCCCAATCAAGCTCAATGAGAAGTGTTTGCAAGGCAGATGCTTTGGATGATTGCCTGCCCCTTGAGTTTAGTTCCACTAAGCTAAACTACCCAGATGTAACAGGACCATCTGTCTGATTGAGATTTCACTTTGTTGTAAGTAAGCTGTAGGTAAGCTGAATTGCTTTAGGAGTCTGGAGTGTTCATTTAATGGACTGGAGACTAGCATAAAATCTAATGAGCTGTAAGAATGAGGAAAGCCTAGAGTTGTCCTGAAGGGGGCAAAAGGGATAACAAAGGTCAGATGCAAAACTTTGTTGGGGTGAAGAACATAGGGGGTGGGAGGAAGGAATGATGAATTAGCCTAACTTCCAACATTTCATATGGATAAAGTGAGACAGTTTAATTTTAACATTGTGAGTGTGGCCAAGGGCGGGGCTGTTTGGAGAATGTTTGGGTAAATTGCTAATAACAATGTATGCAGTTAAAATGTAGTTTAGAACAAGAACAATTTAGCTTATTTACACAGTCTGATTTCTAAACCCATTTATTGTAGTTTAAAGACACATTACTGTGAGTATTATTGCTGTGAAGCTCTGTTAAGCACTCAGGCACAACAACAACAATATGGACCTTCTAGAAATAAGGGGCATAAGAAAAGAAAGACAGAGGGATTTGGGTACAAAACTGGGACTGCAGCATTGTCAGGGAGATCTTTTTAGATGTTTAGTAAGAGAAATAAAACTGAACAGTAAAAAAATATAAGAAATCACTGTAGGAACTGAACCAATTTTGAGCTATGAGACTGTCTTATATATAAAATATACAGAGATTTGTTTTATAGAAAAACCAAAGGAAAAATCACTCTACACCAATCTATACCACAGTTAGAGATATAGGGGAAGGCAGGGATATTTTTAATGTATTTGCCATTGTACTATAAATATTGGGCATCACCCTGGCATTTGACTTTGGGGAGAGATAAATATAACTTTTGTTATTCGCGGCCTGGGCATTCGTTTTAAAACATGATTAGGGCAAGAGAGGAGAGCTACTAATGATATGATACCATGTTGGCACATCATTCCATATTAAAAATATGGATCAGTAGTCCTCAATTATGGAATTAAGGACTACTGATCCATTTTTTACTGTCCTACCACACTGAGACATGAGACGTGGCTATATTTGTCTAGAAATACTTCTATTTTGTCAACTGAAATATATATATTTTGAAAGCAGTTTCACTTAAAGGGACACTGCAATACTAAAACAACTTTAGCTTAATTAGCAGTTTTGGTGTGAACATCATGCCTCTGAAGTCTCTCTGCTCAATTCTCTGCCATTTAGGAATTAAATAACTTTTGATTCATTTTTTGCCCTAGCCATACCTCCCCCGGCAGTGACAGCCTGCATGAAAACAAAACGATTTCATTTTTAATCACATATTAACTTACTTTAAAAGTTTTTATCTCCTGCAAACTATTAACAGAGCAGAAGATACGACATTCTAAATTAAACAGAATTCGCAATAAAGGAAGTATAAACATTAGATGGCTCTAAACAGGAAGTGCTTAGGAAGCCTTTGCAAGTCACACACAAGGAGGTGTGACTATGGCTGTATAAACAAAGTGATTTAACTCCCAAATCACAGAGAATTGAGTAGTGAGACTGCAGGGGCACAATCTATACACAAAACTGCTTAATTAAGCTAAAGATGTTTTGGTGACTATATTGTCTCTTTAAGTGAATTTGTGATGGGATTTCAACATGGTTCAAAATTTAGTAGGCATGAAATCTCCAGGTGGCATATACAAGTACAGGTGTTTGTTGTATCTGTTAGTTACATGTAGCTAAGATACTGTCATCAATGTACTGAGTGTGTGCATCAACTGTAGTCACATTCCTTTGTCCTTAAAAGGAGTCATGCAGTCTGCCCATATGAGGTGATCCTGAATATCCTGTTCACTGATTGGTCTAAGGGTATGTGTGAGTGGAGCTATGAATGGGAGGAGTTATTGTTAATAAAAAGCCTTTGCAAACTATGCTCTGAGCTCAGACATTTTTAGAACAGGAGTCCATCTGAGACCCGATTGGTAACAATAAAGACCTTTTTCTTCCTCAACGAACCTGTTCCATTTCTCTGTGTGTGGCTTCTGCGGCTTTCTCCTGCAACAAATTGTCTATTTGCAGATTTTTTTCCCACCAGTTGTTTATTTCACCATTCTTTATAAAATTGGAAATTTTAAATATAAAGTTTTATATATGACTCTCTGTGCAACCTTTTAAATGATCTGATTATAGTCTTTTGTAGTACCTGTCCCCATCATGAATACTGCAACACTAGATAATGATGTTAAGTTAGTGATGCATAATCTACAGTAAAGGCTGGTCCACAAGGGCATTTGGGCAAGAACCCCTTCCCCCCTTTTTTTGCTCCAATAAAATAATACATTGGCGCGCTAATGATGTATAACAAATGTGTGTTCAAAATTGGGCCTGTCATGAGGCTCGCCAGCATTTCTGACTTACCCATTGGTTTTGCATCAAAGAAGTAGACCTGTCTTCGAGATCTGTCGTTGGGTAACAGCATTACAGGGTGGATTCATATTCTATCAGTGGAGTTTAGCACCCCAAAACCTCTAAACCTCCACAGCTGCCACGGTTAATCTATACTTTACTGAGTTTTCTTATTAAAAACATATGACATTACATTGATCCAATTATGTATTGCAGTTGTGTAGCTCTAATTGTCTCACTTATCGAATACGTTTATTTTAGAAATAAGAACATATGTTCTAGAACGTTACTCTCATTACTTTAATGATCCCCTCCCCTTTCCGAGACTTAACTGTGACCAACTTCGCAGGTGCTTTAATGATCTCATTGCATACAGATTACAATATAACTGTAATGCTTTATAACAGCTATTTCTGGTTTTAGTTAGATAACGTGTACAACATTATATTTTAATATTTTCAGGATTTTATCAACTCCTTCTACCCTCATTCCTGAGGACCCCCTTACCATTAATGTTTAAATTACAGATGAGCCCATGTTTCTCACTCTGTATCAATTGACTATTTATTTATAACTGGGGTGGACTAACTATGTGTATCAAGTGGAAAAAAATAATTGAAACTTCCATTCCATTCTTATATCTACGTAGGGATAGATTTAAACTAAGCTGGTTGGTTTGTCTGTCTTTATTTTTTTTTAACCTTATAGCACTCTGTGCGCCTGCTCCCTTTAGAGTTTGGGCTTTACTAAACAACAACTTGAAAATCAAACAAAAAAAGTCAGACAAAAATTACAAAGTGTAACTATAACTGGCTTGGAGATTCTTTTTCAAATGAACTATTTTGGTATAAATATTGTTTTTCATTTTCTACAGTTATCTGTTAAGTAATAAACCCTTTTGTGTCTTGCAAAACAGCAACTGTCCTTTCTATTTTAATTGACTATTCAGAAATATGCAGTGTTATGAAATATGCCAATGTGTTTTTTCACAAAATAATATGTCGTGAAATGCCTTACAACCCAACAATTCCACAGTCAGTGGAACAGTCCTAATTTTGGGGCCCTGCCTCACTCACAGTCCTGTTTTTGGCACTTCTAAATGAGCCTATCCAGAATGGCTGTCGGTAGCCAACAAAGCATGCACATTCTACCATTTTTGGGTAGAACCCACCACTTTTCCACGCAAGTCCACCCCCATGATGTCACCAGTGATGCTTCTGGAATCACAGACTGGCCCAGCCCAATGTTGGTAGCCTTACTGGCAATATTAGTTGTCCCACTATTTATTAAACATTAATTTGTGGTGCTGTGATAATTGAATCACATTTTTTCACAAGATAGCCAGGAACCAGAAAAAATGCCAATTGAGCCGAATTTTAACTTTATTGATTTCCAAACTGTTTTGGCTTAATATTTGTAAAAACAAAACATGTAGTTGTGCACTGTGGTAATATAATCTATGGCTTAAGTCTACAAGGAGAGTATTTAAAACAAATTTCAGGAAAGGTAGAGGTTAAAAAATCTGCATTGATCAGTGGAAGGTTTTCATGGCAGTGAAAGCAAAGGCTGTGCTGGACAATCTTTCCTTTGTTTGTTTTTCTAAGATTGGGAGGTCTGAATTCTTTCTCTATGCCGTAGCGTTTTTTCAGTGTTTTTAACAGTGGAGGCCAGAAACTACAGGTATTTCCTACGAAAACGATGGGTGCATCTCTAAAGCTGCAATTACATAAAATGTCGGTCAAAGGTACAAAACCTAACCAGGAACCATCTGTGTATTATGCAAAGTTTTTAGTTATTTCCTTGTGCAGATATATATATATATATATATATATCTCAATACAGATTAAAATATTCACTTAGTATATATATATATATTATGTATCGATTAAACCATACATATATTATTTAAACTAATAATCCATTGCACACTCAGCATTGTTGAATTTTTGCTTTCCTAGGGCAAGTACTTTCACGTGTTGGTGGCTAGCGGCAAACTTTGCCAGGGCCAAACTTTCATTTATTAATGGCTAACGGCAAGAAAAAATTTGTGACCCTGTATATATTTTTCTATCTATATATATAGATCCACTAATATATATATATTATCCGCATATACCTGTATATAAAATGCTATATGTGTGTATAAATGAGACTATTTTTCTTCGCAGCTCACTGAATTAAAATAAGTACACTTTTTCTGGTTGAATCCTTGGCAGTGTTAATAATTCCCCCTCCCCCCCCCAAAAAAAAAAAATCCCCAATAAAAGGAAAACATGGAAAGAAAAACAAACTATTAGAAAATCGAGGAGGGAGGAAATGTTATTTAAAAGGTAACCAGACCGCATCATTTTCCAGCGGTATTATATTCTCCCCTCAGTATCCAAAATATATACGGGCTCCACGCCAAGAATGTAAAAGAAAAAACACAGCGGCATAGACACAACATCTGGACAGAGGCAGAACAAAACCCCCATTTATCACACTTAATCCTGCAATGAAACAGTCAACAGTTTACTTCTGTTTTGCTAATTTAGCTTCTTTCATGCTATAAGGTGGAAAACCCAGAGGAGAAGCTTGCAGGGCAGGTCACTTACACAGCCCTTTAATATGGAACTTTCTGCTTTTTCTGGCCTCTGAAAAAACATTTTTTTGTCCTTACATTTGCCAGGGATTGAATTTGTAGTAATGTTTATTTTTAATCTGCTTCCTTGCAGCACTGTCACTGTATTCTGCTCTGTACGTACTAGTGTGAATATTGGTCTCATGCTAGCCCGGTGTGAGCCACAAAGTAATGTCTATATGTCAGTTTTTGGCATAGCATCATTATACTGTAAACCAGTAATGGTGACCTTAGCACTTTAATTGTATTTCCCATGATGCTCAGCCAGCCCAGTAGTAAAAGTGTTGCGATCATTGTGTTAGATCATTCTCTTGCCTAAAACATTCAAGACCATAAAATGATCACCAGATGTACAAAAATCTTGCCCTAATGCAGATCCACGCCCAAGTAACGAACATTAATGATAAAATATGTGTCAGCCACTAAAGTAACATGAACCCCACGGGATTGTATTAAACCTCTTTCAGAATTAACCAGACATATACGTCTACAGCCTGACCTATGTGGTGAAAACACACAGTTCTACATTAGAGCATGATGGAGCCTCATAAATATGCAGATGCCATTACAATGATATCCACAAAAAAGATAGAAAATGGACACTTTAATCACCAGACCCACTACATAGCTTAATGTAGTGGTTCTGGTGTCTATAGCATGTCCCCGTATGCTGAGCACTGTTTCAGAAAAAAAGCAGTATTTACATTGGTACCTTGTACCACCTCTAATGGCAGTCACTCAGACGGCCACTAGGGGTGTTTCCTAGTCCAGTGCTGCACAGTGTGCAGCACTGGCGTTCAGAGCCTCTATACTCTGCATGGAGATGCTGAACATTCCCCATAGAGCTAGCTCTGATTTTAGAGCCTTGTTCCACCATCCCCAGGGAACTGTCCTCGGGCATCACAGCATGTTAGATGCTCTTGTGCTATGGAGCAGGCACTAGGATCATGCAGAGAACACTTCAGCATAACTCTCTGCATGGTTTTGTATGTAGGGTGCTAGCAGGGAGGATGTCTGTCATCATGGAATGCTCGACGCCAGGCTGACACACCTTAAGTGAGTCTACCCACTAAGGGTGTCGCCAAAAAGTACAGACATCAACAGAAATCCACACTTTTATAAAATAACCTACCTGGTTACACCACCCCTCCTCCCCTCTGCCTGTCAATCAAACAGATAGTTTGGTTACTTCCTGGTTTTGTTAGCTCAGTGAAGCTAAACTCAAGAGGCATGAATTGCCCAGAGCACCTACCTTGCAAAGATTTATCATTGAGCTGCATAGGGAAATCTCTGATTGGACAGCCAATACCATAATACCTACAGAAGATGTATATATTGCATATCTAATGCAAAACTTTCAGATCTTCAATAGCGGCATGCATTTATAGTGAAGCTATTTAAGAAGACATCAGTAGACACTTTTGGTCTCTGTTGATATAAAAGCTGTTGATATTATATTTTTGAAATAAAATGTAGACACAGAGTTTGACAAATCTTCTCCTCCATCAAAGTTTCCTCTTATCTTCCCCTTTTTTCCACTCTTCAAATCACTGTTTGTCTTTGGGATTATTGTAATTATACCCAATACAAGCCCAAATAAATAAGGAGAATTACCATCACTACTAAAGATATTTACTGCATTTCACTAAACAATCTAAACAGTGCGTTTTATTTTTTGAATTTGGGTAGTTGAGTTCCCCTTTAAAGGAATGTTTTTTGTTTGTTTGTGGGAACTATTACATTCATGATCCTGGTCAATCTTACTTAAAAGGGATGTGAGACTGGGAGTAAAGGCTTTCTTTAAGATTTTGAAGTATTCAGTACAAAGTGATCATGTTAAAAACTGGTGCTCTAAAGAACTGTTGCTGAACATTACTAAGTGTACAATCATTTAGTCATAATAAGTTATTTTGCTTGAGACCAGATTAGTAAATGCTGACGGTCTGATTAATATTGCTAAATATTGGAAGCGGTATAAGTCAAAATATTTTTACATTTCATAGTTTATCTTCCCTAAATTGAATTTAGGAACCAATTATATTCTTGGTAGTCTTCCATTGTTACAAAATATTCACTAATAGGGCTATTCACTAATGTGATATTTGCTGGAATTCAAAGTTAATTTAAAGCAAATTTAAGGCCAGAAAGGCCCAATAGTTCTCACTTTAGTGAATAACCAGCTAAGAGTATCAGGTATGGTTTAATTTGTGATATACCATGGAACATTCTGTGCATAACATGATGTATTCTGTAACAGTAAATAGTTTTTAGTATGTTCAATAGCATCATTAAAGAGACACTATAGTCACCAAAACAACTTTGGCTCAATCAAGCAGTTTTAATGTATTGATCATGCCTCTGAGGCGTCACTGCTTAATTATCTGATATTTAGGAGTTAAATCACATTTGTTTCTGTTTATGAAGCTCTAGCCATACCACCTACGGCAGTGACTCACACAGTCACACTTTGATTTTTAGTCAGGTGTTAACTTACTTTAACCCCTTAAGGACCAAACTTCTGCAATAAAATGGAATCGTGACATGTCACACATGTCATGTGTCCTTAAGGGGTTAAAAGTTTTTATCTCCTGCTCTGTAAATTGAACTTCAATTAGATATAGGAGGCTCCTGTAGGGTCTAGGAAGCTAATAACAGAGCAGGAGATAGGAAATGGTAAATCAAACATAATTAGCAATAAAGGAAGTGTAAACATTAGATAACCCTTTACAGGAAGTGTTTAGAAAGTCTGTGCATGTCACATGCAGACAGAAGTGACTAGGGCTGCATGAACAAAATGATTTAACTTCTAAATGGCAGAAATTGAGCAGTGAGACTGCAGGGTCATGATCTATACACCAAAACTGCTGAATTAAGCAAACGTTTTTTGCTGACTATAGTGTCCATCTAAGGATATTAGCGATGGCAAAGAATCATTTAAGTTAGATTAATATTTGAACCAATGAGCTTTTCTTTTGTGATGTTTGTATAAAGTTAAAATGATCAGTATTTTGTTAATCTGGTTATTTAGTCCATTGACATCCCATTACAGTGTGTGATTGCTCCAAGCTGCCATATAATTATAAGCCAATAACTTGATCAGCAGAGTTAAAAGGTTGGATGGATGGATGATTTTCTTGTCCCGTGGAGTTGGAACTTCTCCTATAGCAGCGGTAGGCAACCGTTTGCACTCCAGATGTTGTGGACTTCTCCCCAGATGGTTTGCCAGTATTATTGCCATAAGATCATTATGGGAGATATAGTCCAAAACATCTAGAGTGCCAAATGTTACCTACCCCTGTCCTAAAAACTAGACAGAGTTTTCAAGAGTATAAGGAGGATGCTTTGGTAAAAACCATAATGATATATGATACATAAAAGAGACACTAAAGTAACTCAGACCACTTCATCTCATTTTAGAAACTGCAATGTTTACAGATCAGGGTTAAATCGACCAATGGTAGCTGCCTTCCACTAGAGGAGCTACTGCTGCACTGACCAAGTTAAACTCTCTTTCCTATAAGGAGCTAAGGGAAAGCTTGGATGCACATGCAACGCTTGCTGCATGTTTGCATCAGGTCCTCCATGCTCTGCAAAAAACATTGGATTGGACGATTGGGGAGGAGGACATGACTTGGCCAAGGAATCTTGCTGGTGGAAAAAGGTTAGTAAAACTTTTATTAAGATTTTATTAATATATGGGGGGAAGGGGAGGCTACTATGGAAATGGACAGGGACACTATACCGTTAGGAATACAGGTTTCCTTTCCTTTTAACATTATATTATAATAGATTACATTTTAGAACACATATCTGTCACATTAGTCTCAAATGGAGAAATGTTAAACTACATGTCATGGCTGAAGAGATTTGTGTAGGAGAATGAATGCTATTCTCAAAAAAAGATTTGGGGTAAAATCTGTAGAAATAGGTTACACGTATTGTTTTTCACAATACTTTGCTGTGGAGGGCTGATGATGGGTTATACCCCAAAATAATAGTAAAGTAAGTAAATACATTTTAGTAAATAACACTAGATTTCTTTTAATATTTATGTTTATGTAAATACTCCAGGAAAATGGAATGTTTCCAATTTTTTTTATTTTCACCATGATATATTATGCCAGTGAAGTATTTGCGTTTTTATGATTCCCTTGTCCTGACAATCCCACTGTGATGTCATCCATCATTAACAAGAGGCATCCTTAACAGAAAGTTGACTCCTTTGAACTATAACACATGGAGAATTCTCAATATGTGTCTAAACCGATGCTATGAATGTACCACCATAGGGCTTGTTGGCCTTGGCCAAAATATCCTACTGCTTGAGGCATTTATGTGTTGTGACATTGTTGACTCTACATTTGATATATGTGGCATGGAACCATGTGGCTATCTTGGCTAGCTCCCACCACAAACTCACTTCTAAATGATGTCAAGGGAGAAGTCTCTTTCCCAGCTAAAACTGCAAATAGAGACAACATCTGTATAATAAGCATACAATTATCCAAGCATATTAAATCTGAGAGCTCCAGTCTTATCTTCGAGCTAACTGCAAGACAATCTGGATGAGGAAGTGCTTGCTCCCAAATTAAAATGTCTGTTAGATTTTGAAGAAATGGCTAATTATCAGATTAAAAATGCAATATTAAATGTTTATATGTGGTAAGAGAAATAACTAAAATTAAGTTATGACTCTTATATTTCCTTTTTTCTGTTATGAACATGGCAAAGTCCTGTAGAAAAAGTAAAGTTAGTGCAACGTTTTAGGTACGCTGTAAATATATAAAAAAAAAAGAGTATTACCACACCCAGCTCGTTATTTCTGAGCATCGCTGGTGCCTTCCCTAAACGGAGCCTAGAACCCCGGTTTTCCCGACTCCCCCAATACCTCCCCTTTGCAATTGCACACCTGCCCTTAATGGGACGTACCCCAGGTAACATCCTGTAGCCAGAAAACATATATCCTGGTTCAGCCTTCACTAGATACGCAACCCTACCAACGCTATACCCTGGAGTTCTTCTTATGAGTTATCTTATTGTTGTATTTTGTTTATTTAATGTGCTGAAGGTCCACCACACCTACGGCAGTGAGCTATGGTCACTGCTCACGTCACAGAACTTATGACACACATAAACCGCGCAAAAGTTTAACAAATATATGTCTCTACTGATACCATACTTACCTTGACGCCACCCACAACGCTTTAGGTGGCTTTCCATTTAAGGGGCACTCATACGAATCTCAGTCACGAACATAAATACCCGGACAATATAATAACCAAAAAGTGAATAGCTCTTAAAAAATAAATAGTGCTTGTGAAAATAAGCTGCAATCACCTAAAGTGACAAAATAATCCAAAAACCATAAACAAGTGTTGTGCTCAAAATATACTTAACATACATTGATCAAAAAAAATCTGTAAAATATAAAAAAAACACAATCTAGTGCAGATTATACGTATTATAGTAATGATACACTGTTTCATATACATATATGTGTATTATTACTATAATAAGGATAATCTGCACTAGATTGTGTTTTTTTATTTTTTACAGATTTTCTTTGATCAATGTATACACACCCGGACCCCTCCAAACCCCACCTGAGATTTCATCTCCCTGGCCAGAGGAAGGGCTAACGACCCCACTAACCATCCAGCCTATATTCCCCACAACACTAGACACTGCTACCAGGCCCTTGGCCTCTCTGGGACCCATGTTGTAACACTCAACCCAAATGAATAGTAAATAGGGAATACCATCATGAACGAGGCCAGCTTACGACAGGTCTTAATGACCGCACATTCCCCTGATTCCTGTGCCTGCAAAGCACAACTCTGATTACTATCCTGTAATTGTTTATCACTCTCCACAAGCACTAGCCTCATTTTGCAGGCTATCTATTGTCCACACTGACAGGACCCCCTAAAAATCTATGTCCCCCTAATTGCATCCCCCCTCCTCCTCAACATCCCTCCATTATGCTCTGTTGTATAGGATAAGCAATAACTCACCCATGTGACACCCAGACTGACCGCCCTAGACTACGCCCACACCCTCTCACTTATGAACAGGACCCCACTTTAGCAACAAAAGTGTAGAGTATAAAACATTGAACCACCATGGATGTGCCTCATCTTCTGTTAACTTAAATTATCTGGTTATAATTAGTTTCGGCCACTGTGACGATTCTGTAAATGAATGTTCTTACTTAAATGTTAATCAATCGCCATGCGTACATGCAAGCTCAGGAGGGAGGGATAGGACCTCGAAGTATAACTTTACCTTATCCATCTCTCTTATCTCTCCCCACACATAGCCTTCGTGGACACACTTTTCATTTGGTCTTGATTCCTATCTTGCCACAGACCAGAATTACTCCGTCCCCAATATACCTGGCTACCTTCATATAAGACCAGGCTCCTCCTTTCATCTACACCGCCTCTCAGCTCCCCCCCTCCTTTCCACTTCATTCTCACCCCCTCTTCTCCTCCTGTCTGTATTCCACTCACCCGCCCTTCTCCCCTTTTTTCTCTTTTCTTCTTTTCTCCCCTCCCATTTCTCTCTTCTCTCTCCTTTTAAAGCCCCCCTCTCTTCCTGCCCTTGAGCCTTCCTACTGCCAATAACCTACTGACCGGATCCCGCAGCCACAACTAACGTCAAGGAACCCTTACCACCCATCATGCTGTCGTCTCTGTCTTGCATCTCCATAAACTTCAAGGGCCTCAACAACCCTTCCAAATGCCACCAATTTCTACGATGGGCAAACAGAACTCGAGCATAAATCCTTTTACGGGAAACCCACTTCACCCATAATAGACCGCTCCCTCTCCTGAGCCGCCATTTTAACCAATACTTCCTGGCCAACTCCCCAAGCGGTAAGCAAAATGGCGTAGTGATCCTACTTCACACATCAGGCCCACTATCCATAGAACAAATGGTCCTGGATACCCAGGGCCGATATATTACAATAGCAGCTGAATAGGCTCCCACAAATACACTAGCCCCTTCTGGAATGCCATACATGCACACTTACTGCTCTTTTCCTCCCATCACTTGATTGTAGGAGGAGACTACAATGCCACATTAGCCCCAGCAGTGGACAGATACCGAACCAAAACACATGCAGGAAACCAGCCAAAAACAGCCAAATGGGGTAAACTCTTCCAAGCCTTCACAACGCAATCACATCTGATAGATGCTTGGAGATCCCAACACCCGACCTCCTGTGTCTATACCTTCTTTTCCCAGCCCTGTTTCTAATATCTCCCTCCCTTATGCTCATGGTTAAGTCTACCTCTACCTCACTTACACTCACATTGTCAAACACAGTCCAATCCTGATCTTGGCACCTCAACCCAGTTCTACTACATAACCCACAGATACGGGACTCTATCTCCCAAGCGATCACTGACTATTTTACCTTAAACCAAGACTCGGTCTCCTCTCAGGGCACACTTTGGGCGGCTCACAAGTCTGTTTTCTGTGGTACCATGATCAGCCTCGCCTCACACCACAAAAAAACCAAAAATTAGAGACTCTCGAACACACCTTGACTGAATTACGATCCTTAGAATCCAAACGCAAACAAAACCCTACTCCAGAACTAAACACACAGATTTCACAATGACAAAACACTATCAAAGAATTCATGGCTGCAGACTCTGCCAAGGCCCTTCAATGGACCAGACAAACCTACTATGAAAAATCCAATAAAGCAGATACTCTCCTGGCTCGTAAGCTCAAACGTAGAGCTGCCCACAAATGCATAGAGAAAATAAAACCCCCAGATGGACAAACATAGGAAACACCGTATAGCAGAAATATTCCAAGACTACTTCTCCTCCCTATACGCCCACAGACCTGCCAAGACCCCAACCTGCAAGCGACACAGATTGAGCAATACCTCACTTCAGTCAATCTGCCTTAAACCCAATAAATGCACGGGACCAGACGGGTTCTACGGACTTTATTACAAAACATATGCCCAAACTCTCACCCCTCACATCTGCAAACTTTTTAATTCAATCGTAGAAGGAGAGGCCTTACCACCTGACATGTTACAGGCAAACATTTGCCTCCTACCCAAACCTGACAAATCTCATTTAGAGCCTAGCCACTTCCACCCCTTCTCTTTGCTCAATGTGTATATTAAACTATTCACAAAACTTACGACAGAATGACTTAAACCCTTCTTACCCAAACTTATACACCCAGATCAGGTAGGGTTTATTCCCTCTAAACAAGCCAGCGACAACACCAGACTTACATATGACTTAATTTGGCATGCAGACTTCAGACGGATCCCCACCTTGGTTCTATCCCTCGACGCTGAGAAAGCTTTCAACAGGTTACTTTAGCCCTTTCTTTTTGCCACTCGCTGGAAATTTGGTTTCCCCCAACCCTTTTTAGATGCTCTACAATCACTGTACACCTCTCCTACGGCAAACTTACTCCTTTCACACTCACAACCACCCTCCTTTCAAATATTCAATGGGACCCAACAGGGCTGCCCACTCTCTCCGATCCTGTTTGGCCTATCTCTTGAGCCTCTACTCCAATCCCTCAGAGCGAACGCAGATATCAAAGGCATACATATCAGGGGAGAAGAATACAAAACCACAGCTTATGCTGACAATCTGCTCATAACCATAACCAATCCCACACACTCCATGCCTCTACTTTTCAACGCACTTAGAGACTACACTGTAGTCTCGGGCTACAAACTAAACATTGACAAGACAGTAGCCCTGCCAATTCAGGTACACCCGGCGACTATAATCACCCTTCAGGAACAATGCTCATTTAACCTCTAAAATACCACAATTAAATACCTGGGTACCTCTCTCTCCGCAGATCTCAACCAAACATATGAGCTGTTGACAGCCCCCTAATACAAAAGGCCTTCCACGATATACAGAATTGGAACACTATGCCAATATCATGGCTAGGCTGCTTAGCTTTTATAAAAATGAACTTACTACCAAGATTCTTATACCTTTTCCAAGCCTTACTAATCCCCACACCTGATTTTAAAAGGCTACAGACAAACATTGACAAATTCATCTGGGCCAACAAACTGGCAAGAATCAAACGCCAAACACTCTATGTTCCAAATAAAACGGGGGGTCTTAGACTGCCACACTTTACTCATTACTATCACGCTGCCCAACTAGCCCAAATTCAGAACCTTCACACCCCGCTATGGCATCAAAAGATGGGTAGACTTAGAGCATACCATCTTTAGAAGGGACTTCCCATCCTTATATATTTGTCTTCTGACACAAACATGACCGCCACTTCCCTCCACATCCCAGGCGATTTTCACATCTATAAAAATGTGGGATAAAGTTGCAATTAAATGCAAACTAATATCCAATTCCTCACCACTCACGCCCATACTTCGGAGCAAACACTTCGCCCTCGGCATGCATCCCAAAGACTTTGTGCACTTTGAGGACACTGATCTAACCATATTCCAGTACTTCTACACAAACCACCAACTAATCCACTTTGTGGATCTCCCACAACCCTGACCGCTTATAACTTTTGACTTCTTTCGCCACATTCAGATCAAGAGCTTCCTCAGCACCCCCACAAATAAAATAGCAAGCACAACCCCCTTAACGCCATTTGAAAGAGCATGTATGCATTACCCCATCCAAAAGGGTAAAATTTCAACACTCTATACCCTCATCACTCACAATTTACAGGAAGGCACCCTATCCTACATGTCGGGTGATAGATCTGGGACCTACTGGAGACCCGAAGGACTGGCTGGCCATTTGGGAAGCCACTGCTTGTTTGCGTGAATCACAAGCAACGTGGTACCTCACCCCCTGCAGCTAAAACAAATGGGGAGGACAGATTCGGACAGCTGCTGGAAAGGGTGCAGGACTAAGGGTACTTATATCCACCTTTGGTGGTAATGCGAACACATCGCACAAATCTGGCATCGACTGCTATGTTTCACTGAGGGTTTATCCAGCCTATAGTAGCTGTCTCACGGACAGCCGCTAGACGCGCTTCTGTGATTCTCAGTGTGAAAATCACAGTGAGAAAATGCTGGACGTTCATAGGAAAGCATTGAGTAATGCTTTCCTATGGGCAGTTTGAATGTGCGTCCGGCTCTTGCCGCGCATGAGCATTTGTCGCTCAGAGGCGGATCGGGGCAGAGAGATCCACCATTGCCAAGGGACCCTGGCGCTGGAGAAAGGTAAGTTCTGAAGGGGTTTTAACCCCTTCAGCCCAGCGGGAGGGGGGCCACAAGGGTGGGGGTTTGTTTTCCTGGCTTTATAGTGGTCCTTTAATGACAAACATTCAGATACACATACAGACAAACAGATACCCATGCAGACCAAGAGATACACATACAGACCCACACAGAGGCACACACACATGCAGACACACACAGAGATACACATACATACACACACACATACATACAGACACACACTCATAGTGACATATGCACATACACACTCACTGAAAAACACATGTACACTCTCACTAACAAACACACACTCACTAACAGATAAGAATACACACACACACTCACTAACAGACACAGACTCTCATGAACAGACGCATACACACTAGCTAAGAGACACACACATTTACTGACAGACACACACTTAGGGACAGACATACATACACACTCACTGACAGACAGACACACACATTCACTTACAAAACATACACTCTCACTGACAAACACACACTCACTAACAGACACCAAACAGACTCACTAACAGACACACACAAACTAACACACTCAGTAAGGAGACACACACACACTCACTGACACACAAAAAGTAACACACTCACTGACACTTACTAGCAGACACACTCAATAACAGACACACACTAACAGACACACACAAACACACTCAGCAACAGACACACACACACACAGTAACACACACACACTCACTGACACACAAAAATTAACACACTCACTGACGCTCACTAGCAGACACACACTCAATAACAGACACTCAGTAACAGAAACACACACAGTAACACACTCACTAACACACACTCACATTTTTTAAATTTATTTAATCCTCCAGCCTCCCTACCTTTGGGAGTGCTGAAGGGATTCCAGCTTTCTCTGGGGTCCAGTGCGACTGCTGGGTGGCCGGTCACTGCAGACGGCAAGAGAGCACTGATCCTCCTGTTCAGCTCCCTCGCGTGCCACTTACTGATGCCGGAGCTGGAGTGATGTCATATTCTGGCTCCGGCATCACTGCGGTGCGCGCGAGGGAGCTGGAGAGAGAGAGCTCCATGGCAGCCAGACCCCATGTAAGGCTGGGCCCAGTCGCAGCTGCGACCCCTGTGACCGCGGTATGTACGGCAGTGCTCCAACTTATTTCCGTCCAGTCTCCCCTCCCCATATTTATCCCATTTTCCCTTTTTCATTTTTTTTCTCTTCTTCTTCTTTCCTCTTCCTAACCCTCCCCCAGTTATGGCTATCTTGCTACCTCGCCCTCCCTGGCAAACCCAACGAGAGATGCAGGCACCCTCTGGTTACCTCACTGACACTTATGGGTTCACTTCATTCTACCACCAGCTACAATGCGTTAACAATGCTCTCTAACCTTTATGGTTCCATGCCATGCCCGGATCCAAAAAACTTAAACCACCCATCATCACGACTACGAAACTCCCATTAGGGTTGCAATGAAGAAGCAAGGTTAACAACCCATAAGACTTCTCCTTCTGCTCACTCAAAAGCCTCACATTTCGCAAACCTAAAGGTTACTTCTACACCGTATGGAATAAGGGTGTATCACCTCTAGGTCATAGAAGTTACAAAACATAGCACCTCCTATAGAGCAGGACACAGAACACACTATGGATTGTATAAATGCTTACTGTTGTGCTTTATGATACCCCTTATGTAAAAATGTTAACGTTTCTTCTTTATTCTGTAATCCCCCCTTGTTTATTAAAATTTAAAAAATTGATATAAATAAATAATTTATATTAAAACAGGAAGAGTATTACAATATCACTACATGTAATAGTAAAACAATTATTTTTTCGGTTCTATACTGTGAAACATTAACAACATAAAAGAGTGAATGATGGGATTTTTACGACATTTCAATATTTAACCACAGCTACAATGATTTAACATAAGCAGCGGTTTTGCTGCTTTACAGAAGAGCCTATGGAATGTGCACAATTTAATAAAAGCCTCTCTGGCTGCTGTATCAACAAGCGGGGCGTTTTACAAGGAATGGTCAAATGGCTGGGATGCAGGTGGCATCACTATGAATGCTCATAGTCGACATCGCAGAGAACACGTTTGTGGCACATGGTGGAAGGGAGCGATTTAGCTGTGACAAGCCTGCAAAACTGAAGCAAAAACACAAAACACCGTTTTAATTTCTCGAATGCAGTTTTTGTTTTACTTGCAGGTATTACGCAAAAAAAAAAAAAGTGAGGGTGAAAACTTAAAATAACACACATAAGAATCCGACATAAGAAAAATTATATATAAAGAATACAAAAAGAAAATACTTGGCTGTATGTTTAGGTGATTTCTTTTTTCAAAGCGTCTAACATGATATTTATGTAATCACACTGCAGGATGAAGCCCGAGAGTTCAGACTATGCCAAAATGCTCCAGTTTGCTTACGAAATGCACTTTTCTATGTATTCACTTGTATCAAAGACATCCCAGTAGAATCAGGGGATTTTCCAACCCTGATACGCTTGTGAGTGAGATAATCTGCATGGGTTTTACTCTCTGGTTTGGCTGTTTACAATAGAAGAATAAACCATTGTCTCTTTATTTTCTGTTTTCTTTCTTGTTCCTTTTCAATATCCTGCTTCCTTCTGCTCTCTCGCACATTTCTTAAGGCGATATATTCCTAGGAGATCAGGAACACCAGCCTTTGTAAAAATGTTGTTTCCATTTTGCAAACAGAGTTTCAGATTTGCTGCGTGTATTTCACTTTCTTTCAAAAGCATCTGCTGGTTCAAACGCAGAAGGAGGTTAAGCAGCTTTTCATCTTGAACCTGCTGCAGGTCAGAGAGCACAGTGACAACTGACCAACAAATTTGGGAAGGGGGGAGTATGAGGGGGAGGAATCGAGTAATCACTCCATTCTTTAAAAATTGAGGTTTCTATGTGCACATTCAACATTCAACGGGTTTTCTCTAATTACTTTAATAATGATGCACTGTGTGATTGCTATGCTAATGTCACGTTAATTACACATGATTATCTTGAGATCAGAATAACACCAAAGTGCAATAGAAAGTACCTGCCCTTTGCGTAATGCAGGACAATTAAAACCTTTTCTTGTCATAACGGTATACAATGCGTTAGACAGCAATATCACTCCAGCCCTGTGCTTTTGGGTCAACCAGCTGTTTCAAATTATAAGCCCTTGGTTTTTCTGACCCGTTGAACCTTTGGATTGAGAAATAGGAGCAAGCTGAATCTTGGCAGATTTTATTCAAGCCTGGGTGTCAACTGTTTTATGAACTTTCAAATAAACAGCAGTGCTGAAAGTCATGCACAGACAGTACAACTTGGATAGCTTACCATTTAAAAAAAATATATATATATAATTTTTTTTTCAAGTATCTTCAAAAAGAACTGCACATTTAGCAAATAATCATACAAGGAGTTGTTCTTTGAATTCTTAGCTTATTCACGTTAACCGATTCGGAAGATTAGTAAAATAGTTTGCACTGTGTAGAAAAAAAAATATTTTGCAGGTTGAGATAACGTGGCCTGGATAAACATGAGTTTAAGGGTGGATTCTGTCATATGTTAGCAGTTAATGTATATGCTAAGCATTAACATATGATTAACGTATATATATCAAATTCATATCATAAAGAAAACAAAAAAAAACCGTAAGGCATACTTTGGATTTTAAGTTATATTGCGACGTAAAGTGCAGAAGTTTAACGTGGCACTGTTATCAGAAAATCTCACTTTAAAACTATGTATTTTGTGCTGATAAATCTAAAAATCTTTTTAATCAAAAGTGAATAATAAATGCACAACTCAACATCTATCCCTTAGGGTCCGTTGAACATACTGCATAGCAGGACAGTCACTTGAATTCTATCATCTTTGCTCAGTGGAATGCTAACTGACAATCTGCTAATTTGAGCAAATCCCAGGTTCTGATTGGGTGATTTCATCACACTCTCCAAGTTGGTTTAATGTGGTCATTGATGACTATACTGCCAAAATGGCATATACAGCATTGAAAGACAGTTATATCTTCAACTGGCAATTTACAGCTTAATGTACTGTAGCAAGGTGTGTGGAAAATAAAATGAAACACTTGGTAAATATTTAAAATGTATTTATGTCCATTATGTGACATTAAAAAAAACTTTAGATGAAAGGGACATCTTAAAATATTAACAGCACCAGAAGTTGTGAAACTTATCACACATAAAATAAAATTTTCATTTAGCTAAATAACAAACTTGAATAAAATACTTTGCTTTTAATGTTCACATGTTTATGTCTATTCAGGATTAAAAAGAAATATTGCAAAAAAAAAAAAAGAGAGAGACCTATGCAAGGAATTCTAATAAATATAGATACTAAAAGTTACATTACAGTACAAGAATACAAACTATAAAGATTAAAAAAGAAAAAAAACAATACAGGGTTATTCAATGAAATGTGACATATCAGTGAATTTCAAATTTTAGGCCAAAACAGGTAGAATGGAAACGTTTTTAAGTCAGGTCGACATTTCGTTTAGCTATGTTGGCCTATTATTTTTTTAAATTCACATTTAAAGGAACACTATAATGTCAGGAACACAAACATGTATTCCTGAAACTATAGTGTAAACCTTACTATTTAGGTCCCCAGCCCACCTTGCATTGCATAGGAAAGGTGAAAGTTCAGCACCTCCACGCAGAGCATGGAGACCCTGGATGCCATTGCTGGACTAGAAAGCACCTCTATTGGCCCACTGAGTGACTGTCACTAGCACCAGTAGCCAGCAATGAAAACAGGGTATTTTCTCTGAAAATGCAGTGCTTATTTTAAAAAGCCTACAGGGACAGGCGATAGAGACCAGAAACACTATATTAAGTTGTAGCGGTTCTGGTGACTATAGTGTGCCTTTTATAATTTTTTTTATAGTGTCCCATTTTGAATTTCATAAATCACACATTACCCTGAAAAGCCTGATAGTCATCTGAATTGTAAACCATACATTGAAGAGAATTTACCAGGGAATATTTTTTTTTTTTAATAAAAGAGCCAAATTAAGCTAATTTGGTCTAAAATTTGTAATAAAGAAAAGTTTAGCCCAAGAACCTGTAACTATAGGTGGGTAGACCAACCAATGATATGAACATTCACAATGGAAAAATATTCAAAGAATTCAATCAAGAATTTGCCTTATCCACAAAAGGAAAGAAATAGGGTGATGCTTCGCAGATGGGATTTATAAAATTAATGGAAAAAAGTAAGAGAGAATATAATTTCACCAAGTGGGGACTTCCAGTTTGTGAAAAGGTACATCGTTTGTCAAGTATTGTTTGGTTACCTGAGATGTATTTTTACATTAAGTTTCTGTTTTGCCTTTTTATGTCTTTTTTATTTTTTATTTTATTGATTTAAAATTTTAGTAATATCAGTCAGATTTAAAGGGACACTGTAGGCACCCAGACCACTTCAGCTCATTGAGGTGGTCTGGGTGCTGTGACCTTTTTGCTTTGTTTACATTGCAGCTCTAAGTCTGCTCTCTGTGGCTGTCTACCAGACAGCCACTAGAGGGCTTCCGGAATCCAAATGGACTTTTGGTCCATTATCTGATGCTGGACATCCTTACGGACCTCCAGTGTCAGATTTTCTCCGTAGGAAAGCATTGAATAATGCTTTCCTATAGGGAGGTCTAATGTGCACGCCCGGTCATTAGTGGGAGGAGTGTGGGCGGAGCCTGACCCAGCACCAAGGAAATGGGTATGCGAGGGAGGGGGGTACCTATGAACCCTATAGTGCCAGGAAAACAGCTTTAAGTAAGGTGGATTAGTGAGCTATATACTAAACAGTCATTGTTTAGGTTTTTTTTTTATGTTTACCTTGGTTTTGAACTTGTGACACAGTATATGTATGTATATCCTTTGCTTGACATGCGCATCATCGTCCTTTTGGCCTATTCCTGTTATAAACCAATTAGAGACCTTCAAGAATTACAGACACATGAATTTGGGCAAAATATTCCACGGCTTTATTAAATCTATAAATAATAAAATATAAATTTAAAAGGTCATTGTCAACAACTATTAGGAAGACATCCCCACAATTAACATAACTATACACCAAGACAATGACCTAAACCATTTTACAGAATACATCCATATAACCATATAACATAGTATAAATAACATAAACATTAACATAGCCACCCAGGGCATCCCTTTCCACTGTAGGGGCATACCAAGACACCCCTACACCATTATCCCAGCCACCAAGGGCATCCATTTCCAGTGTAGGGGCATACCGAGACACCCCTACACCCCCAGGTTCGGAGCTACCGACGAGCTCGAACCTACCACCAAATCCAAAGGTAAGTATTCCTCCTGACCTATCCCACTTACCAAAAACTGAAACCACACCTCATTCATAGGCCTGCCTCCTAGCTCTGTCAAGGCCCATTCCACCTAGCTTGCTGTTCCATGGGCTTCATTAGATTTATTGTTAGATTGTATTGTCTTTAAAGATAGTCTTGTATCGAACATATGGGATTAAATGTTTTCAGGCTGTAATGAAAACTAGCTTTATCCTGCTATTTCCACAAATAATATCAGCAATAGGACTTTAAAAGAGAAGGAATTGATATTCTGGCAAACTCAATTAGGAATCTAACATCTGCAAAATGAGTCTGTGCACCATGTTGCCAGACATTTGGAGGCAGAGCCTGTTGTAGACGCGTTTCCAACTATACATGGTACCTTTATTGATGTAGTATGAATTCTCAATACACTTTATGACTGGTATCTTTACTTTCTGTATACCAGGTGTGAAGGATAGGACTTATAACAATGAGGCACCAGGAGTCCAAGATGGAGGTCAGAAAAACCTCTTTGTTAGGTTTTGGAAATAAGTAAACATAGCTTTTAATTTCCATAGAAATGACAGTTCCCCTTTAAAGGGCAGATATTTGTTCTATTTATCCAGAATATTTGTTTTTTCAAACATACACACTGGAATTTTATGGGCCAATTATTTGAAACAGCTATGGATATTGATACATTGACATTAAATCTTATACAAAAATTACATAGAAAATCCAACATTGATAGAACAATAAAAAAAAACAGTTACAATTATTGATATTTAAAATTGGTTAGAGTTCTTAGTTAAATAACACAATTCTAGTAATGTTATTTTTACTATCCCCTCTTTTTAAATACCATTAATTCCATATTGTTCCCAACCTTATCAGAGTGTTCTATGAAGTGCAAAAAAAAGTCAATATGAATCGTGCAGATTATTTTAAATACAACACAAGCCTGTTTTTCAAACTCGCTTGAATCCTGTCATGTTTTGTTTGTTTTGTCGTTGTTCACAGAACATATATACACCTGGTCAAAGTTTGTACAAACATTTTTTTTTTTTGCAGATGCCAAAATTTCCTGTCCTGTTTCCTGAAAAAAAAATAAGTAGAAATGTCTACATTAATGAAAATGTAAACGTTTACAAAACAAATATGTCCTTAAAAAAAAGAAGTAGTTTTTTAAAAAAAATTTTTTTTTTTAAAAGCTGAAATAAATTATTTTCCTTGCACTTGTTCTTAAGAGCACTTCCTGAGTAAAATCAGGAAGGGAACCGTGCATAGGAAAATTGCTTTCCGCAGCCAGCCTTCTGAAAAACTGCAATGTAAATTGAAGTACCTTGGGTTCTGTCAAAGTATGGAAATTTATACTTAAATGTTTGTGAATGTTACAAAGAGCCCTTTCATTTAGAGGCAATTGATATTTCAGCTATACATTTCCTCTTCCCACTGAAGTGTTAGCAGTCACATCCAGGTTCGTTTTGCTTGTAGTGAGCCATTTATATAAGACCATATTTTATGGTAAACATTATGCCTTTAAAATGGCCATGTACCTTCTAAATGGCCTGCTGCATTTGTTTCCAGGAAAGAGATACCCAACAACAGGTAGCTCTTAATCAATGAAAAAATGAAAAAAGTGAAACTTACCCCCACGTCCCTTGTACCTAAAATAGACAAACAAAAGAGAACAATATATGAGGAGCATCACTCAACACCATAATGTCACTATTTCCACTTTCAGAGACCTAATTGTGTTACGTGAACCTGATCCTGCTTTATTTACACAGTTTGTGTTGCTCTACCATTTTCGTGTGCCCAGATGCCCAACCGCTGGCTTCCTAACCTCCTTGTCAGCATAGGAAAATTTAGCATTTAAGAAAAGAAGACTTGAGAATATAGAGCAAGACAATAATGGTATGAACTGTACTTTAGAACCTGCATAGTTTGGCAGCATGCTTTGGCAGACACATACAGGGCCGGTATTGGAGGACAGATTGTCAGCATGAAAAGTGTGTGTATGTGTCAGGGTGTGTTTCAGGTACTGTGTATGTTTCTAAGTGTAGTGCCAGCTTGTGTGTATGTGTCAGTGTGTGTGTGTGTGTGTCAGGGCATTTGTAGGGGTCGTTGTGTGTATCTGTGTGTCAGGGTGTGTGTATATGTCAGTGTGTATCTGAATGTATGTGTTAATGTGTTTTAAAGTGTGTATCTGTGTGTGTGCTAATGTGTATGTATATCAGTGTAAGTATGTATTCATGTAGGTGGCAGTGTATGTGCGCATGTGCATACATCCCAGCAATCAAACAAGTACAAACAAACAGATCCCTGTATGAGAATACCAGAACTATATACAAACACAAATACTACACACAAAAGCATCCCTGCAATTAAAAGCCAACACTACATACAAACACAGCCCTGCACTCAAACTTAAACATTACACACAAGTACAGCACTGCATTTCAGTGGCAACAGTGCAATGCGAATACACCCCTTCATGAACACACATGCTATATACAAAAACTTGCTTAAATCCAAATGCACAAACACTGCTCACAAATACAACCCTGCAAGCATGGGCAGATGCTAGACCCCAGCTGGCATTGCATCGTGAGTGTTGTACAGGCCCTGGGGAGATAGCGCAGCTAAGCGGACAAGGGCACATGTAGGAGTGTGGTGATAGATGCATGGGATTGGTTGGGAAAGAGTGTGTGGGTGGGATTATGTTCTGTGTAAGTTAGTGTGGGGGAGGTCTTACCTCAGTGCCACTTGGGATTCGGGCCAGCAAACAGCTTCCCTCCCGCCCGCCCTATTGGTATATTTCGTCACAGCTAGCCGGGGGTATGTCCTTGCCAATTGAGTTTGAGTGGTTACGTTTAAGTATATGGAATGAGATGAACAAGTTTTTTTAGGTCTCAACCTCCCCTGCTTCAAAAGGTTAAACATTAGGTTGCCTGAGGTGTCGTGCCCATCGAGCGTGGATAAGGTCGGCTGATGGCGGGCATTGGAAATATATGATTTTTATGACGAGGGGGGAGGTGAGAGGAAGTGGTGATTAGGAACCACTGTATGTTTATTGGCAAGGATGGTTGGGTCACTGTATAACACTATGTTTATATATATATATATATGTATATATCTTAGTTTATGCTTATTTATGTCTAATGTTTTGGTTACAGAAAGAAGAGATTTAATAAATAAAGTTATGGATGTGTTATGCAGTAATTTAGTTTGTGATAATAAATGCTGTGGCCTGTTCATCCATACTAAGTGGTCTGTCATTATTGGGGGGGTAAATGGGTTTAGATTTGTGCTAGGCTGCATCGCGATTCCCCACTACGTACATACAAGTGTTGTGCAAGAGGGGGCCTCCAAAAACGTCTTGCACCATGGCCCTAATACATTAGTTTTGACATTGTGCTGTGCTAATATAATTCTGCTAAATTTCAACATAATAAAAGCACAATGCTCTTGTTTTTTTTGTTATTGAGCTGTAAGTCTAATAGCCAGGGCCGTCTATAATATGATTAGGACCCTGGGCAATGCATTTTCTTGGGCCCCATGGGCCCTGTCCTTGCCACTGCCTCACCCCCCAATTACGTCCAACCTGCAATCACACTGACAGACGTACTGGCACATACACACACAGACAGACATTAAAACATTCACAGATACATACTGACACACACAGTCACTACACACAAATATATACTGGCAGACATACTGACACACACACAGACATACATACATACACAGACACATACATTAACAGATATACTGACACACACATAAACACATACACTGACAGATATACTAAAACACACAGACACATACACTGACAGACACATTGACACACACACACAGGCATACTGACATACACACACACACACACACAGGCATACTGACATATACACAGACAGACGTAATGGCTGATACAGACAGACATTAAAACATTCACAGATATATACTGACACACACATACACTGACATACAAATATATCCTGGCAGACATACTGACACACAGACATACATACATACACACACAGACACATACACTGACAGACATACTGACTGACACACACATACACACACAGACATACTTACATACACACACAGACATACTGACACACAAAGACATGCTGACACACACACACAGACATACTGACATACACACAGACAGACTGGCACATACACACAGACAGACATTAAAACATTCACAGATACATACTGACACACACATACACTGACACACAAATATATCCTGGCAGACATACTGACACACCCATACACACACACACACACACAGACATACCTACATACACACACACACACACACAGACATACTGACACACACACACACTGACACACACACAGACATACTGGCATACACACAGACATACACACACACACACACACATACTACATACACACAGACATACTGGCATACACACAGACATACTGACACACACATACACACACACACAGACATACTGGCATACACACAGACATACTGGCATACACAGACAGACATACTGGCATACACACACAGACATACTGGCATACACACAGACATACTGACACACACACACACAGACATACTGACACACACACACAGACATACTGACACACACAGACATACTGACACACACACACAGACATACTGACACACAGACACAGACATACTGGCATACACACACACACACAGACATACACACACACAGACCTACTGACACACATTTAGCCACCCTCCAGGTTCTTACCTTTTTCTGGAGGGTGGTTTCCCTGGTCCAGTGGCAGGCTGAGGCAGATGGGAGTTCTCCTCTGGAACTCCCCTCCTCCCTCCTCCCGCGCGGCTATCTCCGGTGGGAGGAAGTGACGTCACTTCCTCCCAGCCGGCTGCAGAACCCCCCCGTTTGCCCCGCGTTAAAGTATTTAGTACATACTGACATTGTTACTCTATAGATGATGTTTCATCTTTAAGAAATTTGCACAAGTGTAAAACTATATAAACATAGAATTTATAAACAAAAACTAGGCACACATATCTGTATTAATATCTATATACATATATAAAACCAGGCTTTCATCAGATCTAGCCATTTTCGACTCTGACTGCCCATTATTATTTAGCCTTAGCCATGTCAACATCCCAGAAATTGTTGAATTCAAATACCGTGTTGGCATTTTGCAACTTCCAGTGCCTATTACAACGTACCTATTATCCTTTCAGTAGAAAGGTTGTCCTTTATTATCTCTCATCCTACAACTTCCACATTCAAATAGTTATTTATATCGATGTATACACAGGAATTTCTAAGATTAATGGCAAATAACTCTCGCCTGTGAGTCCTCACAGTAAACGTTATTGATGTACTAGAACATTTTACAGTCCGTGTTTTGCTTATGTGTGGTTTACTTTGCATTGTTGTGATGAAATATTCCTCAGTTACAGGCTGTTCAATGACAAGCTTGATTTACTTTGCAAGTATAACAGTCAAAGTTGCTATGATATCAGTAGAGCGTAGCTCCTACTGCTCCTACTAACCATATAGCCTAAAATTAGTTTAAAAAAAATAAAATAAAATAAAAAGGTAACAGGCACATAAAATAAAATTTAATTAAACATTTTATTGAACGGACTGTTTATTGCAAAATATGAGGAAATGACTGCTGCATTATGCAGTATGTAAATAATGGGTAATCACAGTAAGATACAGGAAAGGGGGATGAACAAGGGTAGAGGGGAGGAAGGAGACGTGTTGTATGTTAGAACAGAGTCCACTAGTTGGTATTTCAAATTCAATTATATATACATTTACATAGGTGGCAGATACGTTAAGCTCTTTCTGGCAGGGCCACATGAGCTGCTAGCTCCTCGTGTGGAGACCACAAACAGTGATTTGCAGAGAGTCTCTAAGCCCATATATAACACTCAATACCCAGCGTCAATATCCCCCTTACGATATGGCACAAAGATCCTAAAAAAATTGAGACAAAAGTGTGACATCTGGACAAAGTGTTCCTTACAGTACAAATAATAGATGCAAGGTTTGTTTGTCTTTTACCAAGATTCATTGGCTTAATTCCATAGATATATGGGTGTTTTGGGAGTTTTTCTATGCATAAAGGATTATAGTAACAATTATTAATAAATTCAAGTCATGACGGAACTTTGCTCTAGTTGCACATTTGGAACTCACTTCAAGTTTTGGGTTTCATCTTCTTTTGGTCGACAGCAGATAGAGGGGCTTGTCACAGGTCGAACTTAGCGAATTTGAGTCTTCCTGGTGTAGCCAATGACAAACTCCTAATATCAATATATTTAATGTTGAAAGCAATGATAAAGGAGCAAATAAACAATGCATGCATTTTGATAGTGTGGTCCTTGCTGTGTCGGAGGCAGTACGCTAGAATGTTTGGCATGTGTCACTACTGGAAGTAATTCACTACTGTACGTAATTCACATTTTTCCTCCAAACCAGCCTGTATTCTGCATAGTATTTGTTCAACAATGTACCAGATACATTTCTCTGCAATTTTAGTCCATGCTAACCATGCACATTGTCAACAACAGTGCACAGGTGTGCTGCAAATAGAAATTATATTTAAATGTTAATCCAACCACCATGACGATTTCTGCTTGTAGAAGTGCTCATGGTGGTAGGAGTTTCATTCAAGTTACATCTCCGGCACATATTTTTCAGTGCATATTTTTCTTGTCATTGTGCACTGCACTCTGGCAACATACATAATTAGCTTCTCCCTTGCATCTTTAACATTTGGCAAATGGGGTTACTGCCACGGGCCCAGTTATTCCTGGGGGGCCCAAAGCAGCTACTCCGTGGGCCCTGCTGCCCTCAACTATTCATTTTTTTGCTCCATGGGCCCCCAGTGCAGCGGGGGGCTGCACACTAAGGAGGTCCACGGAGTGACCCAATGCGCAGGAGACACCAAAGAGGCAGAAGGGAGCTGGGCTGGGCCGGTAGAGCCAGATCCTAACCCCCAACAGCCTTAGCCACCACTCTGAACACCAGGAATGTAACCTTTCAAGGTAGGAAACTGGAGGTGGGTTAAAAAGTATACATTGTGCGTGTGTGTATGTCTGTCAGTGTATGTCATGTGTGTGTCAGGATATCTGTGTGTGTCAGTATGTCTGATAGTGTCTATGTTTCAGTATGTCTGTCAGTGTATGTGTCTGTGTGTGTCAGTATATCTGTCAGTGTATTTGTCTGTCTGTATGTGTGTGTCAGTATGTCTGTCAGTGTATGTGTCTGTGTGTTCATGTGTCAGTATGTCTACCAGAATATGTCTGTGTTTGTCAGTATGTCTGTCAGTGTTTGTGTATGTCTGTCAGTATATGTGTCTGTGTGTGTCAGTATGTTTGTCTGTGTGTGTATCAGTATGTCTATCAGTGTATGTGTATGTGTGTGTTTCAGTATGACTGTCAGAGTATGTATCTGTGTGTGTGTTAGTATGTCTGTCAGTGTATGTGTGTGTCAGTGTGCATGTCAGTGTATGTGTCTGTGTGTGTCAGTATGTCTTTCAGTGTATGTCTTTGCGTGTGTCAGTATATCTTTCAGTAAATGTGTCTGTGTGTGTGTCAATATGTCTGTATGTGTGTCTGTGTGAGTCAGTATGTCTGAATGTGTGTCAATATGTCTGTCAGCATATTTATGTGTGTCAGTGTATGTGTGGTAGTATGTCTGTCTGTGTGTGTATGTGTCTCGTACACTTTAATTGCCTCCTTCTCTCCGTCTCTTGCTCCTAACTCCATGCCTTTTCTGGGTCAGGGCGCTTGTATTCTCTATTGGAAGCCTTTGATTGGATCTTGCAAGGGCTGCCATTACATTGGGGGGGGGATGCTGTGCAGCGCCAACAGCTTTATGCTGTGCTAGATTTCCGATACATTTTAGCAATAATGCCCACTAGGAAATTAGGACTTAAAAAAATGATGTAAAAAAAGTGTTGGAGTAAACCTTTAGTTGATATCAAAAGGTCCAACATGTGCCAAATATACATACTATATGCACTAACAGCCAGTGTCATCCACCCAAGGATGGATCCATGTTTATTTTATATAAAGTTTAGCTGAACATAATAGTCACTCAGTGCATTATACACCACCTATATGTACATACATTGACATCATGACAACATTATGCATACATGAAAAAGGGTGTACCCAAAGAAATCTATATAAAATATCAAAAAAGTAAAGAATCCAGCAGTTACATTTTGCATACATCGGATACTTGACCCTGGCATACGTCTCCCTGCAAAGAATAAACTGTATTTACTAAATATGATTTTTTAAATTCATAGAACTGTTCTGTTTAATGTACAAAACTAATCCTAATTAATAAATGTAATAGTTCAGCTGGTATTTATGCCTAATACAACCATTATTTTTGCTTGGGATTTTATTTCCTGTATTTATTCCCAGATTTGGCATTGATTTCTTGTATGTTTTGTTTTCCAATGCCATGGAATATGTTTATGCTCCATAAATAAGATATTAATAATATGAATCATAAAAAATACTGCAGGCTCATGACATAGTCTGTGCCTACGCCTGATGAACAAATAATGGTCTTTTGTTTCAGGTAACACTTTTACATCACTGTTTTCTATTCTCCGATTGCTGAAGCACGGCAACAAATTGACGAACATCGCAACACACACAGAAACATCTGGTTGAGACATAGAGCGGCTATTCCAGTAGACACTGATCTCCAGCTTGGAGGGTCCTAATTTAGTTGGGTACTGCACACAACCAATCACACTCAAGTTTAACTTATAGATCAGGTATAGGCAACCTTCGGCACTCCAGGTGTTTTGGACTACACCTCCCTTGATGCTTTGCCAGCATTATGGGTGTAAGAGCATTATGGGGGATGTAGTCCACACCATCTGGAGTGCCGAAGGTTGCCTATCCCTATTATAGATAATTTGAAGTGTCCAATAAGGATGCTTTCCATAGAGAGGATATTCAGGCAGGCATTCAACCATGAAAGTTCTGATTAACTTTATTTTTTGTCCAAGGTTCTGAGAGGACAAAACATTACTGTTTCCCTCAAGTTCCATATACACAATATGCGTACACGTACTTATATACTGCCTCTGTATGCACAGACAAGGGAACACTGAGATGTTTTTCTTGGAATAGATTCCTAACAGGTTTGCATCAGACGATACATTTTGCGTGAAACTGTAAGAATGATTTATGAGTTCTTAATCCACATTCTTCCAGGCTAAATAAACATTGAAGGTTTTGCTGCTGTACATTATTTACCATAAAATTACAAATCATTCCAGAAGAAAAACATCAGTATATATTAACCCTCTGTGCAAAGATACCTGGATATCCCAAGAAAATCAGTAAAAGAAAACTACGAGACTTTGAGATGCAGCTGCTCTAACCTTATAACAGTCATTTTTATTTTGAATGTCATTTCTTCTCCATAGGAATCCAGACGTTATGGGACTCCTCACTTTTTATTTTTCCACCCTACCTTATTGAACTCAGAAAACATGGAGATCTGTTTTATAACTGTTTTTTTTAACTTAAACTCCAACTTCTTTTTTTATTTATTTTTTTGTATTTCAACTGTAATTATTTTGCTATGATCATTTTTATATTATCATGTTATATACATGACAAAAATACCTTAAAACAATTCATTTTCTTGAGTCTCCTTCCAACAGAATTTATGAGCAACACAAACCTATAAAACTACATATTTGGTACTCCCGAAAGCTCGTCACTAAAAAAATCTGTTAGTCCAATAAAAAAGGTATTACAAGATACAAATTGTATCTGTTGTCTACATCTACATCACTGGACTAATACGGCTAGAAGCTCTACTTGAACACTATTTTTTCCTCATATTTGTTAAAAGTCAAACATTCTGTTTCAAATAAAATTAGCTGAAGATATAATATACTTAAAAATTCATGTTTGAACATTGCAGGTAAATAAATTACACTGATGATAGGGCATTTGTACAGCACAGGTTTAAAACAAAAATCCTCTTTAAAACGGTTAAATAATATGACAGAGGTTTAGAGAGAGAGGGGCATTTATTTACTAAAGTGAGAATATAAAGTGAATTTCATATTTAACCCCTTAAGGACACATGACGGAAATATTCCGTCACAATTCCCTTTTATTCCAGACACGTCAAAATGGCTGAAATAGAAATCTATTATTTCAATTCTGCCACTATTCTGCTACTCTAGTCTAAAATTTTAAATTCACTAATATGTGAATTGCTGGGAATTCCTAGTGAATTTCCCATATTGGGTGAAAATAGTAGAAATGCCTGCCAATATTACCTGTCCACCACCTAGAAACGAGGTGGCAATGGAAAGGGAAAGGAGGAGGCTACCCAGAACAGCGTCTGTTCATGAAAGGGACAAGTCCAACTATACAGCTGGTGGCCATGTTGACTAATTCCTATTCCCTTTACATCTTACCAGCAGCTTCAACTCTCTGTTAATTTCCTCAGGCCATTACTTACAAATTTCCCCTTCTACTTTTTGTCTCAAATTCCCATTATATCCTTCAGATTGTAAGATCACAGGCTGTCTATCTAAGCACTTTGTATAAAAGAGCTTCAATAGCGAGATCTTAGCTCATGGGCTGGGCCTTTTTTTTAACCTTTTGTATAGGACTGTGCATGTTGTATGCTCTACCCTAATTGTACAGCGCTGCGGAATATGTTGGTGCTTTATAAATGCCAGTAATAAATAAGTAATAAATATAGTTCCCTGTCCACTCCTGCATCCTAAAAATATGGCTTGAGGATTGAAGTGCTTAGCAGATTTGAGAATGCATAATCCAAACATGCAGGTCTGTCCCAGTAAAATTGAGACTGTTGGCACCTAAGCAGAGCTGGAGATTTTTTCTAATTCATCTGCTGTTGCCTTAAATTTGAAATTCAATTTGGATTCACATTGAATTCCCAACAATTCCCATATGAATGACAGAGGTAAGCAGTGCAAGAAAAAAAGAGAAATAAAATGGCGCAGAGTGTATTATGGGAAGATGATGCCATTAAAAGGTTTTGGTGACATCACAATAAACATCCATACTGAAGATTGACTGGTTAAAAAAGGCCTCCAGAACCCCAAGATGTCATTATTTTTCCCTAACTCATGCTTTGGAATGGTGTAAACTTTATATTATTTTATTAATTTTAGAATTAGGGTTACTATTAGGTACTAGTGCTAAGGCTAGAGTATTTTACATCTTGGCTCTGTTCCAGGATGCATGTATTGGTCTACCTGAGGATGGTGGGAGTTGCACTAATTAATTCAGTCCATCTCTGGATAATGATTTTCCAGGAGAGTATATGGGGAGATTTGGTGGGAGAATGAGCTGTTTCTGCTTCCCTAGCCCCTCGCTCAACATGCTGCATTAATGGTGTCTTTTGTAAACAGCTATATATCTGAAATTATATTAATTATGTTATATACAGTCTATGAAAATATATAAAACAATATACCTATATATATATATATATATATATACACACACACACACACACATATATACATACAGTCTTACAACATGTAGATATCTATACTTTGCTCCTCTTCTCCACCACCCTTCGCCATCTGTTTCTCATCATGTGTCACCAACACCAAACACGGGGTGAATGTCATGTTTATACACACATGATTTTTTTTCTCTTAGTTTTTAAACAGTTTGATTCCAATCTATTTAAGGCATACAGGGATGGGGAAAAATACACACATTTTATATAGACAAGGAAACATAAACCTCAGGAGTAGCCACTGCAGAAGAGGGGGAGAAAAGGAGTGCATGCCAGAGTAAAGAAAGATAGACACAGAGATGTAGAAGACAGATACAAACGCAGAAGACAGATTCGTTTTGTTGTAATATGTTAAAATGATTTTGGTGCATAATATGTGTTTTTCAAGAGGCTTTAGCTGTGATATTGATGTTATAGAAATGTCTTTTTTCAAGTCACATGTTTATTGATTTATCTTTAATTACAATAAAAACTATGTTGAGAGTTACATACAAAGGAAGCTGACAATATGAGATAATACAAGATACATAATAAGAGAAGATAAAGTAAAAGGAGAGGAAGAAGAAAACAGGGGGGGGAAAGGAGGTAAAAGGAAAGTCACAGAGTGTGTAGCTGACCATTTAATTAATGTCAATGGGGAATGAGATATCTGATCAATGTCTCTTTCAGTCGAAGAATAAGTCCAGGCTCGCAGATTTTCATGTAGGTTTGCAGTTAGCTCTTCATAATAGTACTGAATGAAATTATACCTTACATTTTTGGGTAAGGTGACTTCTTTATGGAGTCAGCAATTCTAGTCACTTCACTGGGCATGAGAAAAGCTGTAGTTCGATTCAAGAAGGGAAAAATGGGTTAGCCATGATGTGACCACTGGTTTGAAATAAACTTCACAAGTGTGTCACCATCCAAAGTGCTATATGGGCACTATAACATCTTAGATGTCTTGAAATAAATCTTAAATATGTTCTGGAATTAGATAAACATTAACTGATCAGATCAGTTCAGAGTGAGCATATCTGACATACTGAATTAAACATTGGCCAGATTCGGTGTCCCTACCTCCATAGAAACCTTGATTCAAGTGTCCACAAATAGTGAAAAAAAGCTCTAAGGAAAATAGTTAAAATGGGAAATGTTTATGGTGTTGAAGGAGAATGTGATTGAGACAATTATGTTAAGGACAATACTAAAGTATTTAAAGTCTATGGACAACCATACAGAAACACAACTTGAAAACATTGTTGGCAGGAGAACTTATGTTTCAAATTTCTATTGACGGTTTTAAGAACAGGAACCATACACAAGGACCAGTGAGTAAATATATTTGGGATCATTCTACTATAGGCAATTGGGGGTGGTGAAAGAAGTGGGTAAAAACAATATAATACTAAAAATATGCTTCTATGAAGCAAACTGTAAAGTCCCATTTTAGCCTGTCCAGGGTATCTCAGTAACTGCACCCCATTTTACAAAGCCTTACTACTGACTGTTTATCAGGCTGCAAGTTGCCTCATCCAGACGCTTCTTCCCCAACACTTTGACCAAGTGCTGTGTTATTAAGCTATAATACAGATACACATAGTGGGGACACACATTGTTTACCTCAGTTTTAATATTGTATTCATACTTACTATTACATGCACATGACAAATGCCAAAATTGCTTCAATCACAGAAATTCAGAGATGATGAAGGTGTTAATATTCTGACAACTTGTATTTTGTGGTGAAACTTGCAACTAATGTCTGTCTTCTATTATAATAGAACAAGACAGTAATACTTATTACTTTATAATTCACATAATTCACCTATTTCATGACCTTTAAGCACCAGATCCGTCTGCTTATTAACTGAATTCAAATGTATCTATTCTATTTCCTGACTCTAAATTATGTCTCTTTCATATCAATATTAACAATCATCTTACTCCTTTAATTTGCCCACTGACAAAAAAAAACTTAACATAAGCATTTGCAGGGGTAATGTAATGACTAATTTTGTATAGTCCCGTCTTCCAGTCTATATATATATAAAGAAAGAAAAATCTCTTGCACTCACGCTTGAAGTCCCTTATTGCCCGGGTGCTAGCAAACTATGGCTAGTAGTATCCATTTGTAGTAGGCAGGTATCAGCACTCTCGGTATTAAAAGTCCAAAGTTTATTGGTATATAGTTAAAAAAAGATCAACGTTTCAGTCCTGCATTGAGGACTTTCATCAGGATCGAAAATTATTTAAATTGAATTTTTTGTTTTGTTTTAGAGCTGTCTGTCTGGGTGGAGCAGTGCAGTCCCTCTCCACCAAGACTGCACGGCTGGACACCCCTGGTCTAGAGGATCATCATCAGATTTATTGCATGTTTTAAAGTCAAATAAAATTCAGAATGATGGCTGATGGAAATGGCATAAGCAACCAAACCAACAACTGATTAAAATCCCTATTTTTTCCCCCTAAGCTGTAAGTCTAACTTTGGTATATTTTTTAAGGGCCATTTGCTATTTTTCCATGATAATAATGAAAAATCTATATAAAAAAACTAAAAGGTGACATGTCTGCTTTAATCCCTGAGAGCCCATTGCCAGGACAATCTAATGTGAAATTAATTGGAGCTACTTTCGATGCCTATTTTGAGTGTCTCAGTTACAGATTCCAGTTATGACCATTTTAAAGTAATCAACTTCATTATGTAAAAACTCTTGTTTCAAACTAGCTGGAACTTTTAATCGTTCAGTGTTTTCTGCTGGGATTTTTCCTAGAAAAGGGAAGAAACACATTTTCTTTGTTTAATTACTAGTCATTTTACAGGAAAGGCTTCTAAATATTGTGAATGATGACGATATTCATCTTTCACTCAGGGACAGACATTTCTTCATGCACAACTGTGAAGAGGGTGAAACATGGAGATGAAGACTGGGGGGGGTTGAATGATAAGAAAACTGCAAGAGCTGAAGAGTGGAACTATGGATGGGTCTTGTCAGATGGATATTGTATTCTCTGTACTAATCCCATGAAACAATAAAGAGGCAAGTCAATGCTTGAGAAACTGATATGCAGAACTGGCTCTTCATTCTTTGTAATACCAGAAGTGATACAGATCAAATATTATACTCATACATTTTTGGTTCTACAACTGCCTGGAGGAATGTGTTACATTTACATTCCAAAGCCAACACCAGATTTCTAATAGGATACAAATGACCCCAGTAATGGGATTTTCTTCTTAAAAATGCCTGTGCTGTTTTGAAACTAGTATAGCACTGGGAACCTTTGACACACGAACCTCCCCAATCTTCTTCATTCTTTCTCCACTTCCAGAGAACAATGGAGCTTTGTGTCTCCATCATTCTGAGCTGCTCTAAGAAATCTGCCTCCTCTTTTATCCCGAGTCTGTGCAGATGCAGACAAGGATTATCATCATTACCATAATTAATGACTTGTTATTAAAGGGTGTGCAATGTTCAGGTAAAAGGGAAACAAAGATGCTGCCTAACAAAGAAAGCAGCAAAGAGGTCTTGTTATAGCAGGATACATGTGACAGAACTTAAGAATCATTTCTAAAACCTGATATGTAGCAGTGAGCTAAGCGTGAGCGAAAGGATTATTCATACAGTGCACCTTGTCATTTAATGTAACACAAATACCACTCCTGGAGTACCGATTTCAATTGATCACATACAGCAAGAGTAGGAGGAAATACATCAGTGAATGAAAATAACAGCTTGGTGTAGGCTGTGGTAAGGTTAATTAAGCTGTTTAAAGGACTGGAATAAGGATAACCGTTAAGAAGCATAAGGCCTAGTTTAGACCTCAAAATTAGGCCTTAAGTACTGCTGGTGGTTCAAATTTATTGTTTATTCCACCTAGAAACAGAATCAAGAAATCCCCAAATTATGGACGATTTGTTGGCCTTAATGACTGCCATGAGAAACCGTAACTTAAAGTACAAAAAGGAAGATTTTAAATATTTCCCACTAAGTTACAAACACCGTAACAATGGTTGGGAATTAGATTTATTAAAGTGTCAATAGTAAAAAAAAATAGCCTACTTCTAAAACTGGAGCAATTCCCATGACAACCAGTAATAACTGGATAAACATTGGATTCAATAGTGGTTATACCATGGTCTTAACAATTTGTATACTGGAGAAATTGATTGGCTTTTGTTCCTCAGTTTAAGCACATTTACTTGAGCTGCTATGCTAAATCGGTTAGCATAATACACACGGCGCTGATCACTAAACACTAAAAATGATTTATAAATAACAAAACTGAGGTAAAAAGAGCAGATTTGGAAAACAATTCCAATCCAGCTATAGTGATAGCCAGACTATTTTTGCCTGAGGTTTATAATTTGGAATTAATTTGTGAAAAATCAGAATTTAGTAAATAACTCTGCAACTGTTTCATTATGTTCACTAAAACACACAAAAGTCCCACCAATGTTAAAACAAATGTTTGGCAGTCATTTTTTTTATATATATTTGAAGGCAATGAAAGTTGGTGATAGGTAATTTTATGGGATCATGCATATTTATTTTGGTCAAAGGTTTGTTACGTAACTGACTCCTCTTGTTCTTAGCTTTTGACCATTCTTGATGTGTATCTCTTTTGTCTCACTAGATTTATGATGACATCACAGTCAAGGCTTTGGGGAGATAGAACAGCTAAGTGGACCAGGGCACATGTGTGAGGTTGGTTATGGATGCTTGTGATTGGTTATGTATGTGAGTATGAGAGTGGTTATGTGTTAGGTTAGTGGTGTAGGACCATCTTACCTCAGTGCCACGTGGGATTCGGGCCAGCAAACAACTTCCCTCCCACCCTTCCTCCCCTTGTTCATTGTTGTAGTTTGTGTCACAGCTGGCGGGGGGTATGTCATTGCCAATCGGTTTGGGGGGCTGTTACAGCAAGTGTGATGATGTGGTCAAGGTTCAGTTCTCAATCTCCCCTGCTTTGTAGGGTAAACGTATAAGTTACCTATTTGTACGTGCCCACTGAGCTAGAAGCTTTTTAGTCGTAAGCATTGGAAGGAAAAGGGAATTTGGTGGACGAAAGGGGAGGTGAGAACCCTCTGGACAATTTTGTGCATAGGCACCTGGTGAGTTTTATTGGCAAAGATGTTTACTTAAGTTAAATTCGGGGCCAATACAAACCATTGTGTGGATATCTATTCACAAACCGGACTTTACATAGGACACAAGGTCATGTGTTTAGACTGGAAGAAAGAAGATTTTGTCTTTTTTTTTGCTGTAAGAACAACAAGGATGTGGAATTCCCTGCCTGAAGAAGTGGTTTTATCAGAGACCATACAGATGTTCAAACAGCAATTAGATGCATACTTGCAAAAACAGAATATTCAAGGATATATTTTTTCAATGTAGGGTAATAGCTGCTTGATCCAAGGATAAATCTCACTGCCATTCTGGGGTCAAGAAGGAATTTTTTTCCTAGTTTGTTGCAAAATTGGAAGTGCTTCAAACTGGTTTTTTTGCCTTCTTTTGGATCAAATTCAAAAAACAAATGTGAGGAAGGCTGTGCTTGATGGACTCAAGTCTCTTTTTAGCTATATAACTATGTAACTATGTAAATACTGTATGACACTATTTGTTAATTTATGTGTTAATTAATGGGTTATTTATATATTTATGATTAGTTATATTCATGAGAATGATAACGTTTTAGATAAAATTATGAACGTTTTATGCAGTACTTATAATATGTTTTAATAAATGCTGTAGCCTGTTTCATCCAAATATCAGTGTCTGTCGTTATTGGGGTATATTGGAGTTAGGTTCTGTTCTTCTCATCTTACATTCCAGTTCCTACTACGTACATACATGGACTAATTACTCACTAACATTAAAACCTACATCATGCCATTAAAACAGTGCTGTAAATAGCTGTAATGTGCTCTTACAAATGTAGTGACGTGTCAACATCGATCATCACTCGAAAGTTTGAATTTGCCATTTTAACAGTGATTTTTTAAATGCATGCAGAGAGCAAGAGAATTAACTGCTATGCAAATCATTCTTTAGCTAAGACACGACTTCTTCAATCTTCCATACCACTTGTGTGATTTATTTTAGTTGCTTGGTTTGAGCATACCTACTGGGTATACACCAGCATTTCACCTTATGAAGCAAACACATTAGCACATTCCAGGAGGACCCTGTATTTAATACATCGCTGTTTTCATACTGCCATAGACAAGCAAAGCACACAGCAAGAGTCTAAGAAGTAGAGCTTCGAATGTAGCATATTATCAGTCTAAGAAGACAGACTTAGGAGACAGGAGAAAGTGTGTGAGTCAGGTAATTCATGGTTTAAGGAACTCTTTTGATCTATGTATTACTTGTATATTTGCATAAGCAAAAAGCTGGAATGAGGTTAGAGGAGAGTGCAAGGAATTTATTAAATTAAATGCGTCCAATCTGTTAGATATTAACCCCTCATTGCCAAAAAAAAGGGTGTCTTTGAACGATAAAGAGTGCGCACAGTCCTGAAGTCTGATGATGTAGATAGGGCACAATATGGTTTACAATATAGTACTTACTGCACACAGGTTATTGTCTGTGTTTATGATTTATGGTACAGTTTTGGAAATCTAGTGGGATGACAATGTCTTCTCATTCTTCTACCACAAACTTACCTAATGACTATACGCCTTGTGGACCAGAAAAGGGGCAGTGTTTATTTTTTGCTTTTAAACATATCCTATCATTTCTTCTGTTATGCAATACATAAGTAAATGCTTATAGAGGTAGTAGTGCATCAATGAGACATTTTCAGTGTATTCACCATTCTATATGCCTTGGTTATTAAATACAAGTGACACTAAGCATTCTACTCTATTGTCAGGATTATAGTTGATCCAGCACGCAGAATGGTATCACACCTAGAACTAAGGATAAAGTCTAACCGGACCTTAGAATGGCCGGACTTAACGTACCTGAGAATAGTCAAAATATTTGCCGAGGTCAGGGACACAGAATGAGACACAATAATGAGGAAAGCTAAAAGTCAAGGATAACAGAAATCAGGGAAGTCAAAACGAAGCCAAAGTCAAATACCAGAAAAGGGCAATCAGGAACACACTCTCGGCTAACCAGCTAGTGGAAACCTTAACAGGGTATTGACAAAAAGGTAATTTGGGTTTAAATAACCCTCCTTAGGCTGCAATTGGCTGTCTCTGATCTCTGACCCCAAAATGTGCGTGCATGTCTATAATGTGATGTCGCACGCACGTTGGCGCCATCTTTGATGTGGGCGAAAGTAAGTTTCCTATAAAAATCTGAACCGCAGCGGTTGGTGTTCCTAAAAATGGGACCAGAACAGAGGGAGACTGCGCAGCTTCCCGCTGGGACCAAGGCAAGTCAGAAATATCTCTGTCAGCGTGGCTGCTTAGTTTTTGTGCAGCCACGCCGGCAGAGGAGCCGGGAACCATGACGGTACCCCCCACTTGAAGACCACCCAACGGGTTGGCAGGACCAGGCTTGAGGGGAAACCTGGCATGGAAGGAACCGATTTTGCAGCCTGCATGTACCCCTGAAGCAGAAACCCAAGAACGATCGGCAGGCCCATAACCCTTCCAATCAACCAAATACTACAAAGACCCCCGAGAACCAAGGTAAGTCAGAAATATTTCTATCGGAGTGGCTGCTTAGTGTTTGTGCAGCCATGCCAGCAAAGGAGCCTGGAGAGGAGCTGGGTGCTGTGACATCTATTGACTTAATGCCTGGGTTTTGTGCATACATGCATCCAATGTAACGTGTACAAACTCTCTCATAGTATTCTATGCAGGAACTTGAACAATAGTTATGCAGATGCATGCCCACAATACTTTAGTGTGCAAGTAAAAAAAAAAAACTATCTATCTATCTATCTATCTATCTTTTCTTATGCTTATCTTTTTGAATGCTAAGTAGATAATTAGACTCCAAAATATATAATATTATTAAATCCCAATGATAAAACTGAGACTGACATAACCCAGCAATTTGGGCTGATCAGGAGATTTTCTTTTCCAGAGAACCTAAATTTTCCAGCTTAGATTATGACCTTGATGTAATATTGTTGTAAAAAAAAAAAAATATAACAATATATCAAAACATATGAAAATATTTACATATAACGTTTTAATATTTATCATAGTATTAAATCATTTTAAAAAGTTTTTCCAAAATGTTACATTATTTGAAAAGCGTATCCAACAATATTAAATTGAGGCCTAAATTCTCTAACTTGGAAATTATTTTCTATACAATAAATAAAAAATGAACCAAAAATGGAAAGAACCCTGCACGTTTATCAGTACTGTGTACTGTGTAGTAAAAAATGTCTTTCTTTTTCCAGACTCCTTACTGTTAAGAGGAATGTGACTGAATTCCAGCGGTCAGTATAAATATAAGCGATGGATGGTGAACCTAAATCCTTCTTGTCACAGTATGTAATTAGAAAATCAAAGGGTTTTCTATTTACAGTAATACACAATATTGGGCGATTGAAGTGAATGGGCAGGTGTGCTTTATTGAACAGCTGCCAGAGGCAAAATATATTACAAGTCGATGGAATTTACCTAATTTTACCCACAATTTGGCCCTGCCTCAGCCTGATCATAATTCAGTCACGTCGGAAAAGGTGATTTTGTTTCCTGGAAACTGCATGATTTGAGGTATTTAGTAGATGTGCCATTTGGTATTGCTAACTTTAAAACAGACAGATATGCTGTGGGAGATTGAGTTGACATGTTAATTTTAAGGCAACTAGAATCCCGCTCAGTGCTTTATTCTCCCTCACTGTAGCCCTCTGTCGCTCGGGCCTTGCGGTCAGTGGGAGCGTTGCCAGTTCATACATGTGGTACACATTATCCACAGTGGCTTAAGAGGGATTCTCTTCCTGCCACTCACCTATCTGCCCACATGATAGAAGAGATGGCGAGGAGGTTTTTACAGCTGCAATGAATTAAAGAGAGGGGGGAGACATAGACAAAAAGACAACATTGAGCTGGAGATGGAAAGGAGGCCACAGTATGGAGGTAATAGAGAAAATGTGTGCAGAGAGAGAAACAGAGTGTTGTACTTGTGTTTGTTTTGGTGATGCCCACACACAGGCTCACAGCAAGAGCTGGGGAGATGGAAGGTCTAGGGCCGAGCTAAAATCCGTTCCAGCAGGCAAGTGGGCCTCATTCACTAAAGGCTATAGAAATAATGCAGAGAGACAGAATCGACCAGAAAGGTACAGACTGTGTATTGTTTTGACCGTCATGTAATGAATATGTAGAGTCTGGAGTGTGTGAATGAAGAGAAGAGACAGAGTTTAAAAATGCTTATTATTATTAAAAGGGTACATATAGACAGAAGCATCTTCATTTCCCATAATGACCAGACATTTATTTATTTATTTGTTTCTGTGTTTATTATAGTTGCTGCCTAGTTATACATATACTCGGTTTAGGGGGATTTTTGTATGTCTTTCACTAATTCAGTTAATAATAGCTTTACAATCCTCCAGGCTGCAAGGAAGCGCTGTAGCATGACCGGTACCTTAAATCAACCACTAATTCATTATCCCTTTGCTCTAATAGTTTGTGGTAACAGATTCCACCATAAGTTTAAAAGCTCCAATGGAAGATCTTCCTCATTCATATATCGAATATGCTCCAGTCATTAAACACATTATATTGCTATACAGAACCATTGCATGTTACTGGCCTGTCAGGAAGTGACAGATTTGTCTCAATGCCTGGCAATAGCTGGCACTATGTCTCTATGGTATGGGAAGATTTAATATGATATTATAAAATGCTTATTTTTGTATATCTAAACTGTTATTCTAGCACAATGAGGATACATGTCATTTGAAAGGCTGAATAAGAATCTACATTGACACATCAGAGAGTGATTTGCTTTTAAATTTAGTTTCTATAGGCCCTACCTACACAGATCATAAAAAAACAAAGCTTTTCCCCTGTAGTAGCAGCATCTCTTGACTCAGAACTCTGCTGCAGACACACACACTGCTGGAGACCTGCAGCCAGGTGTGTTGCTGGGTTCCAGAAACACCTGGGGCTTCAGCCTTAAGACCCCGACACTAACAGAGAGATTGACATTTCCCGCCTTTTTATGTCCTGTCCCCGGCATCTTTACCCACGAACAGCGTGATGCTGATACTCTCCAGGAATTCAATGAAAGCAAAGCTGGAAATAAACACATGTTGTAAAGCCAGGTATTCAATTATATCCTGTCATGCTACCTAACTAATAGTGGGGTGAGCAGCAAAGCTTCTACCACAGTTTTGTTCCTCAACACCCCCTGCTGACATTCACTCCCTGAGGAGTTAGTGGTTCCTGAACGAGTCACTAAACTACTTATATTTCTTTTTATTATAGGGGGCTGCTTTGAGTAGCTCAGCTCAGCTTACTGGTTGAGCTGTGTGCAACCTGATCAGCTGTTTTACAGATCTCAATGTGAGACAATCTGTATCTGCAAGGATTTACACTGTTTTCAACTTTTGTTCAAAGGGACACTATAGTCACCAGAACAACTACAGCTTACCCCTTAAGGACGGCGGGCAAGCTATGCTGTCCTTGGGGACCCCGATCTAAACGCCAGGGGGCGGCATAGCACGTCCCCGCCGTCCTTTCTACTTACCCGGCCGTCCTTTCTACTTCCCTGGCAGCCCAGGGAGTCCCCCTCCTTCCTTTCCAGCCCCCATGGGCCATGTGATCACGAGGTCCTTGCGAGGACCTCGCGATCACATGGACAGCATAGCCGGCATAGCTGTCCATGTCAGTGCCAGCAGGGGGAGTGCCTGTAATGACAGGTACTCCCCCTGCTGCCTGTAAAAAAATTAAATAAATGTTATAACAGTTTAAAATTAAATTATATATACTTAGATCGTATATATATTTATTATATATATATATATATGATCTAAGTGTAAATATATATATATATATATATATATATACACAAACACATATACATACATACAAATATATACACATACATAGTCTAAGTGTATTTTAATATTAATATACATATAATTATATATATATAGCTATATATATATATTAATATCAAAGTACACATAGAATGTTATTGATTATATATATATATATATATAAAATTATAAATATATATATTTATATAAAATATAAAATAAATATATATGTAAATATGTTAAAAAATAAAATAAAAAAATAATAAAAAAGAAATTAATTTAAAAAAAATATATATATGTGCAATTTCGTTCTAACTGTATTTTAAAATAAATATATATATATTGATATCAAAATACACGTAGAACGAAATAATATATGTTGGAAAGGCCAATTGGCCTAAATTTGTGGGAGGAGTTATGACCCTATATAAACCCTACCCCGCTACTTACCTTTGCCGTTCAAGCTGTTTTGACTGTCACCATAGTTATCTGCATTTCCTGTCAGCTGTTCCCGCCAAAATTCTGCAGCAAGCTAACAGTCTCCCTCCAGCAGCATCAGCCTTCCGGGCCCATCCACCGGCTGCCCCGCGGCTTTCCTGACTCGCTACCTGGCTGTCGAGCTTCCGGTCACGAGACCGGCACGCAAACGAAAGCTTCAACGTGGGGAATAGCGTTCGGCTATTTCACACATTCGGGTCTAAAAACACGGGGATTGGCTCCCTAAATATTACTTACCTGTTCGGTTAATCCACCGTTCATGTACTTCTGCGTTCGGGCAATTTTTAGCTGACCGCAGAGGAGACATGAATTTCGTTCTTTCTTACGCTATCAAAATTCTACCGAACGCTTACACTCACCTTATGTTCACCTGTTTCTCACTTTCGTTAGACGAATCACATACAAACGGCTGGGTCACTAGCATTTCATTTTCATTAATCTAAAACTCACGCGGTCGTATTATATTTCTCTCGCACGTTCGGTAGCCTAATGCATAAGGTCTATGCACTTTAAAAATTTTATATTTAAGTATGTTCCTCTATGTATGATTTTATATATGTTCACAGCACTACCTACATTTTTCCCTTATCCTAAATGGCATCTTTCACCAGACTTTGTCACATTTAATTATGTATACATCCCAGGCATATTCTCTTAAAGTAACAGTCACCCCTTAACGATTAAGTGACTAGCCCCACAAACCTCTTAAAGTTATCAACTCCACGCTCACTTTTCCAGTAGCTCTTATTTGTAAATCTCTGTTTATATTGTAACGCTATACTCAGGTTCCTTCATTTTAAAAATGTTTTAGGTTGTACTACTTATTTAGTCAAGAAGACTCCAGGAGGTGGTTCCAGTATCCAGTATCCAGTATCACGGTATCAGGTAAATAAGGTTAAAAAAATTTTACGTTTCTCCTGAGGCCTCATTTCAGCCTCCACGGCCTTTTTTACAATACCCTCCCACCTCCCAAAGTGGGCTCGAAAACTTTAAACACACCAGGTTAAAAGATGCCTCACTCTCCAGGTTACTATTATTAAATGTTATAAAAATTCAGTTTTAATTTCTACATATCATTACTTAGACCTGCACCATCGCGTAGATTCACTACGCCTTCAACGACCATCAGTCTACCTGGTTCCCGACGTTCCAGTAGGTATCCCTAATCTTACTCACTACTATTACGTCCTTCTAAGGCCTCACTCCTCCTTCATATCTGTCAAATAATATAGCTCAGTTGTGGGATCCCAGGGGCTTGTCAAAAAATTTGGACCTACGTTCAGGTCCCTCTGATTACACAAGCGTTTATGATACGATTTTTCTGTTACACACCATTCCATACGTTCTACATTTTTACACTTGGATTACCAATGGCACGCCTCTGGCCTACTAGCATCTTTCTTACCCTAGGTTCCTGGACTGGACCTGTTCTACAAAGTATATATAGACATATATATTGAAGTCACCCTGAGCAATTTCCAAATATACAGAACAAACACTCAGGTCAGTATCTACATACGTTAAATACTTCCTTCAAGAGACAAGCCCCCGTCAGGGTAGAGAACTGGCTTTCAGGGTCAGGTGCTGGCCCTAACTTCCCCCAATAATCCTGCGGTCCGCGAGGTCTACACCCCTACCTCATACACGGAGGTTCAGCCCCACGACCAAATCATAGCTAGCCACCTCGCTCGCTTTTCTTTAGGGCTACAGTTAGGGTTTCCCATGTCACGGCCACACGTTTTTGAATCTCTTACAGTCACCGAGAGGCCGACATCCTGCCACCCCCTTCTGGTGGCCAAAAAACCCTCTTGGTCCAAATCATAGGTAGAGCCTCTCACCGCCGCTTGGCAATAGCAGGGCCTCACCTGTCACTTGGTTCTAATTTTAATTCTTCACTTCGGCATTAGCTAGCAGGCCAGTTCTCCCTAGGTCTCATCCCACCTCCACTATACACTACTTATCCATATCATTATTCCTTTCAGGATGTCTCAAGAACCAATCATCGATCCCCCATCAGACGATATACCCAGCACGCCAGCCAGGCCTGGGTCTCCGGTGGAATCCCTCACTCCTTCTACTCCCAGATCCCTAAGATATTGGACAATTCCAAAAATATCGGCTGAACTTAGGCTCAGGGGAATCCCCTTTCCAGCCACCGCCAGAAAAGCAGAACTTTATAAACTGCTGACGACTCAGGCCAACGAACCAAGGCCTGGCACGAGTTCACAAGGGTCTTCAGTTGGCTTCTCTGATTCCACCCAGGAAACTCTGACGGCTATACTGGCCAATCTGCAATCCATTAACAGCAGGTTGCTGAAGGTGGAATCAGCCATAGCCACTCCAGGTGACTTAAGAGCCCAGCAGTCCCTACACCGGTAACTTTGACCGTTCTGACTGCCATACCCCTCATTTCCCCTCCCCCACCAGCCACTACCACTCCCACTACCCACACCTCACCAGCCCACTCTGTTCCGGCTTCCATCAAGAAAGATATTCTTGATGGAAAAGACGTCAATTTAATGTCCCTCCCAAGACGTCTTAGAAAATAGAGCTTATAACTACGGGGACATTTCGGTTGTCTTAAGAGCCAGAGACCCACGTTTGAATAAAAAACTCACCATCCCACAGTTTGTTATCGCGTTCGGCACTTATCGCGACGTTATCTGCATGGTGTACCCACATAGGAGAGAAGAGCTTGATTTATATATGCACAAGGTGGTTGATTTGGACATCAAGTATGGAGGGTCCTCATTTTACGATGACCACAAATCAGTTTCGGCCAAGGCAGCTACTCATCTGACACAATTCAATATTAGAATCGATTGGTGTCAGATAGATACTGAGTTATTCTGCCGTCATTTTGCTGGTCTGAGGCCCCCATCTTGTGCCTCTTGTGGTTCTACTTCACACTCCACCGATCTATGCCCTGGGGATGCAGACCCTTCCACTTCCACTCTTTCACTCCACCACTCCCTCACCCCACTCCCTAGACAGGAAGGTGTCCAGAGAGACAAGCTGGGCAGACCCATCACCTTCTTGGGCAAGGCGCAGGTGTGCAATAACTTTAACACAGGCAAATGTGCAGCTACAGCGCATGCAGGTTGTTGCACATCTGCTCCATATGCTTCAGAGCCTACACCAAGTCTGACCCGTCTGACACCTAACAAATAAGCTGGTTCAGCACACATTAAAAATTATACAATGCCACCATGTCCAGATAATGGCCCTTTCCTTTCGCAACCTTACTCATCTCGGTGGGCCGCTTACTTGCACTCCAAGCAATAAAGTTTGATTTGACATTTGGTATCCTTTTTCTTGTTCCTCCAGATCATGGAATAGTTTCAGTCATTCCAAATGTATATTTTTTGTTATAATTTGCCTATATTCTACTATTCCAGCATGTAGGGATACATGCTTAAACAAGATAGATATCTTACACCTCATTCTCTACACTTCCTCTACTCAGCTGCTAACACTCTTTTTATGCTCTTAAATTGCAGGTCTCCGGCCGGGCTCCCCCTCCGACACACCTTCAATCAGCCAGGACGCCATCGTTCCTACGGCTAACCCTGATTTAAACTAAATATTACTCCACGTACAAACACTCACGCACCACGCACTGTCTCCCAACACCACTATCTCTTACGGTAGAGCACTGACTATATTTAACAAATTCACAGTCGAGTTTTGCTTACAAGGTGACCTTTCCATCAAAACCATGGTGGCTTTTGCCTCCTTTTGCCATTTACACATTAAACTTTCTCATAATACCATCAAACTCTACCTCACCGGAGTACAACACCGCATCCTCACTAACTTCTCTAACCACGCTCCTTTTCTGCCTTCCTACCCCATTAAGAAAATCCTCAAAGGTATTTTTAAGGTCACAGTCCCCCCTAACACGACTAACCTACCAATAGACCTCCAATATTCCGTCTCCTAAGCGACTTATTGGACAAATCCCCGTTTGACCCAAAAAATACCAATATAGTCATGAAATCTCCCATTTTTTTTTAGCTTTCTATGGGTTCCTCAGACCTAGAGAGTTCACCGTGGTACGTCAAGGAGACACAGTACAATGCCTCAAACTGTCTCACTTAAAGAGAGTAGACGACCATTTTGTACTCTCTTTGCCTTCTACCAAGACCAATCACTCTGCCTACCCCACTATCATTCCCCTCTTCCCTACCGAGAATTTGTGGTGCCCTGTACATGTTCTGGATATGCTCCTGGTTTCTCACCTCACGCACTCACCAGATACTCCACTACTTCTACTCCAAGGTCACCCACTCACCACAGCTAAATTTATGTCACACATCAGAATTCTATTGTCTAGGTTAGGCTACAACCCAGCTTCCTTCTCTGGTCACTCATTTCGCATCAGCGCAGCATCATCAGCCTCTAGCACTAACACCCCGGTACACATCATTAAGAGGCTGGGACGCTGGAAATCCTAAATATACAACTCCTACATCCCTCAACCAGAAAGGGAGCTCAGGCAGGCTTTCAGAAATCTCACAGTTTAAACTTGCAATAAAGTGTGTTAACTTTGAATTCCTTTTTGCCCTCTTTTTTACAGGCCTACTCGTACGTTGGTTTCAGCACACCTCAACCAACTTTGCTCCTCCTCTACATTCCATTAACATAATAGAGATTCCGAGCACAAGTTGGAAGGCCTGAATTTGTGGGAGGAGTTATGACCCTATATAAACGCTACCCCCCTACTTACCTTTGCCGTTCAAGCTGTTTTGACCCCACCCACCTTCACCCTCCTTTACACATTTCTCTTTGTGGGCCCTCTTTTTTACAGGCCTACTCGTAAGTTGATTTCGGCACTCCTCAACCAACTTTGCTCCTCCTCTACATTCCAATTACATAATAGAGATTCCGAGCACAAATATATCTATATACATAAGTATATACGTATATATCAATATATATATATATATCTATACATAAATAAAAATAATTTTAAAAAGTTATATACATATATATACATATATATATATACACACGTATATATATATATATATAATAATTCTACGTATATATTTATGTAATAATTTTACATAATTACGTCATTTTATTAATTACAATTTGCGGGACCTGCCTGACAACCCAGGCGGAAAATCCTGGGAATTTAATTTGCTAGCACTATAATTAACCCTGTAACTTTCCAAGACACCAAAAAACCTCTACATGGGGGTACTGTTTTACTCTGAAGTCTTTGCTGAACACAAATATTATTGCTTCAAAACAGTAAAATGTATTACAATGATGATGTCGTCAGTGAAAGTGAAATTTTTTGCATTTTTCACACACAAATGGCACTTACAGGGATGATATAATTGTTGTGATACGTTTTACTGTTTTGAAACACTAATATTTAAATATATAAGGCTTGGCTTTCAGTTTTTTCACATTGAAATTTGCCAGATTGGTTACGTTGCCTTTGAGACCGTTTGGTAGCCCAGGAATGAAAATTACCCCCATGATGGCATACTATTTGCAATAGTAGACAACCCATAGTATTGCAAATGGGGTATGTCCAGTGACATACTCTGCAATCATGTCTTCATGAGAGGTTCACAAATGAATCCCACACGAACCTACTTACGGTAGGTACCCCTGACTGTAGCCATGAACTGATCCAAAAGCCTGTTATATTATATTAGGGCTCTGACCTGATTGAGGGTAGATACTGCCTAAGCCAATTGGATGACAAAGAACATCTGGCTGCCAGAGTAATTTTTATGTAAAGAGAGGAGATACGACCAAGGATCTTTCCTTGTTTGGTGCAAAACATATGTGCACAACATATGCAGTAGGTACCCCTATGTCCACATCCTCTCCTACAAAAATCACTAGGGGTTTTTAAAAATTTTGAAGTAACTTGTCAAGGGTCGTATACCATTGCAATAGAATTTTATGAATTTATTCCTGGAGAGATATGGATATAGAAACAGAAGCTGCTGTTTCCCATATGGCCTCCCACATCTCTTCTTTCAACTCCTTTATCACATCAGCCTCCCACTGTCTGATATACGCAAGTTCCCCCCCAAACTCGATAGTGTGAGCATATGTAGATGTAAATAATGGTGGATAGTAGTTCCTTTTGATTGGCATCCGACTTGAAGAAGTTTTTGAACATAGTGAGTTGCTTTTTAACTGCCATCTTAAACTCTTTTCTACAGTAGAGTCTTAGACATATAAATTGAAAGAAGTCCCTTGGGGTCATATGGACCAACCTAGAAAGATACGCAAAATATAACAGTGTATCGCCCTTCCATAGATGGTGAAATCTCTGAATCCTCACTTACTCCAAGTTTCTAAAATCCCTTGCACTCATCCCAGGGGGAAGTCCTGGTTTCAGAGATAGAGGGTTATAGGAGATGTTACCTTTGAGAGGGCAAACTGGACTCTAATCCTATCCCATATGCAGATGGAATTCAGGATGGCAGGGCGCTGTGTCATCAGTATTGCTGTCTGAGACCTTCCCAGCCACAATAAAACTGTGAGATGTCCGACCCCTTTAGGGAAGATTCCATATCCACCCACCTCTGCAATCCAGGGAGAGCCTGATATAATACAACCTGGGATGGTTGAGCTACATAGCAATACATACATGGAATACCAAACCTCCCCCTCTGTGTCCATATTATCCTAAAGTGTCTTGATTGAAGGGATATAATAAGCTTTAAATAGGGCTGTTGGGTCCGAGATAAGGTTAATCCCTATTACTATTTGAGCATCTCTCGCTGCATTGATAGGCCGTAGGAGGTTTGTATGTTATGGTTGTTGGCAGTCAATATGTTCTAGATTTATCAAAATTATTTTTGCATCCCGCCAAATCTCCAATTGTTGTGATAGTGTAACACATGGGAGGTAGTGAGGTGATTGGGTCAGATAGTGTGAGCAGTACATCATTGGCATAGACCGACAATTTATAAGTGTTTGGCCCCACCCGAATCCCACTTATAGTCAATATGTCTAATCTGGTGCAACAGAGGTTCTAGGGATATTACAAATGGGAGGGGAGAGAGGGGGCAACCCTGTCTATTACCATTATACAGTGCAAATGGTTTACAAACCATGTCCAGCATCACTAACTGGACTTGGAGGTCGGAATATAGAGCAAAAACTGAGCTGACAAATGATGGAGGGAAGCTTCAATGCTGCAGGAAGCCAAACAAATAAGTCCACTTGACCCTATCAAAAGCCTTCTCTGCATCACGTGATAGGACTAGGGCAGGTATCTGATTGTCCCTTACCACCCATAAAAGATCCTCTGTTTTCCAAGTTATTTCAATCAGTTGCCTTTCATGAATGAACCCGGCATAATGATTAAGTCTCTAGAGCAGGGGTTTAAGTCTAGCCACCAAAGCATGTACTAGAATTTTGGCATCAGTATTCATTAGGGAAATGGGTCTATAGTTCTCAACTTTTATGGGGTCCCGTCCCTCCATTGGCAGAAGCACTATATCTGCCATTTTGATCTCTCGTGACAAGTGTTCCTTCCCTCTAAGGGCATAAAATGTTTGGTTAGGTGTTGAATGAGAGTTTCCTGGAAGGTGTTATAATATGTACCACAATAACCATCTGTGCCCAATGAGGAAAGCACATACTCAGCTGAAGTAGGTCCTCTGTATATGAGATGTTTTGGAAATAATTTTCTGGAGTATAATTATAAAGATTACTATAAAAGGAAGTGAAATCATTCCGTGCTGAAGTTGGAGATGTGAGTATATCCCCAGACTAACTCTTTATAGTCGTGATAGCGCTTAGATCTGGGTTTAAGGCTATTAATCGGTAAGGAATTCATCTTATTGGTTTTTCAAAAAATTATCGTTTACTCCACAAAATAGATCTGGCTACATTATCCATCAGTTTTTTAACATTTTATTTATTGTTTTCAGTAATACACACATGTACTCTATGATAAGCGTATACAATCTCCAAGGTTTCATATTTACATTTCATACAGTTCATAGCATACATGCTGGTTAGAATGAATTAGCTGCAACACATTGCCAGATGCACAGTTTAGTATCTTTTCTGGTAGGAAGGATTATTAATTGCCTTCTCCACATGCATATGTTTATATATATAGTGTGCATATTTTCAACTACATAAAAAAATTGTACTTTTTTTTTTTTATCCAAACCAAAACATTAAAGGACCACTATAGTGCCAGGAAAACATACTTGAGCTGCGCGCGCATTCAGCCGGTCGCATAGGAAATGCTTTCCTATGGACGCTTGCGTGCTCTCACTGTGATTTTCACAGTGAGATTCACGCAGGCGCCTCTAGCGGCTGTCAATGAGACAGCCACTAGAGGATTTGGGGTACGGCTTAACCCATTTATAAACATAGCAGTTTCTTTGAAACTGCTATGTTTATAAAAAAAATGGGTTAACCCTAGCTGGACCTGGCACCCAGACCACTTCATTAAGCTGAAGTGGTCTGGCTGCCTAGAGTGGTCCTTTAAAAGGAATACTAAAGAGAAAAAAAAAAGAATTTACCCATATTGTTGTATGACAGACTGGTGGATTTTTATCAACTCTCAATTACATTCCCATGTGCTCATCTCCCTGCTCCTAATCCTAGTGTCAAGGTATAAGCCTAAAAGTGCTACCTCCAGTGTGAATGGAAGTTCATGTTTACAGCCCAACTGAAGATCTATCTGCATGCAAGGGTCAAAACTGGACAGTCCCACCTAATACGAGCCGTAGTTCCTGTTTAGCTAGGTTTCCTCCAACAGATGGAAGATGGGCCTGGGAAGATACGCAAAAGTCTAAAGGGGTTCATGTACCTGTGGCGGACCACCGTAGTATCACCGCTATGGATTCCCTTTCCTGTAGTATTATAGCTCCTTCCAGACGAAGTAGTGATTATAGCTGGTATAGCTTTCCCCAACATATTAGTCGAGGCTTAATGCTGGGAGTAGATCTGGTTTTATTAGGTTCAACACGCTCACTTATACACAGACCCCCTATTGACAATACAGTGATCCCGCCAGTGGCGTACATACCAGTATGTACCCACTGTGGCCAGCCTCTTCTCCTGAGGGGCCCAGGGCACACATTCAAACCGCCCATAGGAAAGCATTACTCAATGCTTTCCTATGGACGTTCAATGAGACAGCCACTAGAGGCTGGATTAACCCTCAGTGAAACATAGCAGTTTCTCTGAAACTGCTATGCTTTCAGCTGCAGGGTTAAAACTAGAGGGACCTGACACCCAGACCACTTAATTGAGCTGATGTGATCTGGGTGTCTGTAGTGGTCCTTTAAGTGTATGTGTATCTGCATGCACTGGCATACATACCGCAGTCGCAGGGGTCGCAGCCCTGTGATCCCCTGCGAACAGGTGCCCGCTGCCATGTGTTGCGGCCCTGGCCCACGCAGAGTAAGCGCATGGGGGCGGGACCCGCGGATCAGTTTTCGCACTGGGGCCCCATGGGTTGTGTGTACGCCACTGGATCCCACCATTGTGCCTCTAATTCTGGGAGAAGATTGAGTTGCTGCTGGCTAAACTAATTATCTCCCGGATACAGACAGCACAATACAAAAACACCCCCAAAACATCATAAGAACATACAAGAGCCCCCCACAAATTATGCATCACCGGATAGCTCTGATTCAAGCACCCATGTTGCCAAAAAAGCGCCCGGATCCAAGATGTGACAAAACGCAACCAGGGTAAAGTTTTGACCAGCCACACACGTGGTCCATGCCAAAAAAGTGTTCCACAACAATTAGTGCTTCGGCCAATCAAATGTCAGGAACTGCAGTGGATAAAGTAAGGGGTGTCACGAAAGCACCCTACTTCAAGAGTGTGCGTGACGTAGTTGTGGTGGTGGTGGTGGTGAAAGGGTTAAAGTTCACTATTTGTCTGCACTAGACCGGAAATAAAGATTAAAAAACCTTAACACCACCCACACTTAACCATAATAATATAAATATTACTATTTTAACGCTGCCACCATCAAGACATTTATAAATGTGGTGCCTTGGTTCCCCAGGTAACTGAATAATAAAAACCCACCAAATACAACTTAGCACAACAACTATGCAATTGCAAAACACTATTTAGTCTTTTCAGGTAAAGTGATTCTTAACCAGACAAAGGCAGAACTTAATAAAGGAATATTTATTATGAGCAAAAAATAGTCACAGTGCATACAAAAAATAGATGATAAACATATTATTTACACCAACAACAGATAAAAACAAAAAGGATAAAATAACAGAAGTCTTAATCACTTATTCAGGTTTTCAAAATAAAACTTCTGCCCAGGAGGTCTCTGGCAAGGAAGATGGTGACTCACTCAGCATCAGATGTTGACCCCAAGCAAGTCCTAACACATTTCAGAATCATTAGATATATACCCTGTGGATTACCAAGTTAAGGCAGACCTGTAGAAACAATAAGTTACCAGCCTCTTGTGTTCCAGACCAACATCACTACAAATTTGGTTCTATCTTCTCTTATGTACTTGCCACACAAATAAGAGTTGCATCTATGAATTTGTTAAAATTTTTCCAGTCCATAGATATGTCACAATCCTTACATGTCACAAAATATAGTGGACATCACCATCCCTTCCTTTCTGGGTAAGTTACGCAAATCATGTCTAGGCTTGATTAGAAGACTGTACCCGTCCCATTCCAAATATAACAAAAATGAGGCTCAATTATTATTAAGTGGGCAAGTACTGGAGCACAAGGATTGTTTTTCTTTTTTTTCTTGAAAGCTAGTGATCATTAACATATCAAAGAACTCAACTCATCAATTAAGAGGTACAGGCCGTATGGCTGAAGTCAGCTAGTTTACATTGGAACTAGATATCCAGGCATCTCAAGTGTAGAATCTGACATTCTGCAGAGCCTTTGATTAATTCCTATACCATTTACATTATTACTTCTGCCATCTGACCTTGCAACCAAGAGGCCAATTCATATATGCACTACATAAATTACATTAAATGGTAATATTTTATTGTGCAACAATGAATATCCACTCTTGGCGTGACAAGGGGCACTCCTCCTGGCTCCCAGGGAGTGATTGTTCCCTACTGATGTAGAAGTAGGGGAAAACTGGGGTGGAAATTTGGCTGGAATTAGAGCTAAGCGTGACCGGACCGGAGTTCCAGATGAGTTGCACATAATTCCCGCTACAGTCTTTGCGGCTTTCCAGACTTCAGTTGCGGAGAAGGCGCTCCAGGGCAGTTCGTTGGGAGGAGACAGTACAGGGAACCAGGAGCATTGAATATAGTCCTTTTGAGTGATAAGATATGGCAAAGTCAACACAATGAGGATAGTTTGTCAAAGTACCATCGCAATATTATTTTCTTAGTAAGTTCCAGATAATTAGTACATTTAGTGGGAGGCCAAGATTGTTCCATGACACTCGTCCATTCCATATCTGAGAACTCGCTATCTAGGTCTCTGTCCCATCCCTTCCTGTATGTTGGGAGTGTAATTGTAACGTTCACTAGGGAACCCTAACACGCAGGCAGGACAGAGTAGAGAGAATTGCAATACCGATCCTTAGAATGTTCGGGTTATGCAAAAAGATATAGTCAAAACACAAGCCGAGGTCAACGGAAACAGAGAGATGGAATAACGAGAGACAAAGCCAAATATCAGTAACCAGGAAATCCAAATAACAGGTGCAACGCTTAATGGTAAACCAAAGACCACAATAGGGCACTGAGGCAAGGGAGAGGTTAGCTTATATACACACAGGGTGTGTCTGATTGGCAATCTCCAGTTAGTGTTAACCACAACACATGGGAGAAATTTCTTCCCTCCCTTGTGGTCTCTGAGGTCATCACTGTGAACTGGGTCACATGACCGCGTGCAGCACACATATAAGGAAGCTGCTCTGGAGTGTGCAGCGTCAGACACACTGCCAGTCTGGAGATAAGGATCAGATTACACTCGCTGTGATGAGGTACACAAGGTCGCCGAGAGTGGCGCAAAGGCATGGGACCTGACAGCATTCAAAATAGTTTTGTAGGGGCGGAGCTAGCCATGACCTGGACCGGACACCATTTTTGGTAGCTCCTGTAATGATACCTTACCTTTACCCACCAGACCCACGCACTGCGGCGTTCTCCCTTGCTGTTTCCGGGAGAACGCACAGTCTGTCTGACGTGGGCCGCTCGCAACACACCTCTTCTTATGACGCGGTGTCATCAGAATATTGCAGCGGAAATTCAAACGTGGCCACGCTCCCGAACCTTTTGGGGGCGTGGCTTTAAAGTAAAATACACCTCACTATAAAAAGGCGCCCTAGTGTGGTTCTTGTGTGTTCCCTCTAGTGCTCTTGCGATTTTTTACTGTTTTCTGGTATTTTGACTCTTGGCTTTCCTTACTGACTCCTCTCCTCTCAGGTTCCCCGATTACTGGCTTGGTTATTTCTCGTGTATTCCGATCTCTGTACTCCCTCGACCTTTGGCTATTCCTTTGACTACTCTTTGACGTTGAGCCCGGCCACCCTAAGGTCCGGTATAAGTCTCTTTCTGGGTTACTCTCTGCGTGAAGGGGTCACTGTCGTGACATTACACTAGGGCCATGGACCCGGCAGGTGTTAACCCTCATGGGCCGGTTCCTGATAACCGGTTTGAGGAGCTAGACCATCGCATGGACCAGTTCGCTGTCGCTGTTCAAACCTTGTTAGCCCATACTGCCCATCTCCAGCCGGAGGAGCATATATCTGGTCATAGACCCCAGGAACCTCATATGGAAATGGTTGCACGGGGTGCTTCCAACCATGCTACATCCCCTCTTCGTTATGTGGGTGATCCCAAAGGATGCTGTGGTTTCCTAAACCAGGTCAGCATTAATTTTGAGCTTCATCCTAGAGCTTATCCAACCGATAGATCGAAGATTGGTTACATAATAACCTTGTTAGTTGATAGAGCATTAGTTTGGGCTAATCCTTTGTGGGAGAACGACAATCCCATAGTTTTCCACTATGCAGAGTTCGTCGCGGCCTTTAGGAGACATTTTGATCCCCCTGGGAGACAAACTAATGCTGCCAAAACCCTATTACGAATGAGACAGGGGTCTCGTTCTTTGGTCGACTATGCCCTAGAATTCCGCACTCATGCGGCCAAGGTTAGATGGAATGAGCAGGCTTTTGTGCATGTGTTCATGAATGGACTTTCTGATAAGCTTTTAGATGAAGTGGCTACCAGAGATCTACCTAATGTGTTAGAAGAATTAATCACTTACTTAGCTCATATTGATGAACGTCTCCGGCATAGGCAAAACACCAGGGATAGACCTAGACGTGTGCCGGAACATCTGGCCTTGACCTTCCCTTCATCTGAGGCAACCGCCGTCGCTCCCACAGAACAAATGCAATTGGGAACCACGCGGTTGTCTGAGACCGAGAAACTATATAGACGAAGGGAGGGACTTTGTATGTATTGTGTGAAGAAAGGGGATTCCCGCTTAACCTGTCCAAGCAGGCCGGAAAACTCCAGCACTAGGAGGACAGGCCTTGGGTGTAATGTGTATGTCCTCCTTCAATGACAAAAAAGATCTCAGGTTTCTTCTACCAGTAGTTATCGAATGGGAGGAAAAGAAAGTACCAACCATTGCGTTAATAGATTCTGGGGCAGCCGAAAATTTTGTTGATCACAAATTCGGTCAGCATCATGATCTCCCATTTCGAGAAAGATCAACACCCTTGGCCGTTGAGGCCATAGATGGTAGACCACTGTCAATCCCTTTTATTACTCAAGAAACTAATCCCATAGTCTTGACTGTAGGTTCCTTGCATCAGGAAATTATAACTCTACAACAAATAACTTCTCCCACCTTTCCTGTAATCCTTGGTTTTCCTTGGCTCACCAAGCACAATCCTTTAATAGACTGGGAGAGAAAAGAGATTGAAAAATGGGGTGATTTTTGTTTTAAACTGTGTATTATTCAGGTCAAGCCTGTAGGTCTACTTAATGTTCCTACTATGGAACCCTTAACCACCCAAATACCCAAACAATATTCGGATCTCAAGGCAGTCTTTGAAACAAGGGAAAACAGAAAAATTACCACCCTATCGTTCATACGACTGCACTATTGACTTGTTACCTGGCACTATGCCCCCTAGGGGTACCGTGGGTGGCTGAAAATAAAGTACTAGAAGAGTACATCACAGAGAACTTAAGAAAGGGTTTTATTACTAAGTTTTCCTCCCCGGCCCGGGACGTTTTTTTCTTTGTCATCTTTTTAAACTAAATAACCATACGAAATGCTTATCCTCTACCTCTAATAACTGAGCTTTTCGACAGGTTGAAGGGAGCAACCATATTCACTAAGTTGGATTTACGGGGAGCGTACAATTTAATTAGAATCAAGAAAGGACATGAGTGGAAGACTGCTTTCAATACTCGCTATGGTCACTACCAATACAGGGTTATGCCCTTCAGCTTATGAAACGCCCCTGCAGTCTTCCAAGACTTTATAAACAATGTATTAAGAGATTATCTACAAATGTTTGTCATTGTTTATTTAGATGATATACTAATCTACTCTGTAGCGGAGTAGCAGGGGTTAATCCAAGAGCTCTCCGCTCGGAACAACGTTTCAGCATACAAGAATACAGGAACACAGCATAATCCCCCTCCCCAAGGACTAGACGACACATAGTCTGGGAGTCAACTCAGGTCTTTATTCACAGTTCTGCTTTTATGCATTTGTCCCATGCAAGGGAGGTAACTTCCATAATTATTACAGTATCCAATCACATAGTGGTTACCTCCCCTACATCTCCTCCCCTTAGATTAACAGTTAACTTTATTAATAGGTACACAGTTTTCCCCAATTCGTGGATGTACCCTAAATACAGGGGGTACACCTTTGAATGAGGGGTCCCCTGATAGCCCTGATCTGGGTGAGCAACATACTCAAAATTCACCCAGATCTGACCAGGGGTTCGGGAGTTATTGCAGGAGAAAGATTTGACTGACCGCATGGGCACAGTAGCTGAAAATGGTTCTCTTTTCGTGAATAAAAAGTCCCGAAAGTCTATGGCATCCAGGCTTCACTTATCATTCGGATGAATCCCCTAGTTTGTGGGATTCCACATACCGAATGCTGGGAGGCTCGGGTGGTTCATTCGGTACTTTTAGGCGTGCTGGAGGTCTTAGCGGTACTTGGTTAGTCGAATGCACGATTTGAGTTCCAGGCGTTCGACGACCAAGTACCGCTGTTCGTGTGTAAGATGGCCGCCGCCACGTGTTCGGTAGGCGAAATGGCGGCCGCACACGAACTCTCAGTTAGCACCCTTTGCAACATTGTTGCCTTCGGTAATAAGGGGCACGCGACCACACCGGGGTGGTCCCTCATTCGGTAGTTTACTGTTGTTCGCATAAACTGCAGTGTAGATAGTTTGTGAACCGAGTCTCTGATAATTCCTGCCTTAGCAAACGTACGGCCATTATAATCCAAGCGTTCATTCGCATAGAAAAGTCAGTCTCTTAGTGGCATGGTTTGCCACAATGCTCCCCCAGAACCAAGCCAGCATACACAGTCTGATCCTAACGGATCGGCTTGGGGATGTCCGGAGGAGTGCTCACAGATCATTTTTCCAACTCGGTCTGTCGTGACAACCCGTCGGCGTTACCATTTTGCTTCCCCGGGCGATACTGGATGGTGAAATCAAAGGGCTGTAGCGCCAAGCTCCAGCGTAACAGTCTAGCGTTGTCCCCTGACACCCGGTTTAGCCACACCAACGGGTTGTGATCTGTGAGCAAGGCAAATTGTTGTCCGTATAAATAGGGCTGCAGCTTCTTGAGGGCCCACACCAAGGCCAGGCATTCTTTCTCGATGGCGGCATAGCTTACTTCTCTGGGTAATAGTTTTCAGCTCAAGTAAGCGACCGGGTGTTTGCCGCCATCGGCCCCAACCTGGCTCAGCACTGCTCCCAATCCAAACATAGAAGTGTCTGTATGAACGAGAAAGCGTTTAGTTGGATCGGGAGCGGCAAGTACAGGTGCATGTATAAGGGCAGTTTTCAGTTCTTGGAATGCCTGTTCACACTCTGGGCTCCAGGTAACTATCTTGGGCAGGTTTTTCTTGGTAAGGTCTGTGAGGGGCTTGGTTATGGCACTATAATTGGGCACAAATTTCCGGTAATATGCGGCGGTCCCTAGAAAAGCTAGGACTTGGGTTTTAGTGCGGGGGTCGGCCACTTTGCTACGGCCTCTATCTTGGCGGGTTCAGGTTTTTGCTGCCCACTCCCTACCCGGTGCCCAAAGTATTGTACTTCGGCCATCCCTACATGGCATTTGCTGTGTTTCAAAGTTAGGCCTGCCTCCCTGATGCGATCGAGGATGACTCCTATATGGGTTAAATGCTCGGCCCAGGAGTTGCTAAATATCGCTATATCGTCTAAGTATGCGCAAGCATACTCCTGGGATCCATCCAGTAGCCGATCCACCATCCTCTGAAAGGTAGCCGGAGCATTCTTCATCCCGAAGGGCATTACTTTAAATTGGTATAGCCCAAACGGGGTGACGAATGCGGACTTCGGGATGGCATCCTCGGCTAGTGGTATCTGCCAGCACCCCTTGCACAAGTCTATGGTTGTGAGGTACTGGCCCCTGGCCATTTTATCTAGGAGCTCGTCGATTCGGGGCATAGGGTAGGCATCTGAGATAGCCTTATCATTAAGCTTCTGGTAGTCTATGCAGAAGCGGGTGGTTCCGTCCCGCTTCGGCACTAGTACTACCGGAGATGCCCATGGGCTATCCGAGTGCTCTATCACTCCTAGCTGCAGCATTTCGTCAATCTCCTTCCGCATATGTTCCCTTATGGGCTCTGGTATGCGGTAGGGGGTTTGACGAAGAGGTTGTTGCCCTGGGGGTGGCTAGCGGGGTATATCCTGGTAGATTGGAAAAGGTATCTCCTTTCTCCTTAATTAACTCTGAGCCCGCTCTCTAGGACTCAGCCTATCTCCCAGCTGTACTTCCCCTAATTCTGCTTCTTGCCCCCCTTTCGCTAGTAGGTCCGGTAGAGGTAAATTGTCAGGGTCCTCAGCGGCCGAGGCACAGATGGCATTTACTTCTTCGGCCCGTTCGTGATATGGTTTCAGCATATTGACATGGAGCATGCGCTTACCGCCTGCTCCAGTACATGGGCCAATTATATAGGTGGTGTCACACACTTGTTCCACCACCTTATAGGGAGCCTGCCAAGAGGCCTGCAGTTTGTCATTCTGGACGGGCTTCAATATTAACACCTTTTGTCCCACTTGAAAACTGCGGTCCCTGGCCCCCATATCGTACCACCTGCGCTGTCGTTGTTGGGCTGCCTGGAGATTGGATCGTACCGTCTGTATTAGCGTCTCCAAGCGTTCCCTGAACTCTAACACATATGGAACGTTAGGGGTACCATTACTGGTGACTGTTCCCTCCCAGTGTTCCCTAATGAGGTCCAAAGGGCCCTGTACTCTCCTTCCGAACAGTAATTAGAACGGGGAGAACCCTGTGGATTTCTGAGGTACCTCCCTGTATGCGAAGAGTAGATGGGGAAGAAACCGCTCCCAGTCCTTCTGAGTATCCATGAACGTACGGAGCATCTGTTTCAGGGTTCCGTTAAAACGTTCATAGAGCCCATTGGACTGGGGGTGGTAAGCTGAATTCACGATGGGTTTCACCCCACATGCTCTCCACAGCTGGTGGGTAACTTCGGCTGCGAATTGGGTACCCCGATCCGAGATTAATCTCCTTGGGAAACCCCATTCGGGAGAATATTCGGATCAGGGCGTCCACTATGGTCTCAGCGTGTATATTAGTTAGGGCTACTGCCTCGGGGTATCTAGTAGCGAAGTCTACCACCGTTAAAATGTACTTTTTCCCGGAAGGGCTGGGTTTTGCTAGGGGTCCGATTATATCTACCGCCACCCTACTGAATGGCTCGTCAATTATGGGAAGGGAATGCATTTTTGCCTTGTACCTGTCCCCTCTCTTCCCTACTCTCTGACACGTATCACAAGTTTGGCAATACTGACGGATATCTTTGGAGACCCCTGGCCAAAAGAAGTTTTGGGTCAAACGATGTTTAGTCCTACTGACGCCTAGATGCCGTGACAGAGGAATATCGTGGGCAATACGTAATAGCTCCTGCCTATACTTTTTATGAACGACTAATTGATTGATGGTCATGGGTACTGATCCTGCTACCACCTTCTCTGCATACCTATACAGCAATCCTTTCTCCCAAGCATATCTCTCCCCCTCCAACCCCGCCTGATTCTGTGCTACCCTATCTCGGTATACTTGCAATGATGGGTCGGTGGCTACCTCAGTACCAAATTCTAAGGGGGGGGCCCACGGGACGAAAGGGGATGTGTGACTGTTGCTTACCTGAGCCTCAGAGTGTTCGGAGGATACGGTGGTGCGAGCCTGCTGCCGGGTAACAACTGGTAGTGCTTCCTGTGCTGGGTGTTGAGGAACAAAAGCTGAGGTCAGCTCCCCCAAGTCATTACCCAAGATAACATCGGACGGTAAATCTTGCATGAGGCCCACGTCCCCTGACCCCGCTCCCCAATCCAAATGTACCCTGGCAGTGGGAATTTTGTAAATTGCTCCCCCTGCCACCCGTACTGCCACGTATTCTCCAGTGAGCTGGTTCTTTGGGACCAAGTGGTTACGAACCAAAGTTATGGTGGCCCCAGAGTCGCGCAGACCCTGGAGGCATTTTCCCTCTATATGTACCCCTTGTCGGTGCCCTTGTCGGTTGTCAGAAGCCGCCTGTACCGGGTTGACTTCGTGTAGGGTGCCCAGAGTGGATCCGGTCGAGAAGGGTGGTTGTCGTGGCTCACTCTGGTAGCAGTGTACGGCTGCTCGGTTACCAGAGAAATTGGTCGGGCTATTCTGGGTGGATCGGTTCTTATTCCTAGGACAATCTCGATGCATGTGGCCCTGTTGGTTGCATGTGTGGCAACGAATAAAGGACCTGTTGTTGTTATATCTGGGTGAGGGTTGGTAACTCCCTCCACCGGGACGAAGTGTCGGGGTAGTGGTAGTAGCTGGAGGTGGAGTGGCAACCCCTGGGGTGGGCCGTAACTGTGCCCGCTGTGCCCTTCTGGCATCTTGGTATTCGTCTGCCAATCTGGCTGCGTCAGTTAAGGTGCGCGGTTTCCGATCTCTCAGCCAATTCTGTAAATCCGGGGTTAACCCCTGAAAATTTTTTCAATAAAAGCAATTGCAGCATATCTTCTACTGTAGTGGCTTGTGCTGCTTGGACCCATCCCTTGCCGGCCCTGATTAAGCGGTGTGCCCACTCCATGTGGGAGTCTCTATCCGATTTTCGACTCTCTCTGCCTCCGGGGTTATGGCATACCTAGTTAGAATGGCCTGCTTCACTTTCTGGTAGTCCCTGCTGTCCTCGTCTGGCATTGTGCGGTAGGCTTTGGCTGCCTGGCCCGCTAGTTTGCCCACCAGCAGGGGTACTTGGTCAGTTGCGCTGATATCATGTAGTTGGCATAGTCTCTCGAAGTAGTGTAAGTATCCATCAATGTCCTCTGTTTCCACATAATTTTTAAAAGCGTGGTAAGGAATTTTAGGCTTCCCTTGTACCATGTGGGGTGGGGTTGGAGACCCCTCTCTGGACCTCTGGTCTGCTTGCTGCTTTGCCATTAAATATTCATGGACATCTGCCATTATTCTTTCCACTGTTTCTATGCGGGGTGTTCCTGGGAAAAACGCCAGCCGGCTTTTGAGTTCTTTCTCAAACTCTGTCTGTGTGATTTCCATAGGAGGTGCTGCAGCAGCTGCTCTGTCTCCCTCCATGAGTTCAGCGATAAGGATGGCTTTAGCTTTATTGCTGGCAATAATTCCCCTTGCTTCCAATAGTTCTTTTAGTGTAGCCCAAGCGTGTATAATCCGTCCCCATTCACTGTCCGTTCGGGTATATTCACATACCCACAACCTTCAGTTCCATATGAATAAGGATTTCCACGAATTGCTCAATCTGCCGAACAACGGTCTGCTGTGTGGTTTGAATCCCGTCGCTTGCCACCAAATGTAGCGGAGTAGCAGGGGTTAATCCAAGAGCTCTCTGCTGGGAACAACGTTTCAGCATACAAGAATACAGGAACACAGCATAATCCCCCTCCCCAAGGACTAGACGACACATAGTCTGGGAGTCAACTCAGGTCTTTATTCACAGTTCTGCTTTTATGCATTTGTCCCATGCAAGGGAGGTAACTTCCATAATTATTACAGTATCCAATCACATAGTGGTTACCTCCCCTACATCTCCTCCCCTTTGATTAACAGTTAACTTTATTAATAGGTACACAGTTTTCCACAATTCGTGGATGTACCAGGTCCCCTGGTAGCCCTGATCTGGGTGAGCAACATACTCAAAATTCACCCAGATTGGACCAGGGGTTCGGGAGTTATTGCAGGAGAAAGATTTGACCGACCGCACGGGCACAGTAGCCGAAAATAGTTCCATGAATTCTGGCCCTGCGGTCGGTCTCTTTTCGTGAATAAAAAGTCCCGAAAGTCTAGTTCGTGGGATTCCACATACCGAATGCTGGGAGGTTCGGGTGGTTCATTCGGCACTTTTAAGCGTGCTGGAGGTCTTAGCGGTACTTGGTTAGTCAAATGCCTGATTTGAGTTCCAGGCGTTCGACGACCAAGTACCGCTGTTCGTGCGTAAGATGGCCACCGCCACGTGTTCGGTAGGCAAAATGGCGGCCGCACACGAACTCTCAATTAGTACCCTTTGCAACATTGTTGCCTTCGGTAATAAGGGGCACACGACCACACCGGGGTGGTCCCTCATTCGGTAGTTTACTGTTGTTTGCATAAACTGAAGTGTAGATAGTTCGTGAACTGAGTCTCTCATAATTCCTGCCTTAGCAAACGTACGGCCATTATAATCCAAGCGTTCATTCGCATAGAAAAGTCAGTCTCTTAGTGGCATGGTTTGCCACATACTCTAAGAGTATTAAGTAACACCATAGGCACGTCAGGTTGGTTCTTTCTAAATTATTGAAGAACGAACTCTATTGTAAATTAGAAAAGTGCCTGTTTGACATGGAAAAGTTTAATTTCCTAGGTTTTAATAGAATTTCAGGTTCGGGTTTTCAAATGGAACCCAAAAAACTGGAAGCAATCTTAAACTGGCCCTTACCCGTTGGACTTAAGGCCATCCAACGTTTCCTGGGATTTGCTAATTATTATAGGAAATTCATCAAGGGATTTTCCTCTATTACCGCTCCTATTACCGCCATGACAAAAAAAAGTAGGAATCATATGGAGTGGTGTCTCGAAGCTAAGGATGCTTTTGAGAGGTTAAAAATAGATCCTTCACGTCCCTTCCTGTTAGAGGTAGATGCATCGGAGACTGGCTGTACTATCACAGAGATCAACCTCTACATCCCTGTGGGTTTTTTTCAAAGAAACTGACTGAAACGGAAAAAAGATATGATATAGGAGATAGGGAACAGTTAGCTATTATTTCAGTTCTCAAGGAATGGCGTCATCTATTAGAGGGGTCACCTGTACTGATCACCATTCTTACTGACCATAAAAACCTTTCCTATTTCGGGGAGGCTAAAAGAATGTCTGACAGGCAGATTCGTTGGTCTTTGTTTTTAACACGCTTTAATTACATTGTGACATATAGACCTGGATCTAAGAATACTAAAGCTGATGCCCTATCCCGACAACATACACATCTATCTTCCCCCGAAACCCATTGTCCATAATCCCAGCCAATGACATTGTAGCCACAGTTCATGCTAAGATCTCTTCTGGTTTAATGGAGGAATTATCCACATTCCAGGATCATATCTCTTTGACTATACCTCGGGGAAAATTATACGTACCTTTGGCGTATGGAAGAAAGGTCTTGTCCTTGGTGCACGACTCCAAATTTGCCGGTCATCCCGTTATCCATAAGACTGAATCTTTACTTGAAAAGCAATTCTGGTGGCCCTCATACAAGAAAGATGTTCGAGAATTTGTTCTGGCCTGTAACATCTGTTCCTCTAATAAATCTCCTAAGGGTCGTCCATTAGGTCTCCTCATGCCATTGCCTATTCCCGATAAGCCCTGGTCGAGTATCGCCATGAATTTCGTAGTGGACCTACCCTCTTCCAAGAATCACTGAGTGATACTGACTATAATAGACAGATTTTCGAAGATTACCCATCTTGTCCCTTTAATTAAATTACCTTATTCCTCCGAACTGGCCACTTTGTTTATAAGGGAAGTGGTTCATTTGTACGGTATAACTGTGGATATAGTTTCTGACAGAGGTCCACAATTTGTTTCCAGGTTCTGGAGAGCATTTTGTAGCCAATTAGGTATCAATCTTAATCTATCTTCTTCGTACCATCCCCAATCTAACGGGGTTACAGAAAGGATGAATCAAGCACTCGAACAATACATTCGCTGCTTTACTTCCGATCAACAAGATGATTGGGTAGATTTACTTCCATGGGCTGAATTTGCCCACAATAACCAGGTTCACGAATCTACGCAACACAGTCCCTTTTATATCAATTATGGTTTTGACCCTATTACTCTTCCGAGTTCCTTTTCATCCACGGGAGTGCCAAGTGTTAGGGGTTAAACATATATTGATTCAAAAGGCTGAAACACAAAAGTGTAAAGCAGATAGACAACGAAGAGCCACTCCAACTTTTATGGCAGGGGACAGAGTATGGTTGAGCTCTCGCAATATAAAATTAAAAGTCCCCTCTATGAAGTTCGCTCCACGTTTTATTGGTCCTTTCAAAATACTCAAACGCATTAATCCGGTCTGTTATCGCCTGGATTTACTGGCTACTATGAAGATACTCAATTCCTTTCATGTTTCTCTCCTTAAACCTTTAATTTGTAAACATTATACTTGAATACCCACAAGACCTCCTACTACACTCGTAGAATGCCAAAACGAATATGAAGTGAAATCTGTTTTGGACTTTCATATTTCTAGGGGTCATCTCCAATATCTTTTAGATTGGAAAGGGTATGGTCCCGAGGAACATTAATGGGTAGATGCCTCTGATGTACATGCTCCTCGTCTGGTTCGTTAATTTGAAAGGCGTCGTTCTCGCAAGCCAAGTCCTCCCCGCCCTGGGGGCGGTTTTCAAGGGGTGGGTATTGTAACGATAACTTACCTTTACCCACCGGACCCGCGCAGTGTGGCGTTCTCCCTTGCTGCTTCCGGGAGGCGGCACTGTCTGCAACACGCCTCTTCTTATGACGCGGAGCATGCGCGCCGACGTCATCAGAATATTGCCGCGGAAATTCAAACGTGGCCACACTCCCGAACATTTTGGGGGCGTGGCTTTAAAGTAAAAGACACCTCACTATAAAAGGGCGCCTCTGTCATTTCTTCAGCGTCCTAGTATGGTTCTTGTGTGTTCCCTCTAGTGCTCTTGCGATTTTTGACTGTTTTCTGGTATTTTGACTCTTGGCTTTCCTTACTGACTCCTCTCCTCTCTGGTTCCCCGATTATTGGCTTGGTTATTTCTCGTGTATTTTGATTTCTGTACTCCCTTGACCTTTGGCTATTCCTTGGGTGGTATTTCAGGTAATCCAAAAGAACTTTCAAAACCACAGGAAAGGTGACATAAACATCTCATTACTGAAAGCAGAATCCCGTTGGATTTATTTGTTTCAAACACTATATCCCAAAGGACTAAATGAGGAGTTTAATTTTACTCCATTCATTCATTCCTAGTGGACCAGTATCTTAAGCTATGGCAATTGCTATTAGCTTTGTTCGTTGCAACTAAGATAATTCGAATAGCTTATTTCCTTTTTTGGAAACATCCGATTCGGTTCCTGTAACATCTACACACCAATTGAATTCATCCACTTAAAGACTTTGGTTTCTTTGGTGAACCATCAGATTATACTGAATGTACATTTACCTTTTTTGTACTTTTCAAACTCTTTTTTACTTTCTGTCTGATTTACCTTTAATCAATATAGATTTTCAATTTGAATTGAAATGACCAATTGACTCTTATTAGGGAACCAACTCTTATCCTGAGAATTGTTGCTATTATTAATGCACACTAGGAGACACCTTTACCCTAAAGCCCATATACATTTTGGGGCTTGCTATACAGATGGAGAAATGCTGAACACCGTTGACTATTTACTCTCACTGGGTCTTTGACCCTTCTGATATAATTCTTTCAGACACAAAATGTCTCTTTTAATGTTTTATTCCTACAATAAACTATCTTGAATTCATTTGACAACTGACCATTTACTCATAATGGCCAGTATGTGTCTTTCTGCCGATTTTTGACCACTTGAGAATGCATAAGATTCGAATTTCCACTATTGTTTACATTCGTTATGCCCTTAGCATATACCTGATAGTTCAAGTTATTCCCCTTGAACTCCTGGATGTACAACCGATGTTTCCACTAAGCACTGACTTTAACTGGTTACTGTGTAACTTAACACGTTCCATAGACATTTTATTACCGTTGCTATTGTCCGTGTCCGGTTCCCGAACCACTCAGGGGTTAACCGGCATCGGCATTTGACTTCGCCCCCTCGCGTCTGATTGGCTAGAATCTAACCAATCATAGAGGTGGGCGGTATATTTAAATGACCGCCAGCGTCTTGTTCGGTTCCCTTGGAATAGCCAGTGTGGCGAAACGCGCGTCGGGACTAGTCGAGTTAGAGGGTGGTGGAGATAGATAAGGTCGATGCTGCAGCTGTTATTTTCTATTTAAGCTCCTAATCAACCACCTTCTATATACACTTCTTAGACTTACTCTATTGGCGTTTTCTTATCAGTTATTATCTATATAACTCTACTTATTACTCTGATTAGTGGTTAGTGGACTTTAGAGACTTTAGGGGATTTATCAGTTATTTATCATTGTTAGGCAGTCACAGGGGATCCTTGATTATGTACCTCCTTGGGTCCTTTTCGATTTATTATTGACTATTCCTGTGCTACCTTCTACTGTTTCGTCTTTTTTCCCCTTTCTCTATTAGTCCGCTTTTTATTTTCTATATACCTATTGTGATCTTAACAGTATTAATTAAAAGTTAAATTTTATATTAATTTTCACTGGGTTGCTTTCTATACATTGAAAGCCTATGAAATTGACACTTTATAACCTCTAGGCTTCTGTGTATTTTTTCCTCTCCTCCTCTTTCTGTAAGTATTACTTATTAGGGGTTACCCCCTATTATCCTCAGCAACCCGACTATATATCCCTGTCCTCCCTTTGTTTTAAAATTGGGTGGTTAAGGGTTCCATAGTAGGAACATAAGGTCCCTTCCTCCCTTTGTTTAAAATTGGGTGGTTAAGGGTTCCATAGTAGGAACATAAGGTCCAGTATACGTCTCTTTCTGGGTTACTCTCTGCGTGAAGGGGTCACTGTCGTGACAGCTCCGAGCAGTCCCGGCAAAACAAGCCTTCCAATGCCGGCCACACACATTGTTCCTGACCCAAATCAACCTCACCTGATTGGGGAGCCATGCTGAGTCCACTGATGCCTTTCTTTCAACCCGCACATGTGCACAAACAGCGGCGCCGACCCAGGGCCTCCTACTCACCTGCCCTCACTAGCTGGGAAACACTCCTCCGCAACTTCAAAGACCCAGACGAACCGGGCTGGGGCTCCGCGCCTCCAGCTAAGCACACAACAGCCATGGGGTGCCGCTCACAAAAATCTGGGGCTGGGATCCCACCAGACAATAGGGATATCGGGACCATTCTGCAGAGGCAAGTACCTCACAAAATGGCGCCCGCAGAGGGCCTCCAGCACACACACCAGCACCCCAGAGGAGGAAACAGGAGCACAGACACCCACAGCTTCCCAGGGGTCACAGACCCCCACAGCTTCCTAAACTGACCAACCCACTCTCATGGACACTACAGCAGCACAGTAGCCGAAAATAGTTCCATGAATTCTGGCCCTGCGGTCGGTCTCTTTTCGTGAATAAAAAGTCCCGAAAGTCTAGTTCGTGGGATTCCACATACCGAATGCTGGGAGGTTCGGGTGGTTCATTCGGCACTTTTAAGCGTGCTGGAGGTCTTAGCGGTACTTGGTTAGTCAAATGCCTGATTTGAGTTCCAGGCGTTCGACGACCAAGTACCGCTGTTCGTGCGTAAGATGGCCACCGCCACGTGTTCGGTAGGCAAAATGGCGGCCGCACACGAACTCTCAATTAGTACCCTTTGCAACATTGTTGCCTTCGGTAATAAGGGGCACACGACCACACCGGGGTGGTCCCTCATTCGGTAGTTTACTGTTGTTTGCATAAACTGAAGTGTAGATAGTTCGTGAACTGAGTCTCTCATAATTCCTGCCTTAGCAAACGTACGGCCATTATAATCCAAGCGTTCATTCGCATAGAAAAGTCAGTCTCTTAGTGGCATGGTTTGCCACATACTCTAAGAGTATTAAGTAACACCATAGGCACGTCAGGTTGGTTCTTTCTAAATTATTGAAGAACGAACTCTATTGTAAATTAGAAAAGTGCCTGTTTGACATGGAAAAGTTTAATTTCCTAGGTTTTAATAGAATTTCAGGTTCGGGTTTTCAAATGGAACCCAAAAAACTGGAAGCAATCTTAAACTGGCCCTTACCCGTTGGACTTAAGGCCATCCAACGTTTCCTGGGATTTGCTAATTATTATAGGAAATTCATCAAGGGATTTTCCTCTATTACCGCTCCTATTACCGCCATGACAAAAAAAAGTAGGAATCATATGGAGTGGTGTCTCGAAGCTAAGGATGCTTTTGAGAGGTTAAAAATAGATCCTTCACGTCCCTTCCTGTTAGAGGTAGATGCATCGGAGACTGGCTGTACTATCACAGAGATCAACCTCTACATCCCTGTGGGTTTTTTTCAAAGAAACTGACTGAAACGGAAAAAAGATATGATATAGGAGATAGGGAACAGTTAGCTATTATTTCAGTTCTCAAGGAATGGCGTCATCTATTAGAGGGGTCACCTGTACTGATCACCATTCTTACTGACCATAAAAACCTTTCCTATTTCGGGGAGGCTAAAAGAATGTCTGACAGGCAGATTCGTTGGTCTTTGTTTTTAACACGCTTTAATTACATTGTGACATATAGACCTGGATCTAAGAATACTAAAGCTGATGCCCTATCCCGACAACATACACATCTATCTTCCCCCGAAACCCATTGTCCATAATCCCAGCCAATGACATTGTAGCCACAGTTCATGCTAAGATCTCTTCTGGTTTAATGGAGGAATTATCCACATTCCAGGATCATATCTCTTTGACTATACCTCGGGGAAAATTATACGTACCTTTGGCGTATGGAAGAAAGGTCTTGTCCTTGGTGCACGACTCCAAATTTGCCGGTCATCCCGTTATCCATAAGACTGAATCTTTACTTGAAAAGCAATTCTGGTGGCCCTCATACAAGAAAGATGTTCGAGAATTTGTTCTGGCCTGTAACATCTGTTCCTCTAATAAATCTCCTAAGGGTCGTCCATTAGGTCTCCTCATGCCATTGCCTATTCCCGATAAGCCCTGGTCGAGTATCGCCATGAATTTCGTAGTGGACCTACCCTCTTCCAAGAATCACTGAGTGATACTGACTATAATAGACAGATTTTCGAAGATTACCCATCTTGTCCCTTTAATTAAATTACCTTATTCCTCCGAACTGGCCACTTTGTTTATAAGGGAAGTGGTTCATTTGTACGGTATAACTGTGGATATAGTTTCTGACAGAGGTCCACAATTTGTTTCCAGGTTCTGGAGAGCATTTTGTAGCCAATTAGGTATCAATCTTAATCTATCTTCTTCGTACCATCCCCAATCTAACGGGGTTACAGAAAGGATGAATCAAGCACTCGAACAATACATTCGCTGCTTTACTTCCGATCAACAAGATGATTGGGTAGATTTACTTCCATGGGCTGAATTTGCCCACAATAACCAGGTTCACGAATCTACGCAACACAGTCCCTTTTATATCAATTATGGTTTTGACCCTATTACTCTTCCGAGTTCCTTTTCATCCACGGGAGTGCCAAGTGTTAGGGGTTAAACATATATTGATTCAAAAGGCTGAAACACAAAAGTGTAAAGCAGATAGACAACGAAGAGCCACTCCAACTTTTATGGCAGGGGACAGAGTATGGTTGAGCTCTCGCAATATAAAATTAAAAGTCCCCTCTATGAAGTTCGCTCCACGTTTTATTGGTCCTTTCAAAATACTCAAACGCATTAATCCGGTCTGTTATCGCCTGGATTTACTGGCTACTATGAAGATACTCAATTCCTTTCATGTTTCTCTCCTTAAACCTTTAATTTGTAAACATTATACTTGAATACCCACAAGACCTCCTACTACACTCGTAGAATGCCAAAACGAATATGAAGTGAAATCTGTTTTGGACTTTCATATTTCTAGGGGTCATCTCCAATATCTTTTAGATTGGAAAGGGTATGGTCCCGAGGAACATTAATGGGTAGATGCCTCTGATGTACATGCTCCTCGTCTGGTTCGTTAATTTGAAAGGCGTCGTTCTCGCAAGCCAAGTCCTCCCCGCCCTGGGGGCGGTTTTCAAGGGGTGGGTATTGTAACGATAACTTACCTTTACCCACCGGACCCGCGCAGTGTGGCGTTCTCCCTTGCTGCTTCCGGGAGGCGGCACTGTCTGCAACACGCCTCTTCTTATGACGCGGAGCATGCGCGCCGACGTCATCAGAATATTGCCGCGGAAATTCAAACGTGGCCACACTCCCGAACATTTTGGGGGCGTGGCTTTAAAGTAAAAGACACCTCACTATAAAAGGGCGCCTCTGTCATTTCTTCAGCGTCCTAGTATGGTTCTTGTGTGTTCCCTCTAGTGCTCTTGCGATTTTTGACTGTTTTCTGGTATTTTGACTCTTGGCTTTCCTTACTGACTCCTCTCCTCTCTGGTTCCCCGATTATTGGCTTGGTTATTTCTCGTGTATTTTGATTTCTGTACTCCCTTGACCTTTGGCTATTCCTTGGGTGGTATTTCAGGTAATCCAAAAGAACTTTCAAAACCACAGGAAAGGTGACATAAACATCTCATTACTGAAAGCAGAATCCCGTTGGATTTATTTGTTTCAAACACTATATCCCAAAGGACTAAATGAGGAGTTTAATTTTACTCCATTCATTCATTCCTAGTGGACCAGTATCTTAAGCTATGGCAATTGCTATTAGCTTTGTTCGTTGCAACTAAGATAATTCGAATAGCTTATTTCCTTTTTTGGAAACATCCGATTCGGTTCCTGTAACATCTACACACCAATTGAATTCATCCACTTAAAGACTTTGGTTTCTTTGGTGAACCATCAGATTATACTGAATGTACATTTACCTTTTTTGTACTTTTCAAACTCTTTTTTACTTTCTGTCTGATTTACCTTTAATCAATATAGATTTTCAATTTGAATTGAAATGACCAATTGACTCTTATTAGGGAACCAACTCTTATCCTGAGAATTGTTGCTATTATTAATGCACACTAGGAGACACCTTTACCCTAAAGCCCATATACATTTTGGGGCTTGCTATACAGATGGAGAAATGCTGAACACCGTTGACTATTTACTCTCACTGGGTCTTTGACCCTTCTGATATAATTCTTTCAGACACAAAATGTCTCTTTTAATGTTTTATTCCTACAATAAACTATCTTGAATTCATTTGACAACTGACCATTTACTCATAATGGCCAGTATGTGTCTTTCTGCCGATTTTTGACCACTTGAGAATGCATAAGATTCGAATTTCCACTATTGTTTACATTCGTTATGCCCTTAGCATATACCTGATAGTTCAAGTTATTCCCCTTGAACTCCTGGATGTACAACCGATGTTTCCACTAAGCACTGACTTTAACTGGTTACTGTGTAACTTAACACGTTCCATAGACATTTTATTACCGTTGCTATTGTCCGTGTCCGGTTCCCGAACCACTCAGGGGTTAACCGGCATCGGCATTTGACTTCGCCCCCTCGCGTCTGATTGGCTAGAATCTAACCAATCATAGAGGTGGGCGGTATATTTAAATGACCGCCAGCGTCTTGTTCGGTTCCCTTGGAATAGCCAGTGTGGCGAAACGCGCGTCGGGACTAGTCGAGTTAGAGGGTGGTGGAGATAGATAAGGTCGATGCTGCAGCTGTTATTTTCTATTTAAGCTCCTAATCAACCACCTTCTATATACACTTCTTAGACTTACTCTATTGGCGTTTTCTTATCAGTTATTATCTATATAACTCTACTTATTACTCTGATTAGTGGTTAGTGGACTTTAGAGACTTTAGGGGATTTATCAGTTATTTATCATTGTTAGGCAGTCACAGGGGATCCTTGATTATGTACCTCCTTGGGTCCTTTTCGATTTATTATTGACTATTCCTGTGCTACCTTCTACTGTTTCGTCTTTTTTCCCCTTTCTCTATTAGTCCGCTTTTTATTTTCTATATACCTATTGTGATCTTAACAGTATTAATTAAAAGTTAAATTTTATATTAATTTTCACTGGGTTGCTTTCTATACATTGAAAGCCTATGAAATTGACACTTTATAACCTCTAGGCTTCTGTGTATTTTTTCCTCTCCTCCTCTTTCTGTAAGTATTACTTATTAGGGGTTACCCCCTATTATCCTCAGCAACCCGACTATATATCCCTGTCCTCCCTTTGTTTTAAAATTGGGTGGTTAAGGGTTCCATAGTAGGAACATAAGGTCCCTTCCTCCCTTTGTTTAAAATTGGGTGGTTAAGGGTTCCATAGTAGGAACATAAGGTCCAGTATACGTCTCTTTCTGGGTTACTCTCTGCGTGAAGGGGTCACTGTCGTGACAGCTCCGAGCAGTCCCGGCAAAACAAGCCTTCCAATGCCGGCCACACACATTGTTCCTGACCCAAATCAACCTCACCTGATTGGGGAGCCATGCTGAGTCCACTGATGCCTTTCTTTCAACCCGCACATGTGCACAAACAGCGGCGCCGACCCAGGGCCTCCTACTCACCTGCCCTCACTAGCTGGGAAACACTCCTCCGCAACTTCAAAGACCCAGACGAACCGGGCTGGGGCTCCGCGCCTCCAGCTAAGCACACAACAGCCATGGGGTGCCGCTCACAAAAATCTGGGGCTGGGATCCCACCAGACAATAGGGATATCGGGACCATTCTGCAGAGGCAAGTACCTCACAAAATGGCGCCCGCAGAGGGCCTCCAGCACACACACCAGCACCCCAGAGGAGGAAACAGGAGCACAGACACCCACAGCTTCCCAGGGGTCACAGACCCCCACAGCTTCCTAAACTGACCAACCCACTCTCATGGACACTACAGCAGCACCTACCACCAAACACGACCTACAGCTCCTACTCCAGGATATCCACAAAATGCTGGCAGCAGACACTAATATCATCAAAGCAGATGTGAAAAAAATCACAGCCAGAGTTCAGAAAGCAGAAGAAGAAATTACCAATCTACACAGTGGCATGCATAGCATAAATGGTACTTTGCACCAACTTCAATCAAACCAACAGACGCTGGCTACACATCTGTCAACCATGGAAGACAGAAGCCGACGCAATCATGTTAAAATCCGGGGCATCCCTGCCACTTTCTCAACTGACGAATTACCACATTACCTGAGACGCCTCCTGTCATCCCTCCTACCTCCTGCTGTAGCTCGAAAGATCGTCATAGATGGCATATATCGCCTCCCTACCTCACTTAAAACATCATCCACTCAGGCGCGAGACGTTTCTCAAATGCTCTTCATCTCACGACAAGGGGCAAATCATGACAGCACTGAGGGGCAAGACACCACTCCCTTTTGAGGACTCACAGTTATCCTTCTACCAAGACCTAACAAAAGCCACACCACAATGGCGCAAATCCCTCAGTGAGACCACACACCGCCTGCGCACAGCCACCATACCATACAGATGGGGACCTGTGAGATCCCCATCAGTGACCCACAAGGGAACGACCAACATAATCACATCAGCAGCAGAAGCACCGACTCTCCTTTCTTTGCTGGGAATAATGGAGCAGACCCCAAGCTTGAACCCGCAAGCCTCAACTAGCACCTTGGACCCAGCCACAGTGGTAAACTTCACACCAAGGAATGCAATAAGAAGCCAGCCAGACACCTGACTGAGACCGACGCTGTGCTTCATGTACTGGCCCAGCGGAGGGCTCTGAATGGTTCTCTGACGTTCTTCACTGTTATTTTATTTTCCTCTCTTTTATCACCTTCTCTTATGTTTTCAAAACTCTAACCACAGTGCCGCTACCTTGACAAGGGCCTTAGATCTTCACCCACCATATGTGGGGAACAACTAAATATATACGCTAGCGCAATGAAATGCGCAACTGCTACTAATTTTATAAAGGCATTAACCACACCCCCCCCACACCCCTGCCGCTCCCTTGGTTAAGGGTAACACTCAATGCAAGGGCAAATATGCCTCAACACCTGGAGCTATGTTGACTCATACATCCCCTCTACTTTGACCCACATGCGGCTCAACAGAACCTCACGTATAATTCTCCACACCCTGCATAACTCCAACAGGTTGGTCGCCCATACTATATGACCTTCAAACACCTACCATATCACCACTTACTACACTAATTCACTAAGTAGAGCCTTTCACCCTAGCCTGCAAAATACCCTATACCTACTGATCAACCACTCCTTACAAACAGGACACACTCCAGGCTAAGGATACAGTTCTTGTTTCTATATACATGTAAAAAAAAAAGTGCATCCCTTGATGTCTATGTTATTTTTCTTTGTTTGCACTACCTATTGCTTGAACTAATGACACATTATCAGTTGTTCATGCCTTTGATACCTGAACTACAAAAATAAAGAATTATAAAAAAAAATAAAAAAAAATAAAAAAAAATGTTTTGTAGCACTTAGAGATGATGCCCTTTATTTTGAGGAATTCCTCTCCCAGCATTTTCTGCATCAATAGTGGATCATTTTAAATTTAATTTAGACATTTGGGTATCACAGTTTTTCAACCCACTATGGCATTTGTCTTTGGGGGTCCATATGACTATGAGAAAGGTGTCCAGTGACATGCAATTGCTCCGTGTCAATACTCAAGGAAACTCTTAAATTTACAAAAACCTTGTCGGCAAGGGATTAGGACCTGCCTGGACTGAAAAGTCCTCTATATGACCTTTTCACCTGGGAAAGGAGGCCTATGTTGGGACTCCAACTTCTCCCCATTCTGAGGGAAGATGAGACATGGGTGATAAATCTGTTGATGGAAGCTGCAATCCTTCTGATGGAGCCATAACTAAGGAGCGGAAGAAGTGTTGTGGATCCAACTTGGGCACTAGGGTCACTGTTTCATGCCAGCAGCCTGAAGGTGAATCCCAATGCAAATGTAATCCACTGCACACATAGGATGTCTGTCACCAAATTCCAAATCCTCCTTTTTTTCTGGGTAGTTTAAAATAAAAATTTAATAGATCTGCATCGGTTCATCCAGGTAGGTAAGTACCATAGATCTGGACAGCTTGATGATGGCCTCTTTAGTAGTGTAGAAGTGGAAGTGTACAACAATATCTCTTGGCTGCTCGCCCTCTGACCTCCTGAAATTTAAGGCTCTCTAAGTCCTATCTATGAGCCACATCTGATCTGGAATCTCTGTTAATTTTGGTCAAAAAATATGAAGAAGAATCACCTGTACTCAATGTTTTCTAGTAGGACTCTGATTCTTAAGATATTTAGTTTAGTGCAATTGGATAGGTCACCCACCTTTTCCCCTCTTTCCTTTTCCCAGAACCATTTTCTTTAGCTTTAACTTCTCACTTACTGTGGTCTACCTCACTGGCAAGACAGGTTTTCAACTCACTCATGTGCCTCAAAATTGTTGTTATGTCAAGGGAGCAGGTCTATGAGTCACCTAACTCTTCATCTGGGCTGGCTGCCTTGAAGCTGACAGTGTTCACATTCCCACCATCTTGTGATGCAGTTGTTGTTTGGTTGAGAATAAGTGAGCCACAGAGGGCTACCTTACCTGTTGTTTCTTGGGCTGGCATTCTCTGAGTGGTCAAGTATGTGTGCCTGTGGACACGTTCCTGTTTCTCATGAAGCTGATTGCCAGATTACCTGAACGGAGCTCAGCACTGTCTATTCAAATCTGAGTCTAAGCCACACACCCTTACTTCCCACCATTTATTAACAGCCCCCGCATAGCTTTCTTCAAATCCTCCACACCTCTGTACAAAGAATCCACATTTTAGCATTACCTACTTCTTGCTGCACTTGTTCCCCTCTAAACACTGTAACCTCACATTTGATGTAACCTCACACCCCACTATTCAAAAGGAAATATGCATATGACAAAAATAAGAGAAATCTCAATACTCATACCTATACAAACTATTTTATTGTATTAACTATATATTTTAATTAAAAGGGAAATATATAGAGACTGACTAAATCATATTCTCAGATTAATTCTGTTAGTATTCTTTATGTGCAAAGTCTTCTGTGCAAAAACATAGACAAATGGTAGGCAACCTTCTGCACTCCAGATGTTGTGGACTACATCGTCCCTGATGCTTTGCCATGGAGATGTAGTCCACAACATCTGAAGTGCCAAAGGTTGCCTACCCCAGACATTGACAGACTTATGTTATATACAAACCAGTGCACTCCACACTTAACTAAATCTAAAGCTTATATAGCTCATAAAATCCCTAATTTGGGTACAATAATAGGGATTTAGTCACACAAGATGTTATACAATCATTAAGCCTACCACTTGTCTAGTGTTTGCCATGTCCAAAACTAATGATGGATTTTAGATTAAGCCACCTTACGGGATGCCCATATTCAAGTTATTCAAAGATCTTAAGATACAAAAGAAAACAAGAAACACTCACCTGAATGCAAGTGTTTGAGTAATAAAATACATAGAGATTCCTCTCATTTTTAAAACTTTCCAGGACGTACCATGACCTTCATGATTTAACAGGATTTTCCTAACCTCTTGTTCTGAAGGGTTTAAGCATATGATTGTATAATACGTTACACACGTAATGTAACAGAACATATACTATATAAAGTAAACATTAAAGGGGCACACTGGGCTTGAGTTGGTCACATATGCAGCCTTTTTATATATGCATATGCATATGCAGATGTTTATTGAGAAAGTTGGGAGTTTGTGGCTGTTACCATGAGATCCACTTCTGGAATTCCCCAACGTAAAACCAGTTGTTGGAAAATCTTGGGATTTAACTGCCATTCCTTGGGATCCAGATAATGCCTGCTGAGGAAGTCGGCCCTCGAGTTTTCTGGACCTGGAATATAAATTGCAGACAGACAATCTTGTGTAGAACCATGCTCCTAGAAAGCATATATCTGGGAAGGGGACAGCTGGCTCTTTTGGTAGTTGATAATCCATCCAAACTCTTCCAAAATCAATATTGCCTCATCTCTTTGAACTATAAGGTCGGTTCTTGTTTCTCCTACTAGAAGGATGTCGTCCAGATAATGGTAAATATTAAGGCCTTGCAGTCTCATCTTCGCTATCAGAGCTAAAAGAACCTTTGAAATGGTCCTTGGTGCTGTACTTAGACCGAAGGGAACAGCTCTGAATTGAAAATGTTCTCCTAGAATTGCAAACTTTAGAAACCTTTGATGGTGAACTGCTATCGGGATGTGGAAATAGGTGTCTTTTAAATCCCCAGTCTCCTGGACGAATTACTGCGATTATAGATGACAAAGACTCCATCCTGAACCTTTGGACATTGAGAGATAGATTCAGATTGTGCAGATCTAGGATCGGACGCCAATCTCCCAAAGGTTTTGGGACCAGGAAGAGATTTGAATAGATGCCTTGAAATCTCTCTTGACGAGGAACCCTTAAGATTACATCTCCTTGAAGAAGATTGGAAATATCTCTGATGAGGGCCTGCCTTTTTTTCTAGAATACCTGTAGTTTTTGATATCATGAAAAAGATGTGACAGGGAAACTCTCGTAATTCCAGTCTGTACCCGTCTTTGAAAATGGAAACAACCCAGGGATCCAGACTTGCTTGTGCCCAGGTCTCCCAAAAGAGGTGGAGATGTGCTCCTACACCTGAGACCTGGGGCCCAAAATCTTCAGAAGGATCTAGTTGCTGCTCTTGAACCAGCTGAAGATCTGATACTTCTTCCAGACTGGCCTCCTCTCCAAGCTGATCCTCTTGAAAATTCTCTTCCAGGCTTATATGGCCTTGATTCTCAAAAGGAAGGTCTATTACGAAAGGATCTTCTGTCTTGCCAGTTCTGGGAGACCCTCTTACCCCTACAATACTGAAGAAGAAACACCTTCTTGCCTGCCGCAGCACGTTTAATGGCCTCCTCCAATTGTTTACCAAACAATAATTGCCCCTGAAATGGGATACCACATACGCTTTTTTTAGAAAATAAATCAGCATTCCAGGATTTCAGCTAGAGTGTCCTGCGCACTGACACTAACAATGCCATGTTCCTTGCAAGAGTTCTGACTATGTCAAGAGAGGCAAAGGAGAAAAATTCAGCCGCCCATTCAAGCTCGGACAAAAATTGCAACAGAGATGGTCTACTTACTCCCTTCTCAATGTCTTCCTTCATAAGTGCTTTAGCCACAGAGGTCATAGCTACTGCAGGTCTACAAGCTATTGCTGCTGAAACATAATTCTTACACATGTTATTATCAATCCTTCTATCCATGGCATCTTTAAAAGAGTCTATCACATCCAAAGGCAGAGCTGTGTTTCTCTCCAGTCTAATGATAGCTGCATCAATCTTGGGTGCATTATTCCAAACTGCAGAATCCTCTTCAGAGAAAGGATACAGTTTAGATATCTTTCCTTGAACTGAAACTTTCTTTTGAGGTTTTTTCCATTCTGTCTCAAACAATTCTTTAAGGGCTTCATGGGTCGGAAAGGAAGGTCTCTTTTTTACAAGCTCTGGAAAAATACTGGAAGAGAATGGCTTAGACTGATCCGTTTATTCTAACTTCAGACTATGTCTAATAGCTTTGATGAGCTGCTCAATAGTCTTAATATCCATATGATCCTCTACCGAATCTGGATCATCTGAGGAATACATTCCTTCACCCTCTTCTGACTGTACCTCTGCAAATGAGACATCAGAATCAGAATCTTCCCTGTCTCTTTGAGAAGAGATTCTTGGGCATTTGCGAGATGTATGCTGCTCCATAGATTTATGTACTGGCATCCACTTAATCATATCTGGAGAAGGATCCTTTGGAGAACCAGCTGCTTCAGACAGGCAGTTACTACATAACTTCTTCCCTTCCAGAGCTTTAACATCACAGGCTATACATCTGTCAGATTTATGCAATTTCTTTCCACCTCCCGATCTCTCAGATATGCCAAAAGCATGGACACTGAAGAGAACTTGAAGCAGATCAAATTTAATGCACTCTTTTATAAAAAACAACAACAAAAACAAAAACAAAGTTTACCTCAAATGCCTAGAAGGGGACCCCCTTGAAGATCTGACACAAACATAAGAGCAGCTAAGTAAAAAGAAAACAACAAAAACAAATTAAGAGGAATGGAGAAGAAAAAAATGAAACACACCTAAAGAAAAAAGAGGAATAACCAACCTGCACTAACAGAGATAATCGTCAGAGCAGAAAACCTCAAAGGAGAGTGAAAACAGTACCTTTAAATAGGAAGCCTGACAATACAGGACCTCTCACAGGAAATTCGTGCAATTGCACATCCCCAAATAGCCGAAATGTGCTGAAATTAAAAAATTTAAACTAAAACCTAATTTCATGTTGAAAGAAACGAACAGTCCGTTCGTGCCACAAAAGGAATTAATTCCCTACTGTTAAAGTAAAATAAACTAAAGTGAAATTCATGTGAACGCAAACCTTCTAAACTCACGAACAAGACCAGAGTACATAAAAGAGAACGCCGACCAAGATGGCGAAATGGCATGAAATAACCGAAAGAAGCCTATGATAAAGGTGAGTGCCTGCAAGAAACCAAAGGCAATGCCCTAAGGAGGTCCCCCATAGAAAATAATCCAAACACAAGTATTTCCCAGCTGGCAAGTGGCTTATATGCTTCCATATATTTGCAGGTACTAATAAATTACCGGTACCATAAGGATCACAGTGGCTGACATACAATTCTATATATATGTGGCTGCAGTTTTACCGCTACCCAGAGGATCACAGCGGCAAGAGGCTGAATCTTTAATGCATGTGTCACACATAATAACCGCTACCCATAGGATCACAGCGGATATAGTTTGCCATTATAATACATACCCCTTTATAGTACCACTACATAAAAGATCACTGCGGACCTGTATTCAAATAGTAAGTATATATTACACATGTACCGCTGCGTTAAAAGAACACAGCGGTTAGGAGTATCACCATACCTAACAAGTAGAGGGCCCAATGGCTTCCAGGAGAGAGAGGCTGTACTCTCCTGGGCAAGAACCTAAGGAGAGGTAAACTAAAACAAAATCTAGTAAAGGTAATGCAATTTACCTTAAACCATATCCACAGCCAAGAGGACAGGAAAAAAGACTGATGATACCAGGTAAGGAGGGTCTATTTGTAAAGTGTTTCCTGTCCTAAACAGCCAAGGGGGAGGAGCCAACCCTATCGTGATGCTGCCATGGATTAGCCAGGAATTGGGCACAACCTATGAACTTTGGATAGTTTATGATGCGATAAAGCGCAATGTTTCGGTAGAAAAAATTCTAAGTATTTAATTTATAAATAAATATTAGAGATGTGCATGGGAAAAATATTCGGTTCGGGTCGGCATTCCGAAATTCGGGAGTTTGGCACTTCGGTTCAGAACTTCGAAACTTTGGAACTTTCGGCACTTCAGAACTTCGACACTTCAGAAATTCGGCACTTCAGCAATTCGGTTCAGTTCAACATTCTGAAATTCGCCACTTCGGCAATTCGGTTCAGCATTCCGAAATTCGGCACTTCGGACATTCGGAAGCATCAATATAAGCCTGAGAGACTCTGCTATGGTAAGCAGGGTTCCTGCATGCAATCTTCAATGGATACTGAAAGCACCAAAATAACTTTAGCTTAATGAAGCAGTTTTTGTGTATAGCTCATGCCCCTGCAGTAGCACTGCTCAATTCTCTGTAATTAAGGAGATAACCTCTTTCCATCTTTAGGACATACCATGCCATCCTCCATTGGCTGGAGCAGTTTTAAAGCCTTGCTAACACCAATGAGACCCAGGTATAAAAAAAATAGTTTTAGACAATTCGGATTTCGTTTCAGTTTGGACAAATTTAGATCAAGTAATCATTTTGAGAAAAATAATTCTGACAACCCAAATGGAGCGCATATTGGTCAACTATTGTACTACAAAATATATGCATAATATATATGTATACATATTGCAATACACATATTGGCGCATTTTCACTCCATTTGATTCACAGATCAAGTGAGAAGTTACCAATGGAGGGGAAAAAAGAAGGAGCACAAAAAAAAGGAAATCTATATTTATGTGTTTATGTATTATATATTTACAAAAAATTCAGTTATAAATATAGAATTTTTTTTACTGCTCTATTATTTTCTTCTATTATTTAATCAGGACTTTTGTTTTAGTTGCACTTGATGTGTAGAAATCATTATATGCAAAACTGTGGGGGGAAATCCTTAAGGGGTTAAATCACTTTTGTTTCTGTCTATGCAGCCAGCCCTTGCTGCACTTCCCCCAGGACACAGTTCAGTCTCAGTAACATGGTGAACCTGTTGAGCTTCCTCTCAACATCATGACCACTACAGTGATTTGAAGTGGTCATAGTGGTAGGAGTTTGTATGTGCATCTTTTCATCTTAAAACACAGCGCATATAAAGATATTGGCACTAGTAGCTAGTTACATCCCCCCGCACATGTGACTTAGGCAGCCCGGACGAATGTAACAGGCTGCCTAATGTCAATGCTGTGCACAGTGGCGGAACTACCGTGGTTGCAGGGGTCGCAGCTGTGACCGGGCCCCCTCACTCTAGGGGATCCAGCCGCCCTATGGACCCCTGCGACTGTGGTGCACGCCTTTTTTTGCGACCCAGGGCTGTGCGGTATAACTGCCGGGGCCGCACGTTAAGGTGCCCATCAGGTGGCCCATGCTGTTAGGGACTCCTCTCCGTCCTCCCGCGCGACTCCTGGTGGTTGCTGGGAGGAAGTGACAGCCCCGGCCACTTCCTCCCAACAACCACCAGGAGTCGCGTGGGAGGAAGGAGAGAAGGGAGTCCGAGTGGGAACTCTGACTCCGATCAGGCTGAGCCACCACTGGACACCAGGGAAGTCACCCTCCTGCATCTAAAGTAGGAAACAGGAGAGTAACTAAACTATTTTGTATATGTGTGTGTTTGTTTGCATATATGTGTGTGTCTGTATGAATGTTTCTCTGTATGTGTGTCTGTATGTATGTGTGTGTGTGTATGTATGTGTGTCTGTATGTATGTCTGTGTGTGTGTGTGTGTGTGTTTGTATGTATGTGTGTGTATGTCAGTGTGTGTATGTGTGTGTGTTTGTATGTATGTGTCTGTGTGTGTTTGTATGCATGTGTCTGTATGTCTATGTGTGTGCATGTCTATTTGTATGTGTGTCTGTATGTATGTGTGTATGTGTATGTGTGTCTGTATGTATATCTGTGAATGTCTGTTTGTTTGTCTGTATGTATATCTGTGAGTGTGTGTTTGTTTGTATGTATGTGTGTCTGTCTGTCTGTGTGTGTATGTATGTGTGTTTGTATATATGTGTGTGTCTGTATATGTGTCTGTATATATGTGTCTGTGTGTGTGTGTGTGTGTGTGTGTTTGTATGTATGTGTGTGTTTGTATGCATGTGTGTGTGTTTGTATGTATGTGTGTGTCTTTATGTGTGTGTGTGTGTCTGTATGTGTGTGTCTGTGTGTATCCAATTGTACAGTGCTATGGAATTTGCTGGCACTATATAAATAATAAAATAATAATAATATGCGTGTGTGTCTGTATATGTGTGTGTCTATGTGTGTGTCTGCATGTGTGGGGGAGCCAATGTATGGAAGGGGGAGGGTTGACATATAGGGAGGTGGCGGGGGGTAGATGTACGGGGGGGACCCTGGGGCAGTTTTCACACCGGGGCCCTGTGGTTTCTAGTTACGCCTGTGGCTGTGCATATTTTACATCTGTCGTCTGCACGCACAGCGCACTTGCGACAAATGTGATCAACTTCCACCCTTGCAGGCAAGCTTTTTTTCCACTCCGTCCCTTCATTTATTAAGCCCTTCCCACCTTCCTGCATTTCTTTTTACCTTTTTTTTTCCCCTTTTCTTCCCTTGTACACACCCTACACCACCTTCACCAACCCAAGCATTCGTGCTGAGCCAGTAAAACAGTCCAATTACAGGTTTCTCTATGAAAAAAGCCTGTGATTGGACCATGCAAAGCCCCCTGTTGATGTCAGACAGAGGATGGAGATCGACGCCGGGAGATTTACCCAGAGCTAGATTGCTGGTAAGTTTGAAAGTTTTTTTCAGTATTTAAACGGGGAAGGGTGGAACCTAATAGTAATGCTCAATTTTTTAACTTTAAAAAGACAATGTTTGAGAAGGGTTAAAGCAACCCTTTAAAGGTACAGTTGGAAAGAAAAGAAAATGATAAAGACCATTAGATGATGGAATCAGCAAGAGTAACTAATAAAATGGAAACTAAAGTTTCGCTAGGAAATATTGATTTTGCAGTGATGGAAGAAATTTAAACAATGCTTTATTAGATCTCATACCTGTCAACAAGATGAGATCCATATGTCTTGATAAATTGTTTCATATGACACATACATATGGATATCGCTATATTGTAAGAGACCCAAATCATAATAGGAGCATGGGCTGAGGAGAGTCTATCAAGCAGGTTAGTTGACCAAGTGTAATTTTTTTTTAAACATTTTTTGTAACCCCAAAAAATGGGTCGCAAGAGTATACTGAGAACGGGCAGCAGCTGAAGTAGCCTGCCCTTCGGTGGGTCCCCGCTCAGATCTCAAGCTGGTTTTTGCTCATCTTGTGCCATTACAGAGAGAACATATCTGAAGCATATCAGACTGGTCCCACCCATACGGGCAGTCCAGATCCGAAATGCCAGCAAGTTCTCTCTGCACGAGAGACACAGCAACCCCAGTACAGCCTTAAAATCTACACAAACACTAAATGTATTTTTTATTCACATATAACCATGTATTTTTTAAACCAAGCTCATAATATGAAGCCGTTTTATGGGGAGAACTTTAGATGGCAGCAAAATGTGTAAAGATATATGTGCAAACACATTTACTAGTTGAATAAGTTGAGTAGAGTCATTCCATATATACCAGGTTCTCTGGCATAGTTTTCATGCAGCAGAGTGAATCCACAACATATAACTTAACACATAGTGTCCCAACCATCCTTGCCAATAAACTGACCATGTGCCTATGTACCACTTCCTCTCACCTCCCCCCTCCGCATAAACTCCCTTTCCTTCCAATGCTTACCACCAGCCGACCTTTTCCTCGCTCAGTGGGCACGACATAACAGGTAACCTAAGGTTAACCCTTTAGAGCAGGGGAGGTTAAGACCTGAAAACTTGCTCACTTCATTCCACATACACATACATGTATCCACCTCAAACTTAATTGGCAAGGACATACCCCCGGCTAGCTGCGACAAAACAAACCCATGGGGTGGGCGGGAGGGAAGCTGTTTGTTGGCCCGAATCCCAAGTGGCACTGAGGTAAGACCACCCCCCACCAACTCACACAACAGATAATCCCACCAACACATTCATACACAACCAATCACGTATCTATCCCCACACTCATATATGTGCCCTTGCAACAGCTTCAGAGTAGACGTGAAATGCAGCAATGTTAGTTCAGAAAGCATACACAACCACTCTCTATAAATAAAATGTAAAAAAAACAAAGAAAAAGAAAAAGCGTAAGGGAAATAGCTTGTTTGATTACAGCTGGAGCAAAACACAACGTCCCACACAATCATACTGTAGTCCAGCTTGACACCTCCACATGTAAGTATAACGCCAGGCTAGTGGGAAAGACAAACTCTTTATCTGAGATAAGTCGGTATACATTAGGCTAGGGTTTGTATACAAACAGGAACTTGTGAGATTACACCAATCACTAAGTGACAGTAGATGTTCTCAAGGCGTTTGTGTCTGGATTCCTGGATACATGGGAAATACACAACAAACATTTTTTCCATAACCAACATGCATCTCGTAACCAACAACATGTCTCCTTCAATCTCAGTTGATCATCATTCCCTCCTACCACATTTTCTAACAGTCTACACAAGAGCATGATGCAGGACAACATGCAAACTCATTACATGGTACACAGTACAGCCAGTAAGAGCAACAGAATGGAGGTTTACCTAGCTAGAATGCTCACTTCCTGGTTTAAACATGGAGGTGCATTGTGTGAACCAACATAGACATGAGAAGAAAATTACCAATACTGGCCAGAATTAACCATCCAAATGCCTGATTTGGGTCAGACGTAGTGCTATTACTATTTGGTTCAATTCCACCAAGTGCAAACAGAAAAGTAAATAAATAGTAAATTTTGAGCAAATTGCTGTTGATGTAGCTTACAGGGATACTATAGTGCTAGGAATACAACGTTGTATTCCTATAACTATACTTCCCTTTGACCCCCTGTCTCGCGCACTCCCCCACAGTAGTGTAAGGGTATTAACCCTTATTGTACTTACCTAGTGAGATTGATGCAGGGTCAGCGCTCAGTCCCCACAGGGGGGGCGCTAATGCACATGAGCAGCGAACACTGCAAGCGCATTAGACCCTCCTCATAGGAAAACAGTTTTCCGCTTCCTTTTCTTCCTATTTGAGAGCCCTCCACGGGGTGTTGTTGAAGGTGAGATGGGCCCAAATACCCCAATATTTTTGTATGCTAGCTTCTTCTGGACTTTGTAAAGGATCCAGCCTGGTGCCAAATGATTCCCCCAATGCACCTTTCTGTCTAGGAGTCAGACTGACATCAAATGATGTATGCCCTGATAACATATACTAACAATATATTGAAAATGTTTTGCATATGTACTTGGAATGTCTAAAGCTTTGATATTGTGTTTTACGTATAAAACCATTCCATGCACCACCATACTAATGCGTGGTATATATGCGTGTACATATGCCCCAGGGGCAGACCCAGAACCTAATCTTGGGAGGGGCACTGGTAGATCATTTAAAGGAACAATGCAGACACATTAACCACTACTGCTCTATGCAGTGGTAATGGTGTCAGGAGTGCCGTGGTGCCCTCCCAGAATAAGTAGTCAAACCATTTTAGAACAGTTTGACGACTTACCTGGAGACTGCCGGGATAGGGGCTCTAGTAGGGTATAGGGGCAGTAGTATGTGAGTGGTGCAATGTGTGTATGAGAGGGATGCAGTGTGTGTAGTGGGTGGATGGTGTGTGTTTGTGGGATGGTGTGTATGTGTGTATGTGAGTGAGAGGGATGCAGTGTGTGTGAGAGGGATGAAGTTTGTGAGTGTGTAGTGCAGTGTGTGTGTGTGAGGGGTGCATTGTGTGTGAGGAGTGAAGTGTGTGTGTGTGTGTTTGTGTGTGTGTGTGTGATGGGTGCAATGCTTAGATCACACATATAAGATTGATCTAATGGAAGCATGCAGGACATTGAGAGACCTTCTTTCTTTGAAGTTTCGTCATAATTTTCATAAATCTAATCACTGAATACTCCAAGTGTGGCCGTTTATTGGCTAGGATGTTACAGAAAAAAAGACATCTTTGCCACATCTTTAAAATCAGTTCATGGTGATAGGGTGAATCAATTCCCAGCTGAAATCACAGCTGCATTCCAGTCATACTATACAACCTAACCATTCTACTGATGAAGGTGATGACACACAGTTAGGATCTCAGAATTTTTAGACCAACATATTTCCAGAAAATCACCTTCTGACGTAGCGGAGAAGATAGGCTCCCAGCTGACCTTAGAGGAGTTACAAGACACTCTGGAGCTTTTCAAGGTAAATCAGGCCGCATGCCCAGATGGCCTCCACTTAAATACATCAAAGCTTTCATGGACATACTGTTACCGTACCTGCTAATTGGAAAAATAATATTACGTATTAATATAATATATGAACCATGATAGATAGATAGACAGATAGATAGATAGATATTTGAATCTGTACAAAAATAATACAAAGAAGTAGTAATTATAATATTATATGAGGCATTACAGACATGATATTGTGTCTGCAAAAATGCACATAAAATATATATACATAATAATGAACTAGTTGTCCATATAATGAGGGCTGTGAAATGACACTGAATATGCATTGCTCATGGTACAAGATGTATAAAAAACTGAAATCAGATTGGAACAGAATTTGGGGAAAATTATCTTAGACAAAAGGCCAGAGCAACTGTACCAACACTGACAAAGATAACTCAGCGGAACTATGCTGATAAAGCTTGCACACGCTCTTTAAAAGTCTCTCAAGTCTATTTTTCATTTGCTCCCCAATGTTTACCACTAAAGGGACCTGAATAGCTCAGTGATGCCTACTCTGTATTAAAGTAATACCACAGTATCCACAACGTAATACAATAAAAGTGGAATGTGTGGAATGTGAAGACAGAGATATCATGCACAGAAGTGGGTCGTGTTCAGAATCCATACAACAGAAATTATTTTTCTGTTTTGTTTTGTTGTTGTTTTTTGTTTTTTTACACCTTAACTTCACAAGAAAAAAAATAATTCAGAGGCAAACAGTGCAAAGAAGTGAGTGTGTGTTTGAAAACACAGATTTCACAGACATGAAGGGGCAGAAGAGACACTGTTTTTGTGAACCACTGGGAGTCTCTGATTCAGACACCATCTATGTATCTCCTAATGAAATAAAGCCAGGCTGTTTCATGACACACTGCGTGATCTTGTTTTATCAAGATCGCGCCTAACAGACCTTAACAGGCAGCAGCCCTGGCTGCATTTCATTAGAAGAGGCCGAGATTGTGTCGGAATCCGATGCCACTAGTAAAGTACTGGAAAAATATTAAAGAATCCTCTGAGGTTAGAGCTACATAATGCAGCTTCTGCTTGTCCAGTAAGTCAGGCCTTAAATAAGCAATGACCATATACACATTAAAAAAACTTACTGAGCAGCACTTGCACTGTTATACTTTACATATACTATAACGTGATACAAAATCTACTTTTCAAATTTTTACTGCATTAATCACCGGATTACTGGATGTCCTGCATAAATGGTCTTCATTGGGTAGTTTAAATATAGTTATGCACAATGCCCTTAATAGTGTACATTTTGATGTAACTGTGTGTTTTTGTTTTTTTGTTGTTGTTTTTTATTATTTTTTACCAGCAGTCCTCCATGAAATTGTTTAAAATTCTCCTTCACAATATTTAATTGAGTTTCTCATTTGTGCTGTTTGCCTAATTGTTTTTCGCGATATCAGCAGCTTGAGCTGCCTGCCATTAAACTCTGCCATCCACGCTGAGGCAATGTAATTTAAAGCTATGGTTAAATTATGACTTCTCTGAACCGGTTGTGGCACTGACGCATAACCCTAATTAAACGATCACATCCATTCTGGAGGTGCTCTCTTCTCCCCTCAAACGTTAATTACAACATAAGAGTCTTTAATGGCCTGCCTCACCTCCAGCTTCTCCAAAGAAAGGTCATGCGATTAATTTTTGTCATTAATCTTTTCCCAATGTGGACACTCTGCTGTCACCGCAGCCTATTAACCCTCTACCCCCCTCCTCTCCCAGCCCTACCACCTCTCCCCCCACCCTCCCTTCCAGTTACTGAAGAAAATGAAAATATTTAAGAATCGTTTTGTCGTGTTATAAGCATCTGGACAGGTCGGTCATGTCAGGTGCACTCAGGATTACAAAACGATAATGGAGAGAAATTACTTTTCAATCTTCACAACAATCCTTCCTGGCTTTTGGACTTAATAAAATAAAGCTGTTTACTGTAAGTGATCGGCATCTATATAAACCATCAAGAAGACCTAATTCTAGATATTCTTTTGGAAAGACCAGGTGGTACAGTGGGCAACTAAAGGAACTACCAGGAGACACAAGCAAAGAACTTATACAAATGAGGAAGACAACATCCAAAGTCATGTTTTAGCCTTAATGGTTAGCAGGAAAGAAAAGGTTAGCAAGTGATATAGAACCGAATATTAACCTTAGAAATGGGAACCAGCACATTTATTTTAGTGCCATGTTCTGAAAAATGATGCAAAGTACTAAAGGTGGGGCAATTACCATGAAAAGCTGTAGAACCACCAGTCACATGCCATTGCTGATTCCACCACTTCTGAATCACTGCAACACTTTTCAGAATATGACATTCAATACATATCTCACACCTTATTTTGTCCACTCTTAAAATATATGGGGGTGAATAAATTTGTTATTAACTAAAAAAAATTGCAGGATTATCACCAAAAGATTAAAAAAGCTATAATACAGAAAAAAAAACCTTTAACTGGACAAGAAATCAAATTGCACAAAATAAGTAATGGGAAGCTTTGGGTTTCTATTTAATGGCAGGTTAGAAAACTGTGCCTGCTCTCACCCCCTTTACAGTCACATAAATGCAAGCACACACCCTCCAATAACAAGGACATCAGGGACATCACGTCCCCATCACAGTACTCAGCCTAATAATTAATAACCATTAGGAACAATAAGGCTAATGCCGGCCACGGCCGGACTCAATGTGCAGATTTTCTACTTTAATGAAAACAATGATTTGACTTTGAAGAAAGTGACTTTTTTAAGTGAAAGCTAGATCCACACTCCCCCACACACTCCTTCACCCCTCCCCTCTTCCCTTTTTTTTCTTTTCTTTTAATACTCTGCGTTCTATCATGCAAATCCCCTTTCAAATTATGAGCGTATTAGAGCCATCAGCAGTAATGTCACCGACACAAAATGAGAACTGGGACTTAAGCACCTAACGAACAATGAAATGTGTGAGCCCTGGGACAGGACAATTAAGCACTGGGCTTAGCCAGCGATGGAAATTTATTGCCATCAAATCCATATTTCTATTTTCCCCCTGAACAGTAACCTATTTGAATATGATTAAAGGTTTTCATTAGAGGCAGGAGCTAGGCCCACATCTCTCTGTTCACTGTTAGCTCACAAACACACACTTTAAAATAGCACTTTGTGTGGACAGCCGATGGGACGTCCTGTAACATTTAGAAGCAAGATAGTAAAATGCCTTGTTAACATCTCTCAATATGCCCCTGGTTTGGGGAAACTGTATAGTTTGTACTAATATTCAGCGCTGCAGTATGTGTTGTGGCTTCACAGATAATAATAGGTGAAATAGACATACTTCTCCTGTCTAGATATGTCAATTCCATTCAGTCGTCACCAGTGATGTCTGCAAGGAATTGGCTTTATCTGTGGAGGATCCTGTGGTTTCGTGGGATTCTCCATAGACCTCAATGCTGTACTCTTGTACATGCGCGAGAGGTCAGCAGTAATGTTGGGTCCTGGCACTGAAGTGCCAGCAGCTGAAGAGGACTTTTCAGGAGTTGTGGCTGTAAGAGCACATACGTAATTTAAATGACATCAAGAGTGCTAACTATAATGTGTGTATGACATCTAGATCACACACATGGACTGGCAGTAGACAAATGGCCATGGTGGTGATGCCTGAAAGCCTGTGGCTACCAGTCTACCATTCGTTCTAAGTTACCATGAAAAGGCAACTGGGTTAATATTGAGGATGACTGCATGGAGAGGAGTAGGCAACCTTCAACACTCCAGATGGCATGGACTACATCTTCTATAATGTTGGCAAAGCATCTGGGGAGATGTAGTCCACATCTAGTGTGCCGATGGTTACCTACCCTTGGCATATAGACTTGAAACATTTCAGTTCTCGAATATGGTAAAATTCATAATTTAAAGATGTAAAGCACACATATTTATTATCTGCTAAAGAACAGCATAAGGCTGCTTTGATCAAAATGTAACACAAACCTCTTTCTTTTCATAATCTTCTGTCCTATGGATTTCTCATTTACTTGATGGCCTCTTATCCAATACTTAATTTATTCTGTCAGTGGATGAGGTTACTGTGCATTGTGGAAGTTGTAGTGGTACAATGTAGTGATATGGCATCTGACTTGCACAGGTTTAGCCAAAACAGCCTTCTAGAATTATCCAGTTGAGTTTGTTGCATGGTTTTTATCTACTTTAAATTCTATCAAAGCTATTCAATGAAAAACAAATTTTAGCACATTACATTAAAATAGCAATATTTAGGCCAAAATAGCTGATCTGAAAAATTCTCCAACTCCGCTATAATCATAGCTTGACTATTTTAGCTTTAATTTTGCCATTTCTGTATAATTTGCTACAATCTAACATTTATTGCATAACCCTGCAAGTATATGTTTGTGTGAACAATGGAATAATTGTTTAAATTCACAAGTGAATTATATAATAAATAAATTAAATAATGGTAAATCTTTTGACACATATGTATTAAACTATATACTTTTTGGTTTATTAATCGGTTTATAAACTATGGAAATTTGACAAGAAATTGCAGATTTACTCCAGAATAGCCAATATACAATTCAGTATATTTTTCCAGCTTGTCATCTTTTGTGTTCAAATTTCCAATGCTCCCATTTCCCAGTTTAGTGAATAATACATACACGGACAGACAATGCAATGCTCATGAAATGAATGTTTGTGTAGTACTTGTAACCCACATGTTAAACATAGTACAAATCCCTGAAAATGGCGAATCCCAAGACTTTTTTGCAAAACTTGCAATGTAATATTGCACAGAGATAAAGGCTGAAGTGCATGTTTGGACATGTTCCAATTAACCGTACCCACTAATTATTTTGTGTAATAGCAAATTAGCTGTTTCATAGTGGCCAATGTATAATGACCTTTAGCAAACTTAAAATATAATTTTGTGCGGAGGAATAGAAGAAGTTAAACAATAAATAATACATTCTATTCTTCATCTTTCTCCTATTCCCCCTCCTCCCCCTACAGAGGCATCCAGGCTCCTAACGAAACGGAACTGCTGCCAGATGAAATATATTACTATTAAATACTTAATTCTTCTAGTGTGCGGAAAGCAGGCCGTATGAATATGATTATTAAAGAAAATTACTTTGGCTGATCAGATATTCCTGCATACTAATTCCTGACCCCTCTCTTCCTTGTCTCCGTATATCTCATCCCTTAGAGACCAGGCCAGATAGAATTCCATCACAAACAGCTGATTACAGGAGCTCACCCTGGGATTCACATTTTTCTCTCTCCTCCGTTGTCCTTGCCTGGGGTGCCTGTGGCAATGTGTTAGTGCCAGGGCAGCCCCAATTTAGACAAACCATCTCCCCTACTCTATGAAACCTGCCTCGTCTCCCACTTTCTGCAGTTACTTCACCACCAGACTTGAGATATTGGATAAAATGTTTAAATCCATCTATTAAATAGCAATCTACATTAATCTGAGAAGTGTACAAAAACAGAAAGACATGCAACATTTTATCTCCACTACTTCCAATTAAACCAATCTTATAAAATTCTAATTATAATGGGGCCAGGACACCTAACCAAAAAACCAGTGAGGGCCCCCAATTGATAGCTGTGTAAGAATGTGCATGTTTGCGAGTGTATGCTTCTGTGTGTTTATGAAGGGATATGTATTTGTGTGTGAATTGCAAATTTGTGTGAAATGCAAAATGCTGTCTATATTCCAAGAACATTATAAACAAATAATGAAAATGAAATGAAAGCCAGCTGGCTGGCTGTAATATTTTGTGCATGTCGGTTATAGTGAGGTGTCTATTTACTAAACAGTCCATTGTGATGCTGTGATAATGGCCACGTTAGCAAGTTACCAATCTTTTTCTGTTCATCTAATGGAAAATAAAAAATAATGGATCTATTACTTAATTGCTGTAAATCAAGGATCAATTCAAAGTTTTTTGTTTTTTTAAAAATACAAAGGAAAAGAAGGGCAGTAGCATTAGAATTTTCTACCATGTAGCACACAATATATACGGTAATCTCCCTAGAATCTATAGGTCGTATCCATTTATCTAGGCAATAGAAATAAGAATGTGTATATGTGTTAGATATACTCTGTCTCCATATAGTCTTTAAAAAAAGCATTACACATTATTATTTTGTGATTATGGCATTATGTGTATGTCAGCCATCAGTCCTTCAGAAGTCATTTGCACGTACTATCACAGTCAGTATTCCTGGTCCGTAAACGTCACATTACCTATTACCTATAAATGGATTGTACAGAGATTTTCTAAAAATATATTTCTCCCGGAGAAACATGTAGAGCTTCAATTTACCTGCCTAGGGAACAGCTCCTCAAAGTGTCACAATGCTCATGAGACAAAATAATTACAGTAGATTCATGCTAATTTGGAATTTGAGGCCTGCATACCATCTCGTCCTTCTCATCAGGGGTTCAGACTGCATATCTGAAGAATTTTAGAAGAAAATAATTGTCTTTTTACGGAATGTCCTGGGATATCATTCTACAATCAGTTTCGAGTAATCTGTGTTTAACAGATTACTGTCTCTTCCCATTTTATGCCTGTAATTTAGAAATGCATCATATTGTTAAGAAAAACGCAACCCATGGTACACCAGAGGTGCCCAAAAGGTAGATCCCCAGATATTTTAAAACTACAGCTTCCATGATGCTTTGTCATTTCTAAATGCATTCGAAATGCCTGCAAAACATCATGGGAGTTGTAGTTATACAACATCTGGGGATCTAACTATTGGGCACCCCTGTGGTACACGGTTCATGGTCCATATAACATGTAGAGAGGTACATGCTATATGATGGTTGATGTAGAAGTTATATGGCTGGTGTAAACTTGTGCAGTCTTCCCACTCAAAGCTATGCAAGTACATGGTTTTGTCAAACAGCATAGTGAGGTATATATAAAAGAATTGACATCTATTGTCTAAATCAAATATTGAATACAGGTAATTTAAAATAATTAGTGATCTATTCACTAAATGGTGAGTTGTAAGTAGTGAAATAAAAAAATTTTTAAGTTGTCTAATTTGAAAAGTTTGAAAATTGAGTTTTCAATTCACCCCAGTTCACTGATTAGTAACTAACCCTGCAAATGTTTAAATATATCACCGTTTCAAGCATGGAGGTCTAATTGTTAGAATAAAATTCTATTATCCTAATTATATAAAAATGAAACCACATGTAAAAAATTAATAACACAGCTAGCAACTAGATTGCTGAATTCTAAAAACTCTGAGCAGAAATTTGACCAGTGTGCTTTAAATAGGCAGTAATGGTTCAAATTTGATGAAGTGTGAAATTGGCATGGAAGAGACGATAGTGCATTGTGTGTGATAGTTTACAGATGGAAAGAGGGTGAATTAGATTGTGTACACATAAAGACAGCCAGCTAGGGTCACCCTTGCACATATCACTGCGACATTGTCCTTCTGAAGCTTGAGTATAATGAATAATGTCCTTTCTCTCTGAATTTTGAGAATTTCTGTTTGCCAATGGGGGTCAAATTAAGATTCCTGTGTAGAACTAAAACCTTCCACATACTTTGCATGGCTGGTATGGTATCATGGTAAGTGTGGTTCGAAAACTATAATTATAAAATAAAAAACTACATTGGGTCATTCATGCTCTACGACATGGGTAGGCAATCTTCAACACTCCAGATGTTGTGGACTACCGCTCCCATAATGCTCTACATCCAAAATGCTGGCAAAGTATAAGGTTAGATGTATTCGACAACATGGAGTGCTCATGGTTGCCTACCCCTACTCTATGATATCCCCAAAATTAGAATATCCAAATAAAACACCTTGATCACAGAAGAGGGTCATTAAATCACTCCTGTCCCATCAGATACGGGATAGAAATCTCCTGTTAGGTTCAACTCACTTACAACATCCAATCTATTTCATCTCTTTCCCAGATGCCTGCTGAAAAAAAGACCCTCCGTTCACCTGAAATAAAGGGATATTAGGGACACTATAGTCACCTGAACAACTTTAGCTTAATGAAGCAGTTTTGGTGTATAGAACATGCCCCTGCAGCCTCACTGCTCAATCCTCTGCCATTTAGGAGTTAAATTCCTTTGTTTATGAACCCTAGTCCCACCTCCCTGCATGTGACTTGCACAGCCTTCCATAAACACTTCCTGTAAACAGAGCCCTATTTAGGCTTTCTTTATTGCAAGTTCTGTTTAATTAAGATTTTCTTATCCCCTGCTATGTTAATAGCTTGCTAGACCCTGCAAAGGCCTCCTGTATGTGATTAAAGTTCAATTTAGAGATCGAGATACAATTATTTAAGGTTAATTACATCTGTTTGAAAGTGAAACCAGTTTTTTTTTCATGCAGGCTCTGTCAATCATAGCCAGGGGAGGTGTGGCTAGGGCTGCATAAACAGAAACAAAGTGATTTGACTCCTAAATGACAGTGAATTGTGCAGTGAAACTGCAGGGCAATGATCTATACACTAAAACTGTTTTAGTTAGCTAAAGTAATTTAGGTGACTATAGCGTTCCTTTAATGTGTGCTTTGTGTTGGGAAACAGTAGCTGAAACGTTTATCAAGCTCACATAATGTTTATATATTTTGTGGAACTGTTCCAGGTTGGCTAGAAGTCAGTTAATGGGGTAACTATATTTTATTTGGTTGTGCTTAAGATAATGTGTGTCACAGTGTCAGGGCATGTTATTAAATTGTGTGCAAATATCAGTAGCCTTGTGAATCTATATCTATAAGCTGTTGTCTGGCATTAACATATTAGTTTTACAAAACAAAACACTGTATTTCCCTATTCTGTTAATCATAGTTTTTAAAAAAAAAAAATTTTTTGAACTGCAGCATTAATAGTTATTAGGGAGAACGGAGCCCCTCACCCGTGCCTAGGGCGTAGCACACTGAACTAAATATGTGTTCCAGGGATCTATGTGCAAAAGGACTGAGAATGTTTATTTTTCCTTATTGACTTTCCCCAAATAAAGCTCAGCTACGGGCCAGACAAACAGGGCAAAGCCCAGCAGCTGTTTACCCAGTGTTTACAACAAAAAGTCTCCACCATAGCAACAGGTGGAGATGTGCAGCTATCCGTAGAGCTAGCTCTGCAGTCACAGCACACTGCTTAACTAGATATACAGAGAGAAGGCAAAGCAACGCCTCCCAGTGTCTGCTAATCACAATCAGCGTATCTGGTGCTTGATGGCTGGCTTAGCATAATGGGACATCATGTTAAAAAATATCCACAGCCCCAACATTAGGCAGGACTGGTGTATTAAGAGATACTATGGAGATGCCACAAAATATAGGACAACAAAATAAACAATTCAGTAGTTTAAGTTTGGAATTAGTAAAGATATACAAGAGGGTTGTAAAGAACTGGTATATGGAGCAATGTTTGGAAAATCTTATAAGTTTTAAATAAAATGGAAAAGAGAGCATTCATAGGAAATGACGGTTAATGTAAAAATACAGTAATTAAAGAAGACAGTGCAAACATAAACACACTACACAGATTACGGTGTCTCAGTATCCTGGAATCTGCAGCACTGTTTTCCACAGTTTCTATGCAATGTATTAGCGTATTAGAGCATTGGTAGTATTACTTAGAAACAAAGACCACCTTACTAGTAAGTGTCTTTGTGCAATACACCTAATTATGTATTTGATGTTTATCTACCTATCTCAAGCTCGTCTGAGCAGGGCCTTCTTCGCTGTCATATATAACCTTTCTAAATTCTAAAGTATTGTGGGATATGTTGGCACTATATAAATGCTAATTATAATAAAAGATGGCTCCTCTTTCGATACCCAGCTTTTTTAGAATGTCAGTCCCCGTGATGTTTTGAGACCCTTGAGACAAAAAAACATCCTTTGAGAAGTGGTTTTCTAGGGCATAACATCTTTCCAATGAGAAAGGACAAAGGGCAGCGCCAAAACTAATATCTCCCAATGCATGTCAAAGCATGTGACTAAAGTTTGCCTGATTCCCTTCCCATCAGTGATGAAGGTAAAGATATATCTAATAACATGAGAATTTGCCTTTTATAATTATTATTAGGTATAATATATAACGTGAAGGGTTTATTTACTGAAACTAAATTGCTTGGGTATTATCATGTCATCATCATGTCATTCTCTAACAATATAACAGATTTAAGTTGTTAGGTAGAGCAAAATGGAACGTGCCAAGTGCTGTCTTCGTCTGATGTCTTATGTGCTGTAAAAAGTCGGTTAGATTTCAATGAAGGGGGAGAACTTGTTGATAATCATGAGTGGGAATTCAAAGTGAATTTACTCGAGGTTACACAGTACCTAGAATACAAGTTAGTGAATATATTGAAAATAAGTTTTATTCATTGACGATGTAGATGATATCCACCTATTTTTACACAGTGAGCTTTTCCCATAATCTTCTATGGGCTGGAAATAGAAAATTCAGATTAGTATTTTTTTTTTTATCCATTCTCTGCAATTCAGCTGTCTCTAATGCGTTACAAAAATTAGTGAAGGATGGTGCAGAGGAATATATCTAAAACCCAGAATGATGGGGGACAAATCACTTTTTAAAGTTGTTGAATGTTTCAATGATATATAATATATATATATTCATTCCAAAAGAAAGCCAGGACTCAAGGACTTATATGAAAAATATGAAGGTTTTTAATCCAAACAGTCAACGTTTCAGTTCACTACAGTGAACTTTCCTCAGGACATGTTATGAACTGAAACGTTGACTGTTTGGATTAAAAGCCTTCATATTTTTCGTATAAGTCCTTGAGTGCTGGCTTTCTTTTGGAATTTGTATTTTTGTGCAGCTGAGCACCGGGCCATTATAAGGAGGAAAGCTGGAGTGCAAAACTTCTACTAAATTGTGTGTGTATATATATATATATATATATATATACTAATCAGTCACAACATTAAAACCATCTGCCTAATATTGTATAGGATCCCCTCCTGGTGCCAAAACAGCTCTGATGCGTGGAGGCATGGATTCCACAAGACCTTTAAATATGTCCTGTGGTATCTGGCAGCAAGATATTAGCAACATATCCTTAAAGTCCAGCAAGCTGGGAGGTGGGGCCTATTTGAATCGGATTTGTTGTTCTAGCTCTAGCACATCCAATGGTTTAAGATCTGGGGAATTTGGAGGCCAGTTTACACCTTGAACTCTTTGTCATGTTCCTCAAACCATTCCTGAACAATTCTTGCAATTTGGCATGGTACATTATCCTGATGAAAGAGGCCACTGCTATCAGGAAACACCACCACCATGAATAGGCATTCGTGGTCTGCAACAATCTCTAGGTATGTGGTACATGTCAACATAATGTCCACATGAATTCTAGGACCCAAGGTTTCCCAGCAGAACAGTGCCCAGAGCATAACATAGTTCCCCATGTTCATCAATGGGCGGCCATGTACCACTTTTGTCCTTCCCTGTACCACTTTTGGTAAATACATACCACTGCATACCAGGAACACCCCACAAGACTTGCCATTTTGGAGTTCGAACCCAGTCATTTACCATCAATATTTGATCCTTGTCATTGTCACTTAGGCCTCTTCACTTGCCCATTTTTCCTGCTTTCAACAAATTAAATTCAAGAATTGACTGTTTATTTGCTGCCCAATATATCCCACCCCTTGATAGGTGACATTCTAATGATATAATCAATGTTATTTACTTCACCTGTCATTGATTTTAGTGTTGTTGGCTGATCAGTGTATATGTAGGTATAGATTAACTGTCATATAAGCACTATACATACAATAAGTTTGATAACCAGTCACTTTACGAGAATGCCTCAATATGACTTTGCAAAACGTGTTTTTCTCAAGCAGGTCAGATCATAAAGATGGACACACCCTCTAGGTGTTCAAAAAAGTACTTTGCCGTTTAGAATGTCTGCCCACAAGCTATTTTGCAGACTAATTGTTATAAAAAAAATGTTAATGCCAAATAATGAGTTATTTATCATAGGTTTCTATGTTACTAAAAGTGATGCAGTCACCATGGAAACAGGTGATACCAGCATATTCCATTGGTCACGTCTCCCCTTTTACATTTTTTGCATCACTAATTAGAACTGAACACTTTGATAATTCTACCCCTTTCAGCTCAGAGACCAGATGCTCAGTTTGCACAGGTTTGTTTACATTATACCGTCTGTTTTTCCCCAATTGTACAGCGGTACAGAATATGGTGCCTTTCAATGAATAATAGTTAACTTTCACTCGAGATATCACACCCCAAATGACACTATGTAGGAGGGTCAGTCCTTCTTTGGGGCCCAAATCACTGTGTCCCTCCTTTCTATCATAATGTCACTCTTTTCTAGGAGCTCCATTTTATTGTGTGAGTGTGTAGCAGAGCTCCATAGTAATAATACTCACAGTAATGTTTATTTAAACTACAATTAATAGGTTTAGAAATCAGTCTGTTTAGAAAAGATACATTGTTCTTGTTCTCAATTACATTTTAGTTGCATAAATTGTAATTAGTAAGTCACCTAAACATTTCTCAGAACATTCCCATCCCTGGTCACACCCCACTTATACCCATAAAATTAAAGTGTCCCTCTTTGTCCATTTTGAACTTTTGGGAGGTATTATATACTTTCTGTAATGAACTGAATCAGAGATTGTGCGTATTAAACTTTCAGTCTTGTAATTGTGCTTATTAAACAGACTTGTATATGATTTTTTTTGTTTTAAAGGAACACTATAGTCACCTAAATTACTTTAGCTAAATAAAGCAGTTTTAGTGTATAGATCATTCCCCTGCAATGTCACTGCTCAATTCACTGTCATTTAGGAGTTAAATCACTTTGTTTCTGTTTATGCAGCCCTAGCCACACCTCCCCTGGCTATGACTGATAGAGCCTGCATGAAAAAAAAACTGGTTTCACTTTCCAACAGATGTAATTTACCTTAAATAAATGTATCTCAATCTCTAAATTGAACTTTAATCACATACAGGAGGCTCTTGCAGAGTTTGGCAAGCTATTAACATAGCAGGGGATAAGAAAATCTTAATTAAACAGAACTTGCAATAAAGAAAGCCTAAATAGGGCTCTGTTTACAGGAAGTGTTTATGGAAGGCTGTGCAAGTCACATGCAGGGAGGTGGGACTAGGGTTCATAAACAAAGGGATTTAACTCCTAAATGGCAGAGGATTGAGCAGTGAGGCTGCAGGGGCATGTTCTATACATCAAAACTGCTTCATTAAGCAAAAGTTGTTCAGGTGACTATAGTGTCCCTTTAATGCTTGTTCCATTCAGTATAATATGCTTATTAAAGGACCACTCTAGGCACCCAAACCACTTCAGCTTAATGAAGTGGTCTGGGTGCCAGGACATCAGAGAAACTGCTATGTTTATCAATGGGTTAAGCCTTCCTCCAAATCCTCTAGTGGCTGTCTCATTGACAGCCGCTAGAGGCGCTTGCGTGCTTCTCACTGTGAAAATCACAGTGAGAGCACGCAAGCGTCAATAGGAAAGCATTATGAATGCTTTCCTATGCGACCGGCTGAATGCACGCGCAGCTCTTGGCGCACGTGCGCATTCTGCCGATGGGGCGGATCGGAGGAGGAGAGGAGGCAGAGAGCTCCCCGCCCAGCGCTGGAAAAAGGTAAGTTTTTCCCCCTTTCCACCTTCCAGAGCCGGGTGGGAGGGGGACCCTGAGGGTGGGGGCACCCTCAGGGCACTATAGTGCCAGGAAAACGAGTATGTTTTCCTGGCACTATAGTGGTCCTTTAATGCAGTTCCCCTGGCACCACCATAACCACTTAGCTTCTGCTCTAAAAATATATGTGGTATGCTAGAAACAGGGCCTTTTTGCAACCCTGGCCATCAAGCTATTGTTGGACTACATTTCCCAGAATTCAAGCCCAGTGGCATCCAGTGAACCAAACTTTCACACCCCTATTATAAATTAACAGCTAAGGTGTTGTAGATACATCCCCCCTGAACAGATCCAAACCTCGGGAGACTGTTCAAAGCATTTTCTCCCAGAGATTCTCTAAGCTCTTAAAACATCCCTAGGGAATTGTTCAGTCTGTGCCCGCTATAGCGATGTTCACCTGAGGTCTGGTACATTAAGTCTGACACAGATACTTTATTGCCCACATGGGTATCTGCCTGTCCTTAAAACCAATTCCTACTGGCAATTAAAATGCAGTGTTTTTTCCATGACTAGACCTTCCAATCCCTGTCTAAAGGAATCTGACATGCAAATGAGCAGTAGAAATATTACAGCACTTCAAAGAATTTCGGGTAATTGAAATTAATGGCTTAAAGAAAAGTCATAAATATCACTATTGCATATACTATCTTCTCACCTACAATAATGATTAACCATTTCAGGAGCCAAAGGTATTCACAAAGAAGATTTATGTAAAAAATGAACAGCACTTACAAAATTGCTGTCCTCTATAAAATAATGACACATTTATAAATTACTAATAAATACATTCATGGTTACACTGAAATCAACATAGTATATGTTCCCTATGGATCTAGAAATATACACAGCATGCTAAAAACCTGTATTTATATATTTTTGTATTTATATATATTTTAAGTAAATAGCTTATTTTCAAAATATTTTTTTATAAATACCATTATTATATGAAAAATGTAAGTGCAACTGATGAAATCCCAATGTTTTTGTTCCTCTTTTTGTATAATTAACTATATCACATGATCATTTATTAGAAAATATAATACTGTTATTATAATTTTCAAAGCACAAACATTTTCTGATGCTCTTTACAATGAATGTGAAAACACATCAACAAATATAACACAAATTGTAAATGGAACAAAAATGACAGTATATTATTGCCTAAATACATGTACAATTTAGAGGGATAAAATATATACATTCTTCACTCCATCTAATAATAATTTTCATTCATTTACTCAGGTTTGGCAATTCTGTCACATGTTGCAAAAGTTTAAATTAAGAAAAATAAAAGACAATTACTAGCTGTAACACATTACACAGTTGAACTGATCTATCTATAGCAATTACATTTATTCTAGCTAAGAAACAAATGTAACTTTTGCGGAAACTTCATTGGTATCTTAGATTAATTAATATCAAGTAAATGATCCTCAACAAAATACGTTTGATTGTTTAAAGATCTGGACAATAATCATTCCAACATAAAATATATTTTGTAAAGCAAGGAAGAAATTAAGAAAATATAGAGTTATATTAAAGCAATATAAAACTCTGACCCCACCTCTTACTCCTATGGCTATGAAAAAAAAAAAAATCTTTTTAATTTCTGTTTAGGATATGAGGTTTCACTTGAAGCGCCTTATCTCCAAAATCCCTTTGAACTGCACAAGAATGCTGTGATATTCTGGAAGAAACAAAATGGGAATCAGCGGAAAATATTAGTAAGTGCTGCGAGAGGCATGAATGCCCAAAGAGATGGACCTGTTCAGTGAACAAAAAAATGAGAAACTCAGAAAGAAATAAGGGTGAAACAGGGGTTTAAATAAATAGCAGTAGTTTATATCCTGACAAATACTAAGTAATAGGGCCTAAGATAAAGCCCGACCTGAACATTGAAAAAAAACAGTGCAATTCTGACTGGTTTATTTACTCAGATAATTCAATAAATACATATTTTACACAGCTCCTCAGAGAGTAGAATCTTACCTTCCCATCACTACCATAGCTGTGTATAAATTTAGCATGATAAAATACTGATGCGACTGGCATGGCTGGCCTCGGATCTAGAAAAGAACAGACAGAAATGGAAATTTAACCCTTTATGCATCGCCAGGCACAGCAGGTATCAAGTAATGTTTTTCCAGTCTGTAGGATAAACGTAAAGATCAGAGAGTATCTTAATTCAGAGCATCTAAAAATGAAAGTTTTGATCACATGGGTTTAAGATTAATAGTGTCACAAAAGCATTATATTTTCATTTTAACAGTTGATTGCTATATTTTCAATTGACTAATTCCAATACTGCACACCACAGACACTTGTGCCGTGTTCAATTAATTGTTTCGGACAAACAAATTTTGCTAAATTTACACCAAAGCATAAAGTTTAGAAATAAACAGGATTATTTTCTAAAACGAGAATTGCAAAAAATTCAAAGTAAATTCCAAATAAATTTTACAGTTTACAATCCTGTTTTCAGTTTGGCTATTTTGGTCTTAAATGTGATATTTCCTTTGAATTCCAGGCAATTCTTACTTTAGTGAATAACCCTGACAGTATAGAATAAATTTTCTAACATGGGTATTTGTTCAGAATTTTAGCAAATTTGACTTTCAATTCACTACAGATCACTGTTTAGGGAACAGCCACCATAGAACATAGATATATCCAGAAAAAAACAGGTCAGTGATAGGATGCTGTGGTTATGTTGCATGTTAAATTTCTAGCTTAATGGTGATGTAGGAAAACCAGCTTTCTGAGGAATTTTTTAGACTTCTAACTAAATTAAACCCAACTAAAACAAACACTATACGATATGTCCGGTAAATGATGTAGCTGACTGAGAATTAGTACACAGAGTATAACAGAAGTGTTACTTGGAAAATGCAAGTGACATTGCAGGATGGATTGCTTTTAAGTTCTCATTTGAATGCAGTTTTAAAAGGGTAAATTATTTAGAGCTAAATCATTGCTCTTATATGTGTAAAATATTTTTGTATCTTGGGCATCAAAGCCCTTTAAGCATGGGGAAAGAAACCATATCACTTAAATAAAACAATCCTCAGAGTTCTAGTAAAAATTAAGGAATTTAAGATTAGAACAAATGCTTGTGCTGAGTACATAAAGGTAAAGTTCTAGGAAGCTAATCAGGCAGAATTCACACAGAGTCTTTATCATACATATGTCATGTGTTAATATAAATAAACATGGCCAAACAAGTACAGGAGATGGTTTGCATTAGAATCAGATCAATAATGAATATTTTCACATTTTTCCAAAACAACTTTTTATTCTTATTTGGGTTAATTTACTCATCTTTTTAACAGCTGGTATATTATAAATACATACTATATGGTGCAGCAAACATGGAGTAAAATAAGAATAGATTAAGAGCTACCTAGAAGGGTCACTTTTTATTTTTTTATGGTCTGTTTTTAAATTTTTTCCTTACCTTTTTGAATGCTGATTTTTTTTTTTTTTTTTAAAGTGTCACCAATTTAAAGTAACACCATAGGCATCAAAACAACTTTAGATTATTGAAGCAGTTTTGGTATATAGATCATGCCCCCGCAGTCTCACTGCTCAATTATCTGCAATTTAGGAGTTACCGTATATACTCGAGTATAAGTCGAGTTTTTCAGCACATTATTTGTGCTGAAAAACCCCCACTCGACTTATACTCGAGTTAATGTCTGTATTATGGCAATTTACATTGCCACAATACAGACCAGGACCGCCGGGCTCATTACAAGCCCGGCGGTCCTGTTGGGGGCTGACAGTGAGAGGTTACTTACCTTCCTGCAGCGCCTGTCAGCTCCCTCCTCCTCCGTGCAGCTCCTCTGTCAGCTCCCACTGTAAGTCTCGCGAGAGCCGCGGGGTCACCGCGGCTCTCGCGCAGGGCCGGCGCGTCCATAAGGCGGCACAGGCGGCCGCCTTAGGGCGCACCGGCCCGGGGGCGCAAATGTCCGGGTGACCGGCAGGAGGGAAGCGCACAGCTCCCCTCTCCTGCCGGTCACTTCTTGTAGTGTGGCCGAGCGCCACCCTGCAGTGCCGCGGACTGTGTGGAGGGGGTGGGGATATGAACGTCATATCCCTGCTCCCACTGTAGCACACAGCGCGGCTGGCGCCCAGCAGGGGCGGAGCTACGGGCCCCCTTCTAATCAGCATGGGAGGAAGTCCTCCCAACAAGACTAGGGCAGCAGAAGGCAGAGAGGAGGGGGGCTGGGCAGGACCAGCTCCTCCAACTCCCAACTACCTCAGGCAGCACTTTGGATCCCAGGTAAGCCCCCCTCCTGAACCTGTTGGTCAGTGTGTCTGTGTGTATCCATGTCTGTCAGTGTGTGTGTGTGTGTGTATGTGTGTGTGTATCCATGTCTGTCAGTGTGTGTGTGTGTGTATCTATGTCTGTCAGTGTGTGTGTGTGTATCCATGTCTGTCAGTGTGTGTGTGTATCCATGTCTGTCAGTGTGTGTGTGTATCCATGTCTGTCAGTGTTTGTGTATGTATATGTCTCTGTCCGTGTGTTTGTGTGTATCTAAATGTCTGTCAGTGTGTGTGTATGTCTGTCTGTTAGTGTGTCTTTGTGTATGTCTATCATTGTGTATGTGTGTATCTGTATGTTTGTCAGTGTGTTTGTATATGTCTGTCAGTGTGTGTGTATCTATGTCTGTCAGTGTGTGTATGTATATGTCTCTGTCCGTGTGTTTGTGTGTATCTAAATGTCTGTCAGTGTGTGTGTATGTCTGTCTGTTAGTGTGTCTTTGTGTATGTCTATCATTGTGTATGTGTGTATCTGTATGTTTGTCAGTGTGTTTGTATATGTTTGTCAGTGTGTTTGTATATGTCTGTCAGTGTGTGTGTATCTATGTCTGTCAGTGTGTGTATGTATATGTCTCTGTCCGTGTGTTTGTGTGTATCTAAATGTCTGTCAGTGTGTGTGTATGTCTGTCTGTTAGTGTGTCTTTGTGTATGTCTATCATTGTGTATGTGTGTATCTGTATGTTTGTCAGTGTGTTTGTATATGTCTGTCAGTGTGTGTATCTATGTCTGTCAGTGTGTGTGTGTATGTAAATGTCTCTGTCCGTGTGTCTGTGTGTATCTAAATGTCTGTCAGTGTGTGTGTGTCTTTGTGTGTTTGTGTATGTCTATCATTGTGTATGTGTGTATCTGTATGTCTGTCAGCGTGTCTGTATGTCAGTGTATGTTTATCTGTATGTCTGTCAGTGTTTGTGTGTATCTGTATATGTGTGTCTGTCTATCTGAATGTGTATCAGTTTGTGTATATGTATATCTGCATGTGCGTCAGTGTGTGTATCGTTGTGTATGTGTATCACTGCATGTGTGGCAGTGTATGTGTATATGTGCATATATCTCAGCATTCAAACACCAACACTACACACAAATAAACACCTGCATGCAAACAACAACACTACATACAAACACACACCTGCATTCAAATGTCAACATTACATACAAACACACCTCTGTATCAGACACCAAAATTATATATAAACACACACCTACGTTCAAAAACCAACACTACACATAAATGCATGCTTGCATTCAAATGCAAACACTACATACAAACACACCGCTACAATCATACAAACATACTCCATACAAACACATGCTTACAGTCAAACACACAAATACTGCTCCATGCTAAATACAATACTGCAAGCACAGGGAATCGGTAGAGCCCCAGCTTTCAAAGCATTGTTGAAGTTGCACGACAGATGGGGATCTATCTTTTAGCCATCCTGTGTACATACACAGACCTGTCATACAGAGACATACAGTATGTATGTCTCTGTATGACTGTGTGTATGTATTCAAAAGGAATAAACGCAGTCAACACTCCAATAGTACGGATGGTATATTTATTGATAGGTGAACCACCCCAAAGAAAGTGCGTGTTTCAGCTCAGCAGAGCCTTATTGCATGAGCTGAAACATCACACTTTCTATGGGGTGGTTCACCTACCAATAAATATACCATCCTTACTATTGGAGTGTTGCCTGCGTTTATTCCTTTTGAAGACTTTACTGGTGGATCCAGCGATGTCCGCCTGACACGGAGCATCCACCACTGTTGATGGCCGGAGCATTTACACGGTATCAGTGTGCAGGGTTCTTTGTTTGTCTGTGTATGTATGTCTCTGTATGCCTATCTCTATGTTTCTTTATGTCTGTCTGTATTTCTGTGAGGGCCTGTGTCTGTATGAATGTATGTCTGTGTTTGTATGACAATGTACCTGTATGTGTAGATTGTATGACTGTGTTTGTTTGTGTGCCTTTTATGACTGTGTGTCTGTATATCTTTGTGACTGTGTGCCTGAAAAATTATGTCTGTGTGCTTGTATGGTTGTGTGTCTGTATGTTTGTGTATTTGTGCATGTATGTATTTTTGCCTGTATCTATGTCTATGTGGAAGAAAAAGAGAGATAGATAGGGGCTGGCGGGGAAGTAAGAAATACATAAGAGGTGTTGTAGGAAACACACTAAAGGGGGGTGTAAGGCACAAAGGGGCCAAAGGGATAAGACATTCAAGAGAGTGGATATGCAACACTAATGGGGGTAAGAAATTCAAAAGGGGGCTACGAGACACAGAGGTGAAGATGCATTGTATTTTTTTTTTTTTGGGGGTGGGGGGGGGCGTCAAAATGCATCTTCGCCTGTGTAGTCAAAAATCCTAGCACCGGCCCTGCTCTCGCGAGACTTACAGTGGGAGCTGACAGAGGAGCTGCACGGAGGAGAAGGGAGCTGACAGGAGCTGCAGGAAGGTAAGTAACCTCTCACTGTCAGCCCCCCCTCCTATACAGCCCATACACTGGACCACCAGGGAGTGAGGGGGGACAAAAATTAAATTAAATAAATAAGAAAAATACAATGAAAAATATTAAAATAAAAAACGTAAAATATTAAAATAAATAAAAAAAGTAAAATATTAAAAAATAATAATAAAATAAAAAAACTTAAAATATATAAAAAAATTATAATAAAAATGCCCTCCTCCCACCCAGTTCATACACACACACACACACACACACACACACTCATACAAACAATCTGCATTCTACACACACACTCATACAAACACACACACACTCTGCATTATATACGCACAGAGTGTGTGCGTATATAATGCAGAGTGTGTGTGTGTTTGTATGAGTGTGTGTGTAGAATGCAGATTGTTTGTATGAGTGTGTGTTTGTATGAGTGTGTGTGCGTATATAATGCAGAGTGTGTGTTTGTATGAGTGTGTGTGTGTATAATGCAGAGTGTGTGTTTGTATGAGTGTGTGTGTGTATAATGCAGAGTGTGTGTTTGTATGAGTGTGTGTGCGTATATAATGCAGAGTGTGTGTTTGTATGAGTGTGTGTGCGTATATAATGCATAGTGTGTGTTTGTATGAGTGTGTGTGCGTATATAATGCAGAGTGTGTGTTTGTATGAGTGTATGTGCGTATATAATGCAGAGTGTGTGTGCGTATATAATGCAGAGTGTGTGTGTTTGTATGAGTGTGTGTGTGTAGAATGCAGATTGTTTGTATGTGTGTGTGTATAATGCAGTGTGTGTGTTTGTATGAGTGTGTGTGTGTATATAATTCTAAAAATCACAGAATTTCATAGCTCCAAGTTTTACCCTCGACTTATCCATGAGGCATAGCATATTTCACAATTGTTGGTCACAAAACTGCCCTCGACTTATACATGAGATCGACTTATACACGAGTATATACGGTAAATCACTTTTGTTTCTGCTTTGCAGGCCTAGCCACACCTCCACTGGCTGTGACTGACAGGCTGCATGAAAAAATGGTTTAATTCTCAGTCAGATATTAACTTACTTTAAAACATTTTTTGTTTTACTTGAAAAATATTTTCAAACAAGTATGTGTTGCCATATCAGAAAAATCAAACATTGATGCGGTATACAAGGTGACCGTTAGTATTGCACCTTTTTCAATAAGGACAAAACAGGAACAGTAAACAGTGTAGTTAGTCACATCTACATAGTGGAGTAGGCTCATTGGAGCCAAAAGGTTCTGATCAAGTGCGAGGGTTCATAGTCGGGCTTAAACTATAGTTTACTTATGCAGCTATGTAGCCTGTGTGATCGACTTTCGTAACTACTACGTAACAAGCTAATCGTGGTGAAGCTAATGTTGGGCAGGCAGGGGTAGGTCTTGCTTTCTGCAGTGTCCTGTGTCTGCAGGGTGCCTGGCTAGTCGTTTGCTCTCACGAGAGCAGGAATGGTGGGTCTATTAGCTATTCTAGTATTCGGACTGCCCTGCTCTGCCTCTGCATTGGGGGTGATAGCAGCGGGAGGGGGGGTGAGGTGGGGGGATGTGAGGTAGGTGCCTGTCGGGGTGACATCAGTGTTGTGTGTTCCTCAAGAAGTGCGAGGTTTTAGGGCCTTGTGAACTTGCTTTAAACATTTTTATTTCCTGCTCTGTAAAGCTCCAGCAGGGTCTAGCAAGTGCATGAGATAAAAAGTATCAAACAAAACAGAATTTGCAATAAAGGAAGTGTAAACATTAGATGTCTCTTTACAGGAAGTGTTTAGGAATAGTGTGTAGGTCACATGCAGGGATGTGTAACTAGGGCTGCATTAACAAAGTGGTTTTACTCCTAGGTGGCAGAGAATCGAGCAGTGAGACTATGATCTATACACCAAAATTACTTCATTAAGCTGAAATTGTCTTGGTTCCTATAGTGTCCCTTTAAGTGACAAACTAACAATGTAAAGTGCTATTGTGCTTTGTACCTTTGGATGTATAGTAAAGCTGGGTTATTAGTTGGGCAGGAGTTGGAAGGCATAAGGTTATAGTACAAGTAGTTTTTGGGTGCTGTCCTTCTTGTCAAATAGTTTGTGAGTGGTATTAAAAACGGGGCTGTCCCGGCAGCCAAACACAGATCCCTCTGCTGCCACTGAGATAATGTGGAAGTTCAATTTCCACATTGTCCTTACAAACCTGCCTTCATTTTGGACAGCAGTTATTATGAGCACTTGGGTGGCTTTATACAGATTTGTACAGACAATGTTTAAGTGAGGCTATGCTTCAGGTGTCAGGAGATGCCGAGTTTTTTGTTTTTTTCGTAGAACACAGTTGGAGTGTCAGCACCTGAATACTTCTTGCATCAGAACCACTATAATATGTTGTAGGGATTAGGGAGCTTAGAACATTACTTAAACATATAGTAATATAATATTGCTGATTGGTTATGAATAATTTGTTTTTTCAAAGCCTTTAATGACAGATGGTAAGACTAGAGGCATACCTAGGATTCATGGCATGCAAGACAGAAATGCATTAAGGACCCCAACCACAAACTTTAGAAGTTTGTCTCACGCCCAAACACCTTTTAGTTAGTTAAATTAGACACGCATCCTTAAATTCATAAAACCTACATATTCATATATACATCGATATACATATACGCATCAATATACACACATGAACACGTATATACAGGCACACACATCCATATACACACACACGCATACATACAAATGCATACACAGACTCATATACACACAGACTCACATAAACACATTGATATCTGCAAACAGATTCATACACAGACTCATTTTTTATTCTATTAATTTATTATAAAATAAAGGTCCAACCCGCCTCCCTTTTCTTATCTTGAAAGAGGGAGTCAGAACCCTATCTGATGTCCAGTGAGTGTTATTGGGGTCTTTCTTCATTGATTGCCCAACTTCTAGCAGCTTTGTACTGACGTAGGGACTGAAATGATGTCACATCCCTGCTGCAGCTTTAGTACAGCAAGCGCAAAGAAGGGTGGGTAATCGGTGCAGACAGTCCCTTCAACCCCCTCTCTACCCGCTCTGAAGTCGCATACAACAGCCACAGAGCAAGTATATGTTGCACAGCACCCCCACCAACAATGCGCCAGTCAGCAGTTGCCTGCTCTGTGCATCCCTAACAGGAAAAGAATAAAAATGTCTACTATCTATATCGTATTAACAAGACCGACTTTTTAACTAACTTAACTAAAATGAGCAGGCAGGGAAACTATTGAACAAAATGACTTCTTTCCTTATTCTAAAGTAGTTTGGGTGGAGTATGCAGAAAGTTCATTACATTCCTATATTTTGCTAAAAATGTCCTGGAACGTTCCTGCATTTCCTACGATCAGTTCAATTGTTTTTTCATCCCACCCTGTAATTGTTAAAGTAGACGTGACATGTAAAGTCAGCTTTTGCATTTGTAAAAAGGAAAAAAATAAAACATATATTTTAATATCATACCTAATTAACCATTCACTTACCTTTAAAAAAAATTTCGTGTATGAGTCCTGCACTAGTTATGAGACTGATTGGAATGCTTTTAGAATACATCAAATTAACACTATAGTCACCCAGACCACTTAAGCTCAGTGTCACTTTAACCCTGTTTTGTAGAAACAGCATTTGATTGGAGGTGTGTGGCTTTTGTCTGCACAAGGCTAGTTCCATCACCCAACATTACTGAACGAGGAGCTGGAAGCTGCAGTGGAGGAGTCTTAACGCTGGTAAGGAGATGACTAATGTTTATTTTACTTAAATATTTTATCAGCAAAGGCGGTGTGGACAGAAGGGGGTGGACAGAAGTGAACCTCTAGTCCCGAAATAACGATTGTTATTTTTGGAACTATAGGTTCCCTTTTAACAAGCAGCTTTTCAGGGTTAGTTGTGTATTAAAAGAGAATTGTGCACAAATACATTAGTCAAGTAGGTTGAAATAGATCATGAGCAAAACGTGTATTTATATATATGTCTTTAAAATATTCTTTTAATCAGTTTAATACCTTCCCAACAGATTAACCATAACAAAATATTTTTTCTGTATTTTTATTGTAAATCTTTATTTAAAGGAGGAAGGTACGATGAGAAACAACCATGTGGCATACATAGATGTACAATGCCTGGTTTTATACAACAACAATAATAATAATAATAATACCAGAATAACCATTAAGTGTAAAAACATATCACATGAATAATAAAGCTAAAACTATGACCACATATACGAACACATTTGGCCAACTAAAAAGGTCAAATAGAAACCACTAGTCATGAAGTAAACTAAAAATCTGCATGTGGTAGAAGAGAGATAGAACGGACCAGACACCACAAGAATAAGAAACTAAGCAAGAGAAGAAAAAGAGAGAAGGGGAGGCAATGAGTACTTTGTTTCTGTATTTAATCACTTGAAGGTCTGACAACTTTTTAATGTTGGGGTGGGGGGGGTTGTTATGATGGAGAGAATTACCAAAATAAAATAAAATAAGGCTGCAATGACATGTAAGGTGAGTAGCCAATCATGACTGCTGACCCAGCAGTCCCAACCAACAACCCGTTGCCCCAAAATAATACACGTGACACCTCATTCTTGTGGATAAGGGCAATGGCCACAGCTTTATTTAAATTAACAATTTAACTCAGTCCAAATCTGCCAGATGTTGGGTGTTTGCCCAACAGGCAGTTCTCACACACATTCGGTGTCATGAGCCTCGACAGCCAGCTCCTCGCCATCAGCTCCATGCCGGCTGTCGTCTCCCCAAAGTTCCTTTCTTCCTCTGCACTGTCTAGGGAAACCACCAAGATGTGACAACACAAAAAACAACAACACGAGACACAAGCCACAACACCAGAAACAGGGGGGGAGGGTGGGAAAACAGTCAGGAGCCCTCAACTGATTCTGCTGACTGGTAAGTCCCCTCCCTCTCCCTTCCCTTAAGAACCCCAATCTTAGCAACATTGTAACTTCCATGATCCATCCCACTATCTTGGGCAGCAGTCATGTCCCCCCTTCCTTATTGTTCCAGGGGGAATATAAATATGGTGTTTCCAGAGAAACTCTGAGATTTCCACTCTGAACAAAGAAAAAGAAGCAAAGGATAGTAGGAAAAGTAGCATTTGATTTTTATCGAACAAAAAAACCCTGAATTTAAGTGACCATCACACAGTATAGCATGCCTCCCAAGTGTTCCTATTTAGGAAGGTCAGTCTGTATTTTTGGGCCCAAATCCCTCTGCCCCTCTTTTTCTATCTATGTTCTAAATAACGTTTCAATTGCATAAATTGTTATTACTAAATCACATTAAATATCTAAGAGCAGCCCTACCCCTGGCCATACCTCACTCACTCCCGTAAAATTACAGTGTCCCTCTTTGTCCATTTAACACATTGGAAGGTATGAGATAAGCAGTTTTAAAATGCTATATGAATGTCCATCGCACAATTCCGATGATCAAACACATTGACAAAATCAGCCTTTTAATGCATCTTCAGCAAAATGTTTATCATAATACCTATACATATAATTCAATCCTTGATTTGCCATGACCTAGTTAAAACATATTTTTTTCACAATAAGCATTACAAGTTACATATTTCACATTAATCCTAAAGAAATATGCAAATTTAGATTTTCTGAGGATGTAAGGCAGTTTTTCTCTGCAAATGAAAAACAATTGCTATAATTTGGGACAAAAATTACAAAATTAGATTTCTACTTAAAGCTATGTATAAATAACAATATATCTTAAAATAAATCTTTAAACAATAATTAAAAAATGGAGCCCATTTTTGACCGTCCCTTGCAATGCCAAGGAAGGCATTTCACCAGATTGTTTTGAGACAGCCCCTGCACTGCCTTCCTATGAGCCATCACCCAGCTTGTTAACTTCCCTCACACTGGCAGGAGAACGCTCGCAGTCTCGAAGCTGTGCGCTGTAACACTTGCACAAATCTTTAATTGTTTAGTTTAAGAATTGTGTTTTGACCGCAAGGAGATTTTGGCTTGGGCTCAAGAAGTGATAATGATATTTTGCTGCCAAAAACGTCTGCCGAGCTTTCCCTATGTTAATGCGCACTTTTCAGAAGCCCCAATTAACTGCATCAGCACTCTTGTGGAGAACTAAGAGACAGAGATACAGCGAAGGGCTTGTCTTATGCTAAAGACAAAAAAAAATAAAAAATGTTCAAGAAGACAGTGGACCGGTAATACGCAAGCTTTATTTGAAGTGGCAGTGTATGGTTAACCTGAAAATGGGATGTGTTCATTAAATTTTACGTTTCTCAACTAGTGTGTGATATGCTGATTCCTAGCTTGCACAATACTCAATGTTTATTAGGTTGACAGACCATCTTAATGGTATTGTGTACCACACCTTTTAACTCAGAACGCCGAATTTACAAGACACTGTTGTAAAAGACAAGAATGAGGAAAAAAGAGAGATTTCCAATGATCTGGACCACAAATAAAAGCTGCTTATTTGATATACAGAATTTGGCAGGGACACATATTCTCTACATCATTTCATACTGTGATTCTAAAGGTTCTAATTTGTATATCTCAATAAAATAAACCTAGATGGTGTCTTTGTCACAATATCTTTATTTCTATGTCTTCTTCAAGCTCATATTAGGCACAGAAAGTGTCCCCCTGGACAAATAGGGAAGGGGGAGCATGACTGCTGCCCAGGATAGTGGGATGGTACAATGGTAGCAACAATGTTGCAAAGATGGAAGGATTCATAAAGGTGAAGCAAGGGAGGAGACTTACCAGTCAGAAGGAGATAGTCAGTCACCCTGGTTTAATTTTTCTCGCTGACTGTACTGTTCTTTTGGAGTTGCCTTTCTTGTGTCTGTGGGGGAATACCTGGGCCTGCAAGAAACAAACCAATCAATAGATCTTGCCTAAGTGAGGATCAAGCTTCAACATGGCCACCCCATCGCTGGAGGAATTAGTAAAAATGATGGCAGCTTACCAGGAGTCCCATGGCTCCTTAGAACAGGTGCTGTCTCAAGTGCGGCAGGCTGCAGGAGGACGTCTGGATCGGCCTGAGGGAGCTGAGGAGTCGTTAAGCGGGCGGAGGGCCAGGAGGTCGAGGCCTCCGTCGCGTTTGTCTCCAAGCCCGGTACGGAGGAGCGGCGGGAGGAGTGCCCAGCGGTCCGAGGAGGGGAGCGGCGATGCCGGGCGATTGCCGGCACGCAGTGTGCCCAGCCGGAGGCGGAGGAGGGCCGGTCAGGTACTTGCTGTGGCCGGGCCCCAAGATGGCGGAGATCCTGATGGCGGGAACCCGGCCGGAAGGTCGCGCAGCCCGCGCCCTTCTCTTCCGGCGCGGGTAAGGGAGTCGTCATCACGCACGCAATCCTGCGTGCGTGCAACGCCGGACGTCATGACGCGAAGAATGCCGCGGCGCGCATGCGCGCGGACGTCACGGGCAGGAGCCGGAAGATCACCTGCGGTGCGTGAGCACCCCGAAGATTCGCGACAAGGACCGCAGAGGTACGCTGCCGGTGCCTGCGGGTCCCAGGAACGGGAGGAAGATGGATGCCAATCCGGTTTGCACTCCGGATCTGAAGAAGAGGATGCCGTGTTCCCCAGTGGGTCCGGTCTGCCTCCTGCAGCATCAGCGCGTGAGTATTGCGCTTGCGCCTGGGATGCGCTGGCTGAGGGTGATAGGGGGTTGGGTTCCCAAGACAGGAGGGAGCTGGACAGACAGGATTTAGGGAGGCAGCTAGATGGGGAGAGTCAAGGGGATTTAGTTCACTTGTTGAGGTCGGTATTGGAGAGGTTGCCTGTGGCTGTCCCCTCTTCTACTCCGCTAAGTCTGCGGGGGGCTGCGTCGCAGCTGCCAGGCAGGAACAAAGGGCTGGGTATTATGCGCCCACGGTTGCCGGGCTGTGAGCTGTCCCCACTGGGTCTGCATGTGGCAGCAGACGTCAGGGAGAAAATAGTTCGGGGTGAATATGTCGACTTCCTGTCGTTGGTTCCTCCGGATAGAGAATCGGTGGATAGACCGCGGCGAGGTGACCTCGGTGACAGTGAGAGAGGTAAGCAACTTCCCCGCACTTTTGGGAATTGGCTACAAGGTTTTTCAGTTTTCGCCAGTATTTTCACTGCTAGTTTTCCGGACAAGGCTCCCTCCTTGTTCGGTTACTTGGATCTCATTTGGGGGGCGTACAAGGTTTATGGGGGGCAATGCTGGTACCGGTATGACCAGCAATTTCGGCAGAAGATGGCGGTCAGCGAGGGCATGGATTTTGGGGTGCAGGATGGCAGCTTATGGCTGCTGTTGATGACGCCCTGCCGGCCATCCCCCTTTCCAGGGACTGCCGGCGCACAGGCTAGTGCGCCGGCAGGACAGCGTAGGGGAGTCTGTTGGCTCTTTAATGAGAGCCACTGTAAGTGGTACAATTCATGCAGGTTCCGGCATGAGTGTTCGCACTGTGGCGGAGCACACCCCGCCGTGCGCTGTTTTAAAAAAGGGAAGTCAGGGGTGCGCCCCAAGGAAGACGTTCCTAGACAGGAGGACGCCGGTGAGCGTCGAAAAGATGCGCCCGTGGCTCGACCGGTATCCTAAACGGCGGGAAGCGGGTATTTTATTGGACGGGTTTTTATTTGGGTTTTGGATTCCGTTTGTTTTGTCTGAGGCACCGTCGTTTGCGGGCAATTTACGTTCGGTTTCGGGAAAAGAGGATATTCTGGGTCAGAAGTTGGAAAAAGAAGTGTCCTTGGGCCGCATGGCAGGACCTTTTCCTGAGCCCCCGTTTGTTAACTTGCGAGTGTCGCCCCTGGGCTTGGTCCCTAAGAAGGAGCCTGGCGTCTTTCGTCTCATTCATCACCTGTCTTATCCAGCTGGTGGATCAGTGAATGACGATATTGACAAAGAGGTGTCCAGGGTGCGCTATGCTTCATTTGACAGGGCTTTGGAGTTAGTGAGAGATGCAGGGTCCGGGGCGTTGCTCGCCAAATCGGACATTGAGTCGGCTTTTCGTCTGCTGCCGGTTCACCCTGACTGTTTCCATCTCCTGGGTTGTCAATTTAATGGTTTGTTCTTTTATGACATGTGCTTGCCCATGGGGTGTGCTATTTCCTGCGCCTACTTCGAGATGTTTGCGACATTCTTGGAATGGGTGGTGTCACAGGTGTCGGGTTTGTCCACGTTGACCCACTACCTGGATGATTTTTTGTTTGTCGGGTCGGGAGCTTCCGACGACTGTGCGGTGTTGTTAAGGGCTTTTCGGCAGATTACGTCAGAGTTTGGTGTACCGGTGGCGGTAAGCAAGACGTTCGGGCCGGTGAATAAGTTGGCTTACTTGGGGATCGAGATTGACTCTTGTGAGATGGTCTTTCGATTACCAGAGGAGAAGCTGGGGCAGTTACTCTGCCTTGTTGACCGGGTTAAGGGCTCCAAAAAAGTACAGTTGCAGCTGATGCAATCGCTGTTGGGTCATCTGAACTTTGCTTGTCGTGTTCTGTCCATGGGCCGTGCGTTCTGTCGACGCTTGTCCTTAGCTACGGTGGGGGTTGTACAGCCGTTTCATTTTATTCGGATTACAAGTAGGCTGCGGTCGGACTTGCAGGTGTGGAGCGCTTTTTTGGGTACGTATAATGGTCATTCTTGTTGGTTGCGTTCGGAGGTGTCTAACGAGGAGTTGGACTTGTTTACTGATGCATCAGGGTCCATAGGTTTTGGGGCTTATTTTCGGGGGCAGTGGTGTGCGGCGGAGTGGCCGGCCAAATGGCGGGGTTCAGAGTTCATGGGTAATTTGGCGTTTCTAGAGTTGTTCCCAATTGTGGTTGCGGTCGACTTGTGGGGTGCGGGCTTAGCGCACAGGAAGGTGGTTGTTTACACGGACAACATGAGTGTGGTTCAGGTAATCAATCGTTCCACGTCTGGGTCCCCTCCGGTCTTGGCATTGCTTAGACGGCTAGTGCTACTCTGTCTTCAATGTAATTTGTGGTTGGTAGCCAGGCATGTGCCGGGGGTAGACAATGTCATTGCTGACTCTCTTTCTCGGTTTCAGTGGGACCGTTTTCGGGAGGCGGCTCCGGAGGCGGCGCTGACGGGAACCCCGTGTCCGCCTTACTTGTGGGACCTGGTTTCGGACATTTGAGACGTTTGATTCGGGGGTCCTTATCTGAGTCGTCTTGGAGGGCTTACTCCGCCATCTGGGAGCGCTGGTGGGCCAGGGGTAGGAGCGGTGAGGCGGCGTCTGACTCCGGAAGATTGACCATTACGCTGTCGTTCTTGGAGTCGTTGTGTGCCGCAGGTAGGTCGGCTGCAGCGGCGGAACAATCGTTGGCTGCTCTCTCCTTTTTATTTCGTTTTTTAGGTTGGTCAGATGTCACCAAGGCTTTCTGTGTGTCGCGCATTCTAAAAGGGTGGAAAAAGCGGCGCGTTCCCGACAAAAGGCGGCCGATCTCGGGGGCCATGCTGCTGCAGCTGTTGGAAGTTCTTCCGGAAGTGTGTAGCTCTACATACGAGGTACTGTTATTTAGGGTGGCATTTTCTTTGTGCTTCTTTGGGGCGCTGCGGATCGGTGAGCTGGTAGCCCCCAGGGCGAACTCGGTGTCAGCGTTGAAGCTTTCCGACGTCTCAGTGACGCCGGAGTGCGTGACTCTGGTGATTCGGCGGTCTAAGACGGACCAGGCAGGCCTGGGAGCGAGGGTACGTATCGGGCTTACTGGGGGTGTATTTTGTCCGGGGTACTTGTTGCAAGCCTATCTGGGCGCCAGGGGTGGCGCGGAGGGCTCATTGCTGGTCCATCTTAATGGATCTTCACTGAGCCGTTTCCAATTTGCGAGCCTCTTGCGGAGTTGCATTGTCAGGTTGGGTGGGGACCCCAGGTGGTATTCCTCACATTCCTTTAGAATAGGAGCGGCGACGCAGGCGAGCGAACTGGGTTTCCCGAAGGAGGCACTAATGCACCTGGGGCGCTGGGAGTCAGGACGGTTCCAGCTTTGCGTGCGCCCTCATTTGCTGTGATGGTATGCCTCTGTAGACATGTGAGTTAACCGTTATTCTTTGTTTTGTAGGCCAAGTTCCTCGTTATGTGTGGATCCTGGGGCATTCGTATATTTACTGGGCGGCTAGGAGGGCGGAGGACAGATCGCATGGTCGTAATTTGGGGTTCCCGTCTCAGGAAGTTCGGGTACGTTGGCGGGGATTGAGGGGGTTACGTTGGGATCAGGTGTACGGGGAGTGCGAGCAGCTGAGTCGCTGCGTCACGGGACCAGTGACGTTGATAGTGCATGCGGGCGGGAATGACGTTGGCCGACGGAGGTCGGTGGATCTCATTCACGACATGCGTCATGATCTAGCGCGCTGTTTTGCGCTTTTTCGTGACTTGACATTAATCTGGTCAGAGATAGTGCCCCGCCCGGTGTGGAAGGTGGGAGGTTATGGGAAGGCGTTGGAACGCTGTAGGCGTAAGATTAATGTAGCTATTTCGCGTTTTGTACGTAGTTTGGGTGGAATAGTGGTTCGACACTTTGAATTGGAAGGGAATAATTCGGATGTGATGCGTCAGGATGGAGTTCATTTAACCCCCATTGGGCTTGACATCTTTAATGTGGGGCTGCAGTCAGGCATTGAATTGGCGCTGTCTGCGGGGGGGCGCGAAGCCGGCGCAGATCAGGCTGCGGCAGGTCGGCTTCGCGGTGGCGGTTTTCCCTGGACAGCGGAAGCGAAAAGGAAAGGAGTATGACGCAAGGTCACCTTGGGGAGACGACAGTCGTCGCAAGGCTGATGGCTAGCGACGGCTGGATTGGGCTCTTGGCGAACAAAGAAGGAGAACTGCCTGTTGGGTCCTCACCCAACAGCTGGCAGGAATTAAGAATTAAGTTTTTTACTGTTTAATAAAGCTGTGGCCGTTGCCCTTATCCACTTAAAAGGTGTCCAGTGTTTTATTTGGGGGCAACGGTGGGATGGTAATGGGTCAGCAGTCAAGTGTCCCCCTGGACAAATAGGGAAGGGGGAGCATGACTGCTGCCCAGGATAGTGGGATGGTACAATGGTAGCAACAATGTTGCAAAGATGGAAGGATTCATAAAGGTGAAGCAAGGGAGGAGACTTACCAGTCAGAAGGAGATAGTCAGTCACCCTGGTTTAATTTCCCTCCCTCCCTCCCTGTTTGGTGTTGTGGTGTGTTGGTGGTTTCGTGTTTTGTTTTCTCTCATTGTCACAGCAGGCGGTTTTCCCTGGACAGCGGAAGCGAAAAGGAAAGGAGTATGACGCAAGGTCACCTTGGGGAGACGACAGTCGTCGCAAGGCTGATGGCTAGCGACGGCTGGATTGGGCTCTTGGCGAACAAAGAAGAACTGCCTGTTGGGTCCTCACCCAACAGCTGGCAGGAATTAGGAATTAAGTTTTTTACTGTTTAATAAAGCTGTGGCCGTTGCCCTTATCCACTTAAAAGGTGTCCAGTGTTTTATTTGGGGCAACGGTGGGATGGTAATGGGTCAGCAGTCAAGTAACCGCTCCATGTGTACACAGTGACACAAAGCTGTGGCTTTGAAAAGCAGTTAGACCAGTCTAAATGTCAAAAATGGCTCTGAAGCTATCATACTGATTATATCTCACGCAAATGATGTCAGTATTCACACCAAACACACAAAGCAAACTGTAAACAGAGAGTATAGACAAAATAATGCATAAGGCTTTGCCTTTGAAGTGAGGAAATTTTTTGCAATGTGTCAACAGTGTTCCAAGAATTTGAATCTAAGTATACCAATAGAAATATAAACTATAACTGAATGTAATTGATCCTACATATATTAAATCATTTTGACCTGTCTTGCCATCTCAAAGGACAACTAAATTTGACTTACATGGACCAAATGTCTAGCCGGAGACCTTGGAAATCCTGACTTCAAAGAGAAAACTGGTAAAAGGAAAAATAGGTTATGTAATAACTATAGTTTGTTTAAGTATATCTTCCTGAGTACTTTTCACAAATGTCCATCTTGTCAACTGACATTTAAAAATGAGTTTGAGAAAAATAATTTGGATAATACTAGTGTGAGTATAAAAAAAGAGATAGAGAAATATTTCATTAGACTTGAATCTCATTTAGAGGATGAATGGATAAGTGAGTCAATAAATAAGCTCTCTCATACTTAATTGACACTCCTACGCATTTGATAGGTTTTGACCTCATTTTTTGCAGGCTCAAATCTTTATAGTTTCTGCACAAAAAATAATGTTGCACCATAAACCTCCCTACGTAGCAACGCCCCCTCATGGCAGAATGACTTCCTTATCAAACGTATGCACATAAATCTCCCTCTAATAGCACTGAGTGAGCTGCTTTTAATACACAACCTGGCTGCAGACAGTCAGAGAAACTATAAACAGCTACAGAATCCTTACTTTTTGATTCCATGGCTGTCCTTTCCTTCTAATGCTGGTTACTTTGTAGTTCAGATCATGCAGGACTGTCGGTGTCCCTAGTTCATACCTCCCAACATCGGCAGTGCCAGAATCAGGACACTGGTGGGAGCAGGTAAAGAGGATGGGGCCTGAGAAGCACCCAAAGGAGAAAGACCTGCACAAAAAGGGGTCTGGTGAATCACACCAGACTGCCTGCCAATCATTTTAGCCAGCCGACTAAGTGCCCTGAACACAGTGCGACTGCAACTTATGATGCGCTCATGCTATGATTGTTGGGGACAGTTCCTTGGTGTCCCCAAAACTGGGACAGCAGAGAACTAAGGCAGGACATCGAAAAATAACCCAAAAATCAGGATTGTCCTGCCAAAACTGGTACTATTGGGAGGCATGCCCAAGTGTCATCTAATAACTGCCCTAATTTCAGGCAAACCAGGGCATATATACTCTGGTCTGCCTGGGATTACTGGAAGTTGCTCCTTTGGAGGTGACTAAAGGAAAGCAATAATTGAGGAGAGTCTCTGGAAACAGTTTAAGTTGTAAGTATGGCAAGTTACCATGTAAATCTCCCATGTTAAAATTAGTGTAGGATCTACCAATATTGGGGTACTGTGATGTAGTGGTAAGCTGAACACGATATGGCGTAACTGAATCCCCAAATTTGTTTGCTAAGATAGTTGATTTTAAGTAGCCTTGTAAAATGTAAAACTGTATTTTTTTTGTGTGTGAGCTGTTCCTCAATCTGTATTAGTGGAAGTTACACTACGGAGCAGCAGATTCCACCATTATTACGATGGCAGCCACCAAGGATTTTAATTTCCGCTAATCTCAGCGTACCTAGCATACCATCTTCCTTTTCCATTCCCTATTCCATCTTGCTTTTTAAATTCTCCACATCTTACCCTTCTTGTTTTCTATTTTTATTGCATCTCCTGGTCCCCTATTTGCCAATCTTTTCCTTGTGCTGATCTAGCCCCATCATAGCTTTTTTTTTTTTCCCAGCAAGACGGGGCACCTCCTCATAATGCTGTAAGGGACTACCTTGACAACACCTTTCCACAGCATTGGATCAGACGATGTGGCAGCATTGAATGGCCCCCGCCATTCACCAGACTTAACACCAATAAACTTATTTTTTTTGGTGTGTAGTAAAGCATAAGGTTTTGGAGAGGAATCCCAGGTAATGGCCGAATTAAAACAGTTCATCTCTGAAGCATTTAAGGACATTGATGTGGACCAGAATTTGTTTCGTACGGTGTGTCACAGTGTACTGGATATGCTTGAAGAATGTTGCAACGCTGATTTAAGACATTTTGAGTGCTTGTGAAATTAAATAGTGTTAAACGAATTTAAATGTGACAAACAATGTAATAAAATGCTAATAAATTATAATATATACCTACGCGTTGGTCACTCTGTGTGTGTATATATAATTATAGTATTGTGATAAATCAAAAAAACAAAATATTGCACTAATCTATGGCTTCTGAATTTTGTCTTCTGTAAAGAAATTAGAGAAATAATATAAAAGTATAGTTGTGATCATCTATAAACATTTCTTACATTTACATAGGAATTGTCAACTGAAATAAGAACTGTCACTTCAGAGGGAAAGGTACATTATAACTGCTAACTAAAAGAGTATTTATATTATTTGTTTTACTTTAAATAAATTTAAAAAAAACACTATTTATATTTCATTTGGATTTTGAATCAAATGCAAAGTTATGATAATATAGCATGACATAGAGTGCAAATAACCCATTAGGCAATGCACACAGGGAATCATGGGAAAATTATATTTGATATAGGCCTCAATTTAATAATACATTTTTTTTTTTGGATAAGCTTTTCAAATTATTTAATACTCTGGATAAACATTTAAAATGATTTAATATTCTAAAAAATATTTTCATTTTTTTTTTTTTAAATTGTAAAATTTTGAAAATAATAATTTTAAAAATGTGTCCAACAATATTAAATTAATTGAAAAGCTTAACCAAAAATATGAAATCAAGGCTGTAATATCTGACATTGCTACAAGGGCCACCCAGAATTGCATTAAAGTAAAGTATGTTTTATAGTTGTAATGCATATTATGTAGACTGCTTAAAAGTGAAAGAGTAGAATAATATCCCCTGATGGGGGTAAATTTAAAGGCATACAAGCTGCTCAGCGTGATCTTTTCCCCAGACAAGAGCTGTCTCGATTATAGAACCTTTATCTAGCCACAGCTCTGCAGAAACCGTATGGACGAAAATTCAATATGCGAGAATAGTGATGTCCCGAACGGTTCGCTGAATGGTTCGCGAACGGTTCGCCACAAACGGTTCGCCACGGACTCATCATTGAGTAAACTTTGACCCTGCACCTCACAGTCAGCAGACTCATTCCAGCCAGTCAGCAGCAGACCCTCCCACCTCCTGGACAGCTCACTAAGAATGCAGCTTCACAATGAATGTAAAATGGATGCTGTCCAGGAGGTGGGAGGGTCTGGGAGGGACGGTCTGCTGCTGATTGGCTGGAATGTGTCTGCTGACTGTGAGGTACAGGGTCAAAGTTTACTCAATGATGATTCCGCCGGGAACCGTTCATGGCGAACCGTGCGGCGAACCGTTCGGGGCATCACTATGCGAGAATGCTTTATTGGACATCTCAACTGATATTTATATACAAAATGATGACAGGAGTAAGGTGAATAAGGTGCACCTTTGTAACCTACCAAAGGAGTTAGTTTGTTTTTACTGAATGGTGAACTGTGGTAAGTTGACAAAAAACTATTCCTGGTGTAATGAACAACTCACAAGAGTCAAATGCAAATCAAATCTTATATTAAAGGTACATGCCAAGCATCAACCCTGCCACTTTCCCACAGTGAGTAGATAAACCATTTAAAGGATCACTATAGGCACCCAGACCACTTCAGCTCAACAAAGTGGTCTGGGTGCCAGGTCCCCCTAGTTTTAACCCTGTAACTGAAAACATAGCTGTTTTAGAGAAACTGCTATGTTTACATTGCAGGGTTAATCCAGCCTCAGTGTGAAAATCATATTGAACATATGCAGCGTGAGTTCAGATTCCCATAAGAAAGCATTGAGTATTGTTTTCCTATGGGCGGTTTGAATGTGCTCTGGCAGCGCATGCGCATTTGACTCCACTTGGCAGCTGACATAGGCAGGGGAGGAGAGGTCACCAGTCCGGCGCAGGGTTAAGGTAAGTGGCTGAAGGGGTTTTAACCCCTTCAGCCCAGCAGGAGGGAGGCCACGAGGGAGGGTGTGACCTAATAACCCTATAGTTTTCCTGGCACTATAGTGCTCCTTTAAGTATGGTTTGTCAATTTACCTGGGTCCCTCGGGTGCCTGCACAGTGTTCAGTCTCTTCCTGCGGGTGAAGCTAAATGTCTCCATAGCAGGCATCTCAACTCTGGACCCCCAGATGTTGCTAAACTACACCTCCCATGATTCTCTATCCATCTATTGCATTCAAACAATTCTGGGAGTTGTAGGCTATGAACAATTGGGGGGCAGAGATTGAGAATAAAGAACAGTTGATGCAGGACTGCTCATAGCCCTGCCTTGCTCTGTAAATAAATCCAGATTCTTCTGTACTAGAAGAAAAGATGCAGTGGTGTGACTGCAGGCCCAGGTAAGTGAAAATCACTACAGAAGGCTATAGAGGTTTTGGTACTTGAAGTGTACCCTGATGAAGTGCACTTGCTGTGTTCATCATTTGATTTTTAAAGGAACACAGTGTTAGGAATTCAAAACTGTATTCCTAACACTAAATTGTCTCTCTTCCTCTTCTACACCCCCTCATCTTCTCCACTGGCAAATAAAGAGTTAAAACATTTTCACACTCACCTTATTATGACTCTGCCTCCTCTGACATCAGTGATGAGGGGAAACCTAGCGGGCACTGTGCGTGCATTAGGCCTCCAGTGATTCAGTGTTTTCCTATGGACTCTGGATGCCCTCATGCAAAGATATAGGTTTATCTGGGTATGACAAATAATTTTTTTATTTCCTCCACAAAAAGTTTTTAATCATGTATTCATCTGCCACACAAGGGAGAGGTACCAATAAGCTGGTAGATATGAGTCTGTACAAAGTTATTGTCCCTTACCTACCTCATACTAGACAAATTCTCTAAATGTCTTCAATTTGGTTATTTTGGCTTGCACTTTGAAATTCACTTTACATTTCTGACAATTTGCACTTTAATGAATATTGCTGTGAATATTATTTATGCAATATTTAGTATTCTTGATGTCATTGGGAGATGTGGCCGCACACACAAAAAATGAACATACACCACTAACGTCCCATAAAAAATATTGAGGATTCCTGAGATGTGATTTGTAAGCTGTGAGCTGTAAATTTAAGAACCAAAAGCAGCATTGTTTTAACCACTATTATGCAACTGCTCAGTATTTCCTCTGGTAAGCAGATTTGACACTGGAATAGATATGTTGCAAATAGATGTACACGTGTGCATATTTAACATAGGTTCACTTCCCTGTTACATGTAGATAATACTTTTTAAAAAGTTAAATATGAAAAATGTATCCTTGTCCATCTCAGTGGTTAGTATAGATTAGATGGTGGGGTGCTAGATCGTGATCACTGACTTTTTGGGTATTGACAATTTAACCCATTGTACTCAACACCTGACCTAATGAGGTCAACCCTGTTTAACACTATAAATCTATAAATTTGGGAAGTAACAAACACTTGACTGCTGACCCATATACCATCCCACCTTTATTAAACAGTAAAAATTCTTAATTCCTGTCAGCTGTTGGGTGAGGAACCAACAGACAGTTCTCCAAGAGCCCAACACAGCCGTCACTAGCCATCAGCCTTGCGCCGACTGTCGTCTCCCCAAGGTGACCTTGCGTCATACTCCTTTCCAGCTGTGACAATGAGAAAACACACGAGAAACCACCAAGCACACAACAACACAAACCAGGGAGGGAGGGTGGGAAAATTCAGACAGGGTGTATGACAAGCTCCTTCTGACTGGTAAGTCTCCTCCCCTGCTCCCCCCTTATAAGTCCTTCCACCTTTGCCACATTGTTGCTTCCATTATTCCATCCCACTATCCTGGGCAGCAGTCATGCTCCCCTTTCCCTATTTGTCCAGGGGGACACTTGACTGCTGACCCATATACCATCCCACCAACGGCCACAGCTTTATTAAACAGTAAAAATTCTTAATTCCTGTCAGCTGTTGGGTGAGGACCCAACAGACAGTTCTCCATCCTTATTCTCCAAGAGCCCAACACAGCCGTCACTAGCCTTCAGCCTTGCGCCGACTGTCGTTTCCCCAAGGTGACCTTGCGTCATACTCCTTTCTTTTTCGATTCCGCTGTCCAGGGAAAACTGCCACCGCGAAGCCGTCCTTCCGTAGCCTCATCTGTGCCGGCTTCGCGCCCCTCCGCAGACAGCGCCAAATCAATGCCTGATTGCAACCTCACATTAAATATGTCCAGCCCAATCGGGGGTAAGTGGACCCCATCCTTACGCATCACGTTCGAATTATCCCCTTCCAACTCAAAGTGCCGCACAACTTCCGGCCGGGTTCCCGCCATCCTGATCGCCGCCATATTGGGACCCGGGATCAGCCATCACCTGTCCGGCCCTCCCCGCTCTTTGCGCTGGTTAGTGCCCGGAATCACCGCTCCCGACCTCGGACCGCTGGGCACCCCTACCTCCTCTCCACCGCACAGGACTCGGGGATAGACGCGACGGAGGCCTCGATCTCCTGGCCCTCCGTCCGCTCAGCGATGTCTCAGCTCCCTTGCGCCGATCTTGCCGTCCTCCTGCAGCCTGCTGAACATAAGCCAGCACCTGGTCCAACGATCCGTGCGACTCCTGGTAAGCTGCCATCATTCTCACCAGTTCCTCCAGAGATGGGGTGGCCATATTAAAGTGTTCTCCTTGTCCTTTACTCCCAGGGACAGCTAACCGGTATGATGATATATTTATTTTGGTTTTGCAGGCCCAGGTACTCCGCAACAGCCAAGGAGAAATGTCATACAGGGAGAAAAAAATTCAGACAGGGTGTATGACAAGCTCTTTCTGACTGGTAAGTCTCCTCCACCTTTGCAACATTGTTGCTCCCATTATTCCATCCCACTATCCTGGGCAGCAGTCATGCTCCCCCTTCCCTATTTGTCCAGGTAGACACTTAAATAGAGGTGCAGACCGCTTACCCCTGATGCCTTTAACTAAGTCCTGTAAGACAGGACGAAATGCAGGCCTGCCTTTAAGGGTGCAAGGCTTAGAAAGCCCAATGCAAAGCCAATGAGTGACTTCAAGCATCATGTTAAAGCAGACTGAGCATGTCTGAACGTGTTTACATAATTAGTTGCTAAACAATTGAAAGAGAAAACTAGAGATAATTACTAATAAACAATCCTATGTATATATTTTTTTTTAATTGCAACACAAACTGGGGGATGGGGGTTATTCCACATGAGCCTATGGGCCAGACAAAACTAGTTCATGTGCTAAAGGGGGCATTAATTAACCAGGATTTTTAGTAAGAATAACTGCACATGTGAAGTGAAAATACAATATTCTAAAATATTTCAGCAAAATATAAAATACACACATTAAAATGTTAAGACTATAGAGGATGAAAGTGCTATAATTGGGGCAGTTAGTGATTAAACATAACAATAATGATTTTAATCCATAAAGATGATGGTCCTCCACTCAGAAAACACTACTTGGAGATATTTTACCAAGATGATGGTGCATTTATATATGTATACAGCCTCTAGTTTGGGACTTTAGGCATCCATCAGCCCCAGATTTTCAAAAATATCCAGATACACACTTAAAAAAGGACAATTGTCACCTTCTGACTGTACTAGCTGATAACTAGGTTTGCTTTTGCATTCAGTTTGTTACTGGCAATAAGAATTGTTCAACAGGTTTGGAAAAATAGAAGAGAACCATGGTTCATGCCCACTGGTAGTACCATAATCTAGCAACAGCAGATGTGTCACCTGTTGCCAAAAAGATTAAACATTGAATGCCATTCAACTAAATACAAATATGTTTGAACCTGTGTGGCTACAGTCTGCCCATCTAAAGTTTTATGGTACCACCAAAACCACGACTCGAGGGCCTTTATGGTTTACATATTTGGTGACATTTAATGTACACTGCTAAAATTCCAAAATTGATAAAGCCTGAGCTTTAGAAACGGTGTCTAATACACTAATAAACAAACAATGTACAATTACTAAAAATGCTACTAATATTACTACTACTAATTATAATAACAAGAACAATAGTAAGTATTTAACCAGAAAATCAAGAATCTGATCCAAATAACATTTCTCTTACGACTCAGATTGCCCTTGCAAAACTCCACATAGTTACAAAAGAGACTTGCGTCCATCAAGTTCAGCCTTCCTCACATTTGTTTTTTGCTGTTGATCCAAAAGAAGGCAAAAAAAAAAACAGTTTGAAGCACAATTTTGCAACAAGCAAGAAAAAAAATTCCTTCTTGACCCCAGAATGGCAGTCAGATTTATCCTTGGATCAAGCAGTTATTACTCTACATTGAAAGATTATATCCTTGAATATTCTGTTCTTGCAAGTATGCATCTAGTAGCTGTTTGAACATCTGTATGGACTCTGATAAAACCACTTCTTCAGGCAGAGAATTCCACATCCTTATTGTTCTTACAGTAAAAAAAACCTTTCCTTTGCCTTAGACGAAAACTTATTTCTTCCAGTCTAAACGCATGACCTTGTGTCCTATGTAAAGTCCGGTTTGTGAATAGATTTCCACACAATGGTTTGTATTGGCCCCCGAATATATTTGTATAAGTTATCATATCCCCTCTCAGGCAATGTTTTTCTAAACTAAATAGGTTTAAATTTGTTAACCTTTCTTCATAGCTGATATGTTCCATTCCTTTTATTAATTTTGTAGCCCGCCTTTGCACTTTTTTCTAGTGCCATAATATCCTTCTTTAGAACAGGTGCCCAAAATTGCACAGCATATTCAATATGTGATTTTACCAGTGATTTATAAAGAGGCAAAATGATATTCTCGTCCCGAGAATGAATGCCCCTTTTCATGCATAACAATACCTTACTGGCCTTGGCCACTGCTGATTGACATTGCACATTGTTGCATAGTTTGTTGTCTATAACAATTCCCAAGTCCTTTTCGTGTGTTGTTATCCCTAATTTGCTTCCATTAAGGGTATACGTTGCTTGTGTATTCTTTACGCCGAAGTGCATAACTTTGCATTTTTCAACATTAAATTTCTTCTGCCATTTGAGTGCCCAGTCCCCGAGTCTATTTAAATCCCTCTGCAGCAAAGAAATATCTTGCTCACATTGTATTATTTTACAGAGTTTTGTGACATCTGCAAACACTGAAACATGGCTTTCAATGCTGTCTTCAAGATCATTTATAAACATGTTAAATAGAAGGGGTCCCAGAACAGACCCCTGAGGGACACCACTTGCCACCTCTGTCCAGCTTGAAAATTTACCATTAATGACAACTCTTTGTACTCTGTTTTTAAGCCAATGTTCTACCTAAGAACAAGCATTTTCATCTAGACCGATTTCCTTGAGTTTGAACACTAATCTATTGTGTGGAACTGTATCAAATGCCTTGGCAAAATCCAAATTGATCACATCCACTGCAACACCCTGATCTATACTTCTACTTACTTCTTCGTAGAACGCAATCAAGTTAGTTTGACATGACCTATGCTTCATAAAACCGTGCTGATTTTTGCTGATAACCATGTTCTTCTCAAGGAATTCTTGAATATTATCCCTTAATAACCTTTCAAATATTTTCCCAGCCACAGAAGTAAAGCTCACAGGTCTATAATTTCCAGGCAAGGATTTTGAACCCTTTTTGAATATAGGAACCACATCTGCTTTCCTCCAATCCTCCGGAACACTTCATGAAAGAAAAGAATCTTGAAAGATTAAAAACAGAGGTTCACTTATTTCTACACTTAGTTCCTTAAATACTCGTGGATGGATACCGTCAGGCCCTGGAGCTTTGTTTATATTAACTTTCTTTAGTCAATGCAGCACCTTGTCTTGAGTTAACCAATTACAATTATTCTGGAAGTTTTTAGTAGCAATCATTTGCACATCTATTGCCATGAGTTCTTAATATATACGGAGGAGAAATAGTTATTTAAAATCCCTGCCTTTTCCTGGTCTTCATTAACTAACATCCCCGTCTCAGTTTTTATTGTACCTACACTTTCATTTTGTTTTTTTTTAGAATTTATGTACTTAAAAAATGCTTTGGGGTTGGTTTTGCTCTCTTTAGCTATCATTTTTTCATTTTGAAGTTTAGCAAATCTAATTGCCTTTTTGCACGCATTATTTGCTTCCTTATATCTTTTATAAGACGCATCTGATTTGTCCAATTTAAATGCTTTAAATGCCCTTTTCTTATTTTTAATCTCTTGTTTTACTTCTCTACTAAGCCACATTGGTTTTAATTTGTTTCTTTTATATTTATTTCCCAATGGTACATACTGAGAAATGTACCTTTCTAATATTTGTTGGAAGATGATCCATTTATCCTCAGTGTTCTTTTCACTAAAGAGTTTATGCCAGTCAATATATTGTAAAGATGCCCTTAACTTATTGAAATTGGCCTTTTTAAAATTATATGTTTTAGTATTAGAAGTTTATTAGAAAGGACACTATATTGTGATCACTATTTCCCAAGTTCTCACCTACTTGAATGTTGGTCAAAAGATCAACGTTGTTTGTTAAAACAAGGTCCAGACAAGCGTCCATTCTAGTTGGTGCTTGTACAAGTTGTGGCATGAATGTGTCATTTAACAAGTTTAAAAACCTAATTCCCTTTGCTGAGCTACTAGTCCCAATTTATGTCCGGGTAATTAAAATCTCCAATAATTAAAGGGACACTATAGTCACCTGAACAACTTTAGCTTAATGAAGCAGTTTTGGTGTACAGAACATGCCCCTGCAGCCTCACTGCTCAATCCTCTGCCATTTAGGAGTTAAATCCCTTTGTTTATGAATCCTAGTCACACCTCCCTGCATGTGACTTGCACATCCTTCCATAAACACTTCCTGTAAAGAGAGCCCTATTTAGGCTTTCTTTATTGCAAGTTCTGTTTAATTAAGATTTTCTTATCCCTGCTATGTTAATAGCTTGCTAGACCCTGCAAGAGCCTCCTGTATGTGATTAAAGTTCAATTTAGAGATTGAGATACAATTATTTAAGGTAAAGTACATCTGTTTGAAAGTGAAACCAGTTTTTTTTTTCATGCAGGCTCTGTCAATCATAGCCAGGGGAGGTGTGGCTAGGGCTGCATAAACAAAGTGATTTACCTCCTAAATGACAGTGAATTGAGAAGTGAACACTAAAACTGCTTTATTTAGCTAAAGTAATTTAGGTGACTATAGTGTTCCTTTAACATGTTACCCAGATTTGCAGCTTTCTCAATTTGCTCAAACAGCTGTTGTTCCTCGTCAATATTAACATTAGGTGGTTTATAACATATCCCAACCAATAGTTGGTTTCCCTTCTTTTCACCCAAGCAGATATTTACCCATAAAGCTTCCACATTTTCCTCATCGCATTCCACTTGCTTAAGATTTGGCTTTAAATCATAGTTGACATACAAACATACCCCACCACCCTTCTTGTTTTTCCTATCCTTCCTAAATAACATGTACCCATTTAAGTTAACTGCCCAGTCATGTGTCTCATCCCACCATGTTTCAGTTATGTCTATTATAACATGTACATTTCATAAGTCTACAATTTATTGTTGTGGTTATGGTGCAAATTGTAGAAGGCTGAGTTGACCTTACCAGGACCTGAAATTTTAGATCATGTAGTCTCACCACATGAAATAAGATGTCATCACCAGGACCCATATTTTTTGTATTAAGCACATCTTGGTATCAGAATTTTTTTTTATTGCCTTTATTACCCGTACGTGGAACTTGATAATGTTTACATTGCAGGGTTTAATACTCCTCTAGTCATTGTCTTTCTGACAGCCACTAGAGGCGCTTCCTCCTCCAGACCTAATGTAACTTGTTCCTGGAATCAAATGCTGCTGGTAGCATGCATATCTCATGTGTATCTTCAATATGTATCTCCAGCAACATGCGTATCTTGAATCCATTGCTTTTCTATGAGAAGCATTGGATTGGAGGAGTTCACGGAAGGCGTCAACAGGCATGCTGGCATCTCCAAAAGAACTTAACTTAATTTTTTTAATAGCAAACCCCTTAAGGACCGAGGACGGTTCAGGACCGTCATCGGCATTTTTGCGTTGCCGACCGATGACGGTCCTGAACCGTCCTAACGGTCAGAGCTACTTACCTGATCGCCGTCGTTCCCCGGCGGCGATCAGCGTGGCTCCGGTTGTGGGGAGACTGCCTGCAGCCCAGACAGTCTCCCCACGGCAGATTAGGACCCCTGTGGCCATGCTTGATAAGCAACACAGCGATCACGTAGTCTAATAAAATTGTCCATAATTGCTGCCTGGGGCGCGCACGACAGGCAGTCTCCTGCATGTGTAAATCAAAAAAATAAATTAAGTTAGTGTTAATAAAAAAAAATAATTATATATGTGTATATATGATATATAGACATATATTATACCTATATAATATATGTCTATATATCGCCCTTTCTCTCAATAATAATACTAAGTGTATTTTATATTAATATGTACATATATTAATATAAAAAATACTACTATAATAAATTACACTGCGTATATATAATATATATAATAACTATATATATTGTATATATATATATATTATTATAAAATATAAATAATAAGTAATTTAAATTAAATAATTTTTTTTAAATAATAATAAAAATTTAAAATTTTTTTATATATCTATAAGAAATTTTATTCTAACTGTATTTTTAAAATTAATATATATATATTTATATCAAAATACACTTAGAATGAATTTGTATATATATCTATGTATATAAAAATAAATAAAAATAATAAGAAATATACATGCGTCCATATACAAAATTACATAAATAATTATATAAATATACACGTAGACTTCAAATATATAAATATGCATATATATTTAAATTCTACGTGCGTATTTATGTAATATTTTTACATAATTCAGTAATTTTATTGATTGCAATTTGAGGACCTGCCTGCCAACCCAGGCCGAAATTCCAGAGAATTTAATTTGCTAGCACTGTATTTTACCCTGTAACGTTCTACGACACCCTAAAACCTGTACTCGGGAGACTTCGCTGAACACAAATATTAGTGATTCAAAACAATAAAACATATCACAGCGATGATATTGTCAGTGAAAGTTACTTTTTTTGCATTTTTCACACACAAACAGCAGTTTTACTGATGATATAATTGTTGTGATACGTTTTCCAGTTTTTAAACACTAATATTTGTGTTCAGCGATGTCTCCCGAGTAAAACAGTACCCCCCATGTACAGGTTTTATAGCATTTTGAAAGTTACAAGGTCAAATATATGGGTCAAATATTTTTACATTGAAAATGGCCAGGTTGGTTACATTGCCTTTGAGAGCGTATGGTAGCCCAGGAATGAGAATTACCCCCATGATGGCATACCATTTGCAAAAGAAGACAACCCAAGGTATTGCAAATGGGGAATGTCCAGTCTTTTTTAGTAACCACTTGGTCACAAACACTGGCCAAAATTAGCGTTCAATTTCGTTTTTTTACTTTTTTCACACACAAACAAATATGAATGCTTACTTTGGCCAGTGTTTTCGACTAAGTGGCTACTAAAAAAGACTGGACATACCCCATATTGAATACCCTGGGTTGTCTACTTTAAAAATATGTACATGTGGGGTGTTATTCAGAGATTTATGACAGATAATAGTGTTACAATGTCACTATTGATAAATTTTAAAAATGTATGTTTTGAAACCGCAATATCCTACTTGTACCTATAGCCCTATAACATGCAAAAAAAAGCAAAAAAGCACGTAAACACTAGGTATTTTTAAACTCAGGACAAAATTTTGAATCTATTTAGCAGTTTTTTTCATTCGCTTTTGTAGATGAGTAAAAGATTTTTCAAGTAAAAGTCAAAAAACATGTATTTTTTTCAATTTTTCATCAGATTTTTGTATTTTTTTTAAATTAAAATACATGAGATTATATAAATAATGGTATGTAAAGAAAGCCCCTTTTGTCCTGAAAAAAACAATATATAATTTGTATGGGAACAGTAAATGAGAAAGCGGAAAATTACAGCCAAACACAAACACCACAAAAGTGTAAAAATATGCCTGGTCGCAAATGTACAACATCGCAAAAACAGTCCAGTCCTTAAGGGGGTAACTTGTTCCTGGAATCAAATGCTGCTGGTAGCATGCATATCTCATGTGTATCTTCAATATGTATCTCCAGCAACATGCGTATCTTGAATCCATTGCTTTTCTATGAGAAGCATTGGATTGGAGGAGTTCACGGAAGGCGTCAACAGGCATGCTGGCATCTCCAAAAGAACTTAACTTAATTTTTTTAATAGCAAAATGTGGTGGACAGAAGGAAACCTATAGCCCTTAAGAAACCTATTGTTACTTTTGTTACTATAAGTTCCCATTAACATATCCTGACCATTTTAGCATATATATGTACACAGACTGATGTTGTTTCTACGCTGTCAGTGTAACAATTTATGTCACCAGTCAGCTATTGTTCTGCAGCACTGTAAAGCTTGTCTGTGGAAAGATTTATGGAGGAGGTCTGGATCCAGGGGCCCACATGGCAAACTGTATCCCAAGATAATAGCGCCCAATACAAGGCTTTGTCCAGATTCCTATTACAAAGTGACTTAGATATATATATATATATATATATATATATATATACTCAGAATGCTGTCATTATTTAATTTGATATGTGTATTGCTTCAGGAATAAATCCATCTAATAGTTACAACATAGTTGCCCTGAATGCCTGAGCCTCAGCCACTAGAAAGGGTTAAGTTTCTTTCCACTGGTATTTTCTTTTACAGATAATTTTCTGCCATAGAAGGGCAGTTACAATGTATTTGCTGAAACCTGTTTACTTTATATAACATTCCCCACCCCCTGCGTCCATCCTCCCCCTTCCCTATTCTATAGAAGTTTTTTTTATTTTTTTCCCTTAAGGAATGCATCTTAAAGTTTGGCAAGTTCTTTCTGAAGTTGACACAGGCAGATAAATGACTCAGAGAACACATGCTCCTAGCCTGCCATGTATCAGTGGAGACAAAATAAACATGCAGCAGCGAGTGCAGAGTAAATGGGAAGCAGGTTTACATAAAGTAGCTTTTATGAGAAGTCTGAGAATGCATAGGTGAGACTGCAGGAGGAAAGTATCAACTCTGATTCTGTTGCTTAGTTTATAGAATAAGAAAAAGCTTGGACTGATAACATCTCAGAGCTCCCTAAAAGGCTCTTAATGTTCTACATTTCAGTGCTAGAAATTTACTCTTTCATGGCCAGAGGCATCATTGCCCTACACTGACCAGGGAAACTGTGAAAAAGCTGTGTTTAACTTTTGGGTGGCAGGCCTCCCACCCGTCCCGATTTCAGAGGGACAGTCCATCTATACCGACTTAGTTCCCTGATGTCCCACTATTGGGGACACCAGCAAACTATCCCTAACAAGCAAAGCATGAGCACGTAATTAGACATGCTTGCGCTATGTTCAGGGCACTGCTAGTAACTTGGCAGGCCAACCTGCTTTCAGGGTGAATCTGCCCTCTTTGGCAGAGCCAGTTTAACAATTGTATCATTTGCCACCCCCCCCCCCCTTCCCCACTTTACCCCTATCCCACAGGCACCCTGCTTCTCAGGACTCTGGATTTGGTAGGCATGGGGTTGTCCTTGACATACAGTAACCCACCACATGTTGACTGTGTCAGTAGGATGACTGCTAATTGGGAAATAGGGAGGTGCCAAGTATATCCAATTTATATTTACATAGTAATATAGACTGAAAAAAGACTCAAGTCCAGTAGCATTCCATGTGTCTCTGTTACTGCTGTCAATCGAAAAAAATGTGAAAACCCAATTTTGAAGTCAATTCAATTTCAGCCATAAAATGGGAAAAATTCCTTCTTGATCCAATAAAGGCAGTCAGATTTCTAATTGGATCAACAAGCTTTCTTGTGATTTTTTTTTTTTTTTTTTTTTAAAGCTGATGATTGCATCAAACCTCCTTGAAATTTATTTTCTAGACCTCGACCCAGAGGTATCTGAGAGGGAGACTCACATGTGTCAAGTTTATCCCTGGAAGGATCTGGTAACTGTTTTCCAGAATTTTTCAACTCAAGATTACTGTCCATGACTCTGAGTGACCTTTCCAAATAAAGACTAATGCTGGACCCATGTAAATGTTAGTATTTAAACCAAACATAAAATTAACTAAAAAATAAACCATGTGTTTAAAAATAAATATATACTTTCCAATGTCACTGCTGCTTAATACGTGTCTCCTTAGAAATTAGACACAATATATGAGGCCCATGCAAAATATAAATGTTACTTGTCACTTCGTGTTTACAGTGTGTATTAGGTCCTCAGTGGAGAGTCCTGTCAGAAGTAAATTTTTGTTCTTCAAACGCCATTGATACATCAGGGGCTGGAGGTGGGGAGATTTTCGGCTCCCGATCAGCCTTTAAAGGCAGTAATATAATTGATTCAAACTAATAAAAGGTTAATCGGGAGCCAATAAATGTTATTGAGTGGAATGTAATTGAGGCCTGTGTGAGATCGCCTGCTGCCACATAGGAGGAGAGCGTTAAGTGAAAAGGATAGATAAAGGATTTTAACTTTAAATCATAGGCAATGGTTCACCTAGGGGTATGGTGAAAATAACTTTAAAGGGGGATAGCCACGTATCAGGTAATAACAGTTACTTATTTCCTCATCCCGGTAAATGCTGTTGAAGCACTTATTGAGGTGAATGATGCAGTTGAGGTTAGTAAAACGCATACACTTACCTCCACGGTACTTCTGTGTCCATGATGCTGTCATAACATCATGTTTTGAGAAGCTGAACATCAGTGATGCAGACATGCAGTAAACACCAGAACCACTACACTAAGCTGTAGTAATTCTGGTGACTATAGTGTCCCTTTAAGCCTCCTAACTCTTAGATACTCATAATGCTACCAACTATCCTAACATTAACCTTTACCAATTCTAACCCTAGCTTAACCTTTTTTTGCATTACTATGCTTTTATAAGTGAGATCGCCATGAATATATCATGTAAAAATATCTGAAAAAAACTATGAATTAATATAAACATTGGTATCATTTACCTACTAGTGTTTCTCCGTATACTCCAACATTGATAATTAAATGGATTATACCCAATCAAAATGCTTCATCATAATACCATCAACTGGAAATTGTCTTATCTACTATGAGAAAACCATCTGCATGGTGTCTACATTCCATTGTATCTCATTGTTATTGTGTTTGTGACCTTAAACATTGTGGTCACTGACCATGCCTGTTCACCATTAACTGATCCTTAGAACATTACTTATCTTTGGGGTTTAATTACTAAATAGCAACTTGGAGTGAAAAGAAAACAGTTGGAAAATCTAGGTCAGAACACCTAAGTATGTTCAGCTCTACTTCCAACTTGTTCTACTGGCTACATTTTCCAGTTTGGTTTGACAATAATGCACTTTTTGGTAAGCAAACTATCACGTGCATATTGAAGAGTTGCTGAATGTAAGAAAAATAATACTTAAAGGACCACTCTAGGCACCCAGACCACTTCAGCACAATGAAGAGGTCTGGGTGCCTGGTCCAGCTAGGGTTAACCCATTTTTTTTATAAACATACATATAAATAGGTTAATCCAGCCTCTAAAGCCTCTAGTGGCTGTCTCATTGACAGCCGCTAGAGGCGTTTGCGTGCTTCTCACTGTGAAAATCACAGTGAGAAGACGCAAGCGTCCATAGGAAAGCATTATGAATGCTTTCCTATGAGACTGGCTAAATGCGCGCGCAGCTCCTGCCGCGCATGCGCATTCAGCCGAAGAGGAGGAGGAGAGCTCCCCGCTCGGGGCTGGAGAAAGGTAAGATTTTAACCCCTTCCTCTCCCCAGGCGGGAGGGGGACCCTGAGGGTGGGGGCACCCTCAGGGCACTATAGTGCCAGGAAAATTAGTATGTTTTCCTGGCACTATAGTGGTCCTTTAATAAATAATGTATTTTTTAAGACTTTAAATACATTTTTGAGCAGAATATTAGATTGATGACTTATTAAACTTACAATATAAGTAAGAATACTGCAAATTAACAAACTATCTGGGCAATGCCCTATGTGAATTTCCAGGAAGAAATTTCCTTAATTGCCATATATAGTATTTTTTAATGTAATAAATATGGTTTTAGTTCATTTATTTATTAGGTGGGGGGACTTCTGGAGACTATGCTTGTTTAACTTCCACCTGTAGTACCATAATAATAATTTCTGAAGTCATGTCTGGTACATTAACACAGTTTTGTCTGACGTGGCATACAGCTCTCACATGGCAAGGTGAGAGTTAAAATCCTACAGCCCTTGAAAGCTGCGTACCCCCTCAAGCCCCATGCAGGGGTCAAATACAGGACTGCCGTGTCAAGTTACAAGAATGTGAAGAAAGGGAGATTTAGAGTTGGAGATGCCACACAGAAGAGTGTGTTGTTTGTCTGCCTTTGAAATAAGATGCAGCCTAGAGAGTAGAAGGGGGGAGATTCAGCACCAAAATATTTCTATGAATTATAGCTTGCCCTTGGCTATGACTTGTGGGGGGTGGGGGTTGCTTTTGGGGGGGATCACATTTCCACAGGTGTTCCTCTGTTTTTCTTCCAAGTTCATTCCTTTTTTTATGCATTCTGTCCATCATGGGGGGAAAAAAAAATAACCGCAAAAGAAGTGCCTTTTATCTAATGACTGTTTGGGCAGCCAAATAACCCTTTAAGAATTCCAAAATGCTTAAACACTGTTTCCTTAATCAGCAAGCTCTCACCCACTGACCTACAGAGTACCTTCGTTATTCAGAGAAAACATTTAAATTACCCCAAATATCTAACAGGCATTTTATTCAGTAGCCACCTAGTACCATCTCTACCTTTAGTGGATAATTCATACTTTGTTATAAACCTTGGCTTGGCTCAACCGGTAATTGCTAACTTTGGCAATCCAGAATACCAGCATTTCCCATAATGCTCAGCTGCTTTGGACATGCGGTTTTGAAACATCTGTGGTTTAACATTAGACATCAATGTGGTACACAGTAAGAATTGTAAGCAAAGAGTCTATGGAGGAGGTTAGTTGGCACGTGCAAATAATTCACATACTACCCTTCACTTTGTAAGCATTTTATACGTAGGTAATGAGATCCATTACTGAACTGAGAACTTTTGTTTTAAATACATTGTAGTATTATCAAAAAACCTTCTTCCATTACATGCTTAAAAGGATGCTCTAGTGTTAGATTGTATTGTATTCCTAAAACTATAGTGCTCTCTGGTCCCCCCTGTCCACGGCCCCCCTTGCAGTACATGAAGGGTTAAAAAAATCAAAACTTTTTTTACTTACCAGATTCCAGAGGCAATGTCCCTTGGCACTGGGTCAGCGCTCCGCCTCCTACGACGGGAGAACATAATTCACATACACGGCAAGCATTGCGTGCGCATTAGGCCCTCCCCATAGGAAAACATTGAACCAATGCTTTCCTACAGAGTTTTACTGATGCTGGATGTCTTCATGCGGAGCGTGAGGACATACAGCGTCATTTAGGCGACCCAGGGGCTGGTAAGCTCCTGGAAGCGCCTCTATTGGCTGCCCTAGCACTGCAAAGTAAACATCACAGTTTTTCAAAGTGACTAAGTGGGACAGGGACACTGCACCCAGACCATTTCAATGAGATAAAGTGGTCTGGGTTCCTATAGTGTCCCTTTAACTCTAAAGTATCTCATAATGGTTAATGACATGCCAAGAGAGGAACTGTGGAGAGAGAATCACTCTGTCGCCCCAGTTCCTATCCCTGCCTTTACCAGGAGAGAATTGAATTAAGATCAGCAGCCACAAGTAGTTGCAGCTGCCTGGGAGTGTAAGATCCACAAATCTCAGGCAGCCCTATCCATAACACTAGTCCTGCTTCTGATATTACCGGATCATGCCAATTAAAAGATATCTAATGCTGAAATACATAATAGGGACAGTAATGCAATCTGGACATTCTGTGGACTTTCATAAGTCACAAAAATTTCCAGCTCGTGGTTTATCATATCTCCAATGGCATTCATTTTCACATAATACATTTTTCATCATCCTTGTATTCTCTGTACATATAAACATATTTAATAATATAAACAAAAAATAAGAATAATAAAAAAAAACAGATTATAAGCAAGCTAGATAACAGAATTATCCAAGAGAAAGAAACAAGCAATATGAGCACAGACAGTATTTAAAATATAAGCAAATTGCAACCACTAGATTGTGTGCTGCAATTCTCTGTTAATATGAACATGCTGTAATGCAGAGACAAATATGAAACGGGAATAGTGGGACAATGGGACCACACCCAATTAAAATCAATAATGTGATACACTTTATATGAATTATTTAGGCAGGCTGGGTGACCTCTTAAAATCTCTAGGGACACATACATAGGGCATTAGTAGGGCAACTGCCCTAATACTTTTTCATGTGGCCTAAGGATGAAATTTATGAATGGTAATTTATGGCTCAAAATGTCACAAATGACCACATGCAACTGAATACATGGCAGATCTCACAAAACAAATGTGTCTGTAGAGCAAACATACTATAAATACATTACATATAGATGTATTGTATTTGTTTCCAAAGTACTAAATACATAAATATAATGTGCGCTACACAGGCAAGCGGATACCATTTGTGTATTGTAGTACAGCGTTCCTAAACAGATTTTTCAATATTCTGCATGCAATAAGACCATTCTTAAAGGAACATTGAGCACCATAACTACTACAACACACTATTTTGCTTTAAAATTTGAAATTCACTGAAAATGAATTTAGAATGCTTGAATGCTTATAAAGAAGCTAAAAAAGAAGTTGAATATTTCTTTTCTCCAATTCAGCTATATAAATCCCCCCCCCCAAAAAAAGCATAACAAAAAAATTATTCTGCAATTCTACCAAAAATATTGCTAGAAGTACGAGCCCTTGAACAAATACTCTAACTAAAAGATTTATTTTTTTAATTAGGCATGTTGCTTAATATTTCTAGAATGCAGTCCCATGTAGCAAAAGCGCAGCTTAGTGGAAAGGGGCCTTGACAGGGGTTAGGAGGAAGTGAGCAGGGATTGGTAATTTGTGGGTAAGGGGTTTGGCTATATAAATAGGCAGACATCTTGGAAGAGTCACTTATAACTTACTTACCTGGCTAAGTTTGTCCCACCCTCCCTCCCTGGGTTCTGGTTTCAGTTGGGTTTTCCCGTTTTGTCACAGCGGCGGAATTGGGAGCTGAAGGAGAGGAAATAGGCTCCCCATTAGGATGGTTATGGAAATGGTTAAATATGGTTATTGGTAAGTTTGGTAGGTTTTGAGTCCTGTTGGTGGCTCAAAACCATGGTTAATTTATAATAAAATGTTGTCACTTTAAGTTATGTTCATGTTGGAATAATGTTATATATGTTACTTATATTGGGGTCATTGCCTTTTATATCTAACTGAAGGAGATGGATGTGATGACGGGTTATGGGACAATGACCTGTTTTTCTATGTTAAGTTATTACTATTTAATAAAAGCTGTGGAGAATTTTGACCCATATACCCTAGTGTCTGCATTTTATTGGGATAGGTATGTGGGGGCTTTGTCCAGGTTTCGACTGCCCATATGGCGACTATGCACCTGTCATTGTGCCCCAGTTGTTGTTGTTTTTAATTGCCTATATTCAAGTGGCAGGACAGGCCTTATAATATGTTATAAGACTCCAAACAACACTGACATATTGTGATAGGATTTCAACATGGTTCAAAATTTAGTAGGCCTGAAATCACCAGGTGGCATATACAAGTACAGGTGTTTGTTATATCCGTTAGTTACATGTAGCTAAGATACTGTCATCAATGTACTGAGCATGTGCATCAACTGTAATATCATATTCCTTTGTCCTTAAAGGAGTCATGCAGTCTGCCCATATGAGGTGATCCTGAATATCCTGTTCACTGATTGGTCGAAGGGTATGTGTGAGTGGAGCTATGAATGGGAGGAGTGATTGTTAATAAAAAAGCCTTTGCAATCTGTGCTCTGGGCTCAAACATTTTTAGAACAGGAGTCCATCTGAAACCCGATCGGTAACAATAAAGACCTTTTTCTTCCTGAACGAACCTGCTTCCATTTCTCTGTGTTTGGCTTCTGTGGCTTTCTCCTGCAACAATATATCCATGCCACACCTTTTTGGACTGTCATTATAGAACCAGGGGATGTGTGTTTACCCTGTGTACCTTGACAGGCGCACAGTCGGATTTGCTGGCATATGCGCTAACCTTACCCAAACCCCCACTAAGACACGGACACAGGTTATACTGTTGGAAATATTAGTCCACAGCTTTATTAATTAAATAATTAAGGAATAACAAATGGGGTCATTGCCAACAAATCTTATTAAAGTAAACATTCCCCCATATACATAACATACCCCTAGAAATGACCCCACAATAATAACATGCTAGCTGTCACTACAACTTCCTGTGGTTGTTATGCCTACCTCCTGGCTCTGTCAAGGGCCACTCCCATAGCTGTGCTGATCCATGGGCTACATTCTCAGATCAATCATGTCCAATGTAGTTACTAAACCCAGGTGTCAGAAAACAACACAAGCATGAACGATAGTTTAAAGGGACACTCCAGGCAGCCCTTTTTACTCACCTGGTTCCTGTGCCGGGAGCCTCGTGAAGCCGCGCCCCCTATTTGAAAATACAGTGTTTACATTAGATTGCCTAGAGGGAGCTATAGATCTCACCTGAACAACTACATTAAGCTGTAGTTGTTCAGGTGACTATAGTGTCCCTTTAAGAAAATAAGAAATATTTTATATCTATCAGTCGTGTTACTAGCAGAGCACTATTTGTACTTCTTTTCAATGTGTTTCAAATGTTCAGTGTGTTTGTTTTTATTAAATAGTTCCACAGCAATAAAACGCACAGCAACATGCAGTGTCCCCTCAGCAATAAAACTCACAGTAACATACATTGTGTCCCCACAGTGATAAAACTCACAATAACATGCTGTGTGTCCACCACAATAAAACTCACAATAACATGCAGCGTGTGTCCTCACAGCAATAAAACTCACAGTAACATGCAGTCTGTGTTCCCACAGAAACAAAACCCTCACAATAACATGCAGTGTGTGTCCCCACCGTGATAAAACTCACAGTAACATGCAGTGTGTCCCCATATCAATACAACTCAGTAACATGCAGTGTGTCCCCATATGAATACAACTCAGTAACATGCAGTGTGTCCCCACAGCAATAAGACTCACAGTAACGTGCAGTGTGTCCCCATATCAATACAACTCAGTAACATGCAGTGTGTCCCCACAGCAATAAGACTCACAGTAACATGCAGTGTCCCCCCCCCACAGAAATACAACTCATAATAACATGCAGTGTGTGTCCCCACAGTAATAAAACTCACAGTGACAAGCCAGTTATGATTTTTAGGCTACTACCTTAAAAAGTTATTCAACTGAGTAAACAGAGTCTTGACATTATTGCACAGTCGTTATTCGGCATGTGCCAACCATACTTTAATAACACACAGACACAGAAAATTCTGTTGGAGTATAAAGTCCACAGCTTTATTAATTAATATCAATATATAAATTAACAATTTAGGGTCATTGTCAACAGTACTCCTTCGTTAGGCTCTCTTCCTATATCATACCCCCGACAATGACCCTACCAAAACAAACATTAGCATAACCAATAATACATACACGTAACTCAACGGCCTACCAAGAGGCCCCACCTCCATTTGTCTAACTGCAGGGGTGTACCCAGACACCCCTACACCCCTTGGTTCGTAGCCACCGACGGGCTCGAACCTACCTCCATACTTTTGACTTCCGGCCTACTCCAGCCTAGACCTTGGCCTACCAATTTCTTAACCCACCAAAATTCCAGTTTAACCAAGACCTTTTCCCGCCGCTGTGACCAAACGGGAACTACTACTAACTCATAGGGTGGGTGGGAGGGACAATTTACAGGTAAGAAAGGCTCAAGTTAGAATGAACTTACCCTAAAATGGCCGCTATTTAACTTCCCTTCTAACCCACGCCCCCCAGCACAATCACAGGACAGCCTCTTGACCTGAACTTCACCCTGCCTACTCCTGGCTCTGTCAAGGCCCACTCCTCCCTGCGTTGCTCCGTGGTTTCATGACATTATTGCACAGTCGTTATTCGGCATGTGCCAACCATACTTTAATAACACGCAGACACCAAAAGTTCTGTTGGAGTATAAAGTCCACAGCTTTATTAATTAATATCAATATATAAATTAACAATTTAGGGTCATTGTCAACAGTACTCCTTTCGTTAGGCTCTCTCCTGTATCATACCCCCGACAATGACCCTACCAAAACAAACATTAGCATAACCAATAATACATACACGTAACTCAACGGCCTACCAAGAGGCCCCACCTCCATTTGTCTAACTGCAGGGGTGTACCCAGACACCCCTACACCCCTTGGTTCGTAGCCACCGACGGGCTCGAACCTACCTCCATACTTTTGACTTCCGGCCTACTCCAGCCTAGACCTTGGCCTACCAATTTCTTAACCCACCAAAATTCCAGTTTAACCAAGACCTTTTCCGCCACAGCACTTGCCTTGACCCCTTAAGGACATGTGCGACCCCCACCACACAGAAACAGGGCTTGCGCTATCCCGTCTTGCAAACCTAAATTAAAAAGGTCATAACCAACATCCGATAAGTGCACCCCGTCATCACGAAAGTAACCGGTAATCTCTCCTCCAACTCCCGATGCCTCACCACCACGCCTCCTAACCTTCGAATGAACACCGCCATGGTTCTGTTCACTTTACCCCGACATCGAGAAACTGCCTTCTCATCCCTGGCGTATCTCCAGCATAAACGAGGTACCATCTCCGACCATACCACTTTCACGCCAGGGACAAGCCCCCTTAGTCTGTCAACGTCCTGCTTCATACACTTAACCAGTTCACGTTGGGGGACCAGACCCAAGTCGTTTCCCCCCCCGTGAATTACCACCACGTTCGGCAAGGGCTCCTCCGCTACCTTCCGAAACAATACCGTAATAATGTGCTGCCAGTCAAACCCCCGATAACCGAACCAGAATAACGCCACCCGATCCTCAGGAAAGCCCAGCTGTGTTCCATGTCTTCTAACTGCGGCCCTCCTCCTTGCCCAATGGATATACGAATGGCCAATTATCCACACCGTCCAACCTAAAATAAAACATAACAGTGAGGAAACATCACCAGCACATCCCAAATACCCACAATCAACCACCCCTTCACACCAGCCTATCTGGCCGTACATAAGAGCGAAACCTGAGAGATTCCCATCTCCCAATTCGTCTAATCCGCTCATCCCCTAACCCCAAGCGAGCCGCTTCGGTCGCCGCGCCTATTCGGAATGAATGTGTTCCAAACTGCATGGGCTCCAGACCCAACTTCTGCAATCCCAAACGGAAAACCCGCACAAATTGGAAGCGCGACAGTGCCGTGCCGTCGGCATGTATGAAGAAACAACCGCTCCCTATCGGGCGTAGTTCCAAAAACCCGGCCCCACTTGCCACCGGACACAACCCCGACCCTGGTAAACCAAACAACGTGACCATGGAACCTTTACCAAATACATCCGTCTTTGATTGAATCAGGTGGATCAACACCCTGTCCCTACTGACCGTCACATCTTCCAACCTAAGCCCACCAACCCCTTTCTTGTTGGCACTAAGCAACTCACCAATCCGAAACGCCCCAAAAAAGGCCCACGAAAAAGCTACTGTAAATAACGCCACTTCAAACACAGAAAAACATATCTCAGGTAGTTTGTTCACTAACCCCTGTAACACTGTGAAGGAGACTGGTCTTCTCGTATCCTTCGTCTTCTTACCTTTCCTGTATCCCCGAACCGCTTGCCTCACTATAAAATGCTTCGTCACATCCTCCCATCCATTAAACTTAAACAAAAACGCCAACGCTGACATGTACCTATCAACCATTGATGGCGACGCCTGCTTTGCGAACAACCGGCATAGGATCCATAACAGTATGTCCAGCCGATTGCTCCCAGGGCCCGTCACCCCTACCTGCTGCATCGTGTCTTCCCACACTTGCCAGACCTTAACATAGGAGAACCAAGTTCCAGGCGCCAGAGACTTCTTTATGTACTCCCCAAGCAAGACGTCCCGAGCTCCCACATCTCCGCCGGACAGGCTTGACCCTCTTCTTCCGCCTCCGGCGCCGCCTCCCGAAAACGCTCCCACTGTAGGCGAGACAGCGCATCAGCGACAACATTGGTAAGCCCCGGTATATGCCGAGCGCGAAACACAATATTAAAAGACATGCACAAGAGAACCAATTGCCTCAACAAACCGTACCACTGGCCATGAAGAAGCCGATAATCCGTTGATAGCCTGCACCACTGCCATGTTATCCGAATTGAACACCACCCTCTTATTGGCTAACTCCGGACCCCATAACGCCACTGCCACAACAACCGGGAAAAACTCCAAAAAGGCCAAATTCCTAATCAAGGGGCTCGCTTTCCATGCCTCCGGCCACCCCTCCGCGCACCATTTACCCGCTAGGTACGCCCCAAAACCGATGCTGCCTGATGCATCCGTAAACAAACCCACGGCCGTGGAGGTTCCCAACGGCTCCCGAAAAAACACTTTCCCGTTAAACTCCCTCAAAAACCTAGCCCATACCTCCAAGTCCTCTCTCATGTCCACTGACACCCTAATATAATGCAACGGTTTTCTCACCCCGCTTGTCGCCCCCGCCAATCGTCTGCAAAAGACCCTCCCCATGGGGATCACTCGGCACGCAAAATTCAGACTCCCTATCAACGATTGAAGTTCACGCAAGGTGACCTTCCTCGCCCTACTAACCGTGTCCACTAGCCGCTGAAGGGCATGTAATTTGTCCCCGGGCAACCTGCACTCCCTCCGTACCGAGTCGATCTCCAAACCCAGGAAGCTGAGGCACGTAGTGGGCCCCACCGTTTTGTCCTCTGCTAACGGCACCCCAAATGTGTGCGCCACCCACTGGAAGGTCCTCAACACCTGGCTACAGCGCTCCGTGCGTGGTGGGCCAACGCATAAGAAATCGTCCAGGTAGTGCACCACCGCACCCCCAGCCGATTCCCGTCGTACGACCCACTCCAAAAAGGTGCTAAACCTCTCGAAGTAAGCACACGAGATGGAACAACCCATAGGCAAGCATAAGTCCACAAAATACCCCCCATCGAGATAGCACCCCAATAAGTGATGACAATCCGGGTGTATGGGAAGCAGCCGGAAAGCTGCCTCCACATCCAATTTCGCCATTAGAGCCCCTTGTCCCGCTCTCCTAACCAACTCGACAGCCTTGTCAAATGATGTGTAGGAAACAGAACACAGGGCCTCGTCGATATCATCATTAACCGATGTACCTTGTGGGTACGATAAATGATGGATCATACGAAATTTACCCGCTTCCTTCTTGGGGACTACCCCAAGTGGAGACACCCGCAAACCAACCAACGGCGGGGAAGCGAATGGTCCCGCCATCCTCCCTAATTGCACTTCCTTACATAACTTTTCCCGAGCTATGCTCGGATGTTCCCCCACTGACCGAAGGTTTTTACATAACCCACCCGCAGCCCTTTCTTGAAACGGAATCCTGAAACCCTCTGTAAAACCCAGCCGTAAAAACTTTGCCACCTCCTGATTATCGTATAGTTTTAACCAAGGCAGCATCGCGCTTACCTTCACCGGCGACGCTCCCAGCTGCAGCCGCAGCTGTTGATGTGCCGACAACCCCTCCTCCCAGGTTCGGCTTACCTTTTCGGAAGCACCTGGAAACTCCGTGATTACCCCCGCAACCGGAGCACTCGTGCTTAAATCTGCAAGATGCACCCCACTTGCATTGGCCCTCATTGTAGAGCCAGCAGAAACCTTTCTTCTGACCTGCCGACACGTTACCTGAGCCCGTGCCGGCCGCTCCGAGAAAGGGGGCACTTTTCTGTGCCATCATCAGCCTCATCCACAAAGGCAAGTCCATCTGGTCCCACCGCATGGACGGGTTTGCTGCCAATCGCTGACGAAATTGTTCGTCATATTTCCACCATGCTAAACCCCCATAGGTCCGATATGCGTCCCCTATCCCGTCTAAATAACAAAAAAGCTGCGAACAGCGATCCGGGTATTTTTCCCCGATCACGCTCGCCAAAATACAAAACGCCCTCAACCAGTTCCCAAAAGACTTGGGTATTTTCCGATACCTCCGCCTCTTTTCCTCCTCTTCCTTTTTCGCATCCTTTTTATCCTCTTCTTTCAAGTCTAAAAATTCCTCCAGGGGGAGCAGGGAAAATATTTCCACGAACTCCCCTTTCCAAATTTTTTCCTTAACCTCCACCTTTAAGTGGCACCCTAGCGGTCCCGCAAAAGACACATGCACGTTTTGCCGTGCCGCATCCGTTACTTCCCCGCAGAGAACGACATGCTCACCCATGTCACCCGTCGCTCATTGACCCGTCCCCGCGGCGCCCTCACCCCCTTTCGGCTCCGCTGACGCTGCGGCCTTCACCCCTGCTGCCCGACCGCCGTCCGCAACCCACACTTTCTCAAACTGTGTCGGAGACCCCCCGTCCCCAGACCATGAATCTAACAGAGATCTTAAACATCCAAGTAAGCTTCCCGAGTGTGATGCAGTTGGAGACTCACCGCTCAAGCCCCCGGCTGCTGCTGGCCGCGGGGGCGCCACTTTTTCCACCACGACAGCTGACCCAGAAGGAACCAGGGGACGCCGACTCCTGCCCGCCTGTTCGTGTGTTGCTCTCGTGGGCGTCCTACTCAACGACCTGCAAGGAGAATACAGCCTGGGTGATCTGTCCGACTGCAGCCTCACCTGCCCTTCATTCCCGTGATCAGACCCGTCCTCACCACTTCCCTGCCTGCATCGTCCCTCCCGCTCGCTACTTCTCCTCCTCCGTGCCGTGCGGTTCCTCTCAGACGACCTTGACTCACTGCGCCGGCGCCGTAGCCACCCGTCCCGAGAAGCTGACCTCCTCCTATTGCTCCGGTTCCCTGCTGGGCTCCCGTTCCCATGTCTCCTACTGCCCGCAGACCCTGACCTGCTGTCCCGCCATTCTGCCCTTCCGCGCTGCCATCCTCCGCCATTCCCTCTGCTGGCGCTCCTCCTATCGAGCCGCTCCTGGGATCGACCCCTAAAGGCCTCCCGCCCACTGCTGTCCTGGGTGCCGCCGTCCTCCTGGCCAGTCACCCGCCTGCTGCCACTCCGCTCCATACTGCCACTCCTCCTGTCTCCTGGGTCCCCAGACTTGCTGATGCTGTGCCAGTCTCCCCTTCTTCCCAAGCTCCTGGCCATGCTCCTCTGATCCCTTGGATCCGCAGCGCTATCCTTCCTGCCTCCAACTCCAGCCACCTCCTGCTGTGCCCTGCTGACCTGGTCCCTCTCTCCAACCTGTGAGACCGCTGTCCTGCCACTGCCAGCCCCTCTCAATCCCTCCTGCCCCACAGTGCTGCCCCCAGGGGGCGACTCACCGGGACGTCCAGGGCTGCTCCTGGGTCTTGCAGCCGAATCCCCTCCGTCCTGCTCCATTCCGGCACCAGCTGTCAGCTCCGCCTGCCCGCCCGCCGCCATCCAGCAGGGGGCGCCCTTCAAGGGAGGCCTCCTCCTGGCCTGCAACCTCACCGCCCCGGCATTGCGCCTAGCTGGCGGTCCCGGCCGACGACCCGCTCCACGTCCCTGCTTTCCGGCCGCCGCACTGCTTCCCGCCGAGCTCCTCCTTCTTCTAGCTGCCGGACCCGCTCCAGGACTAAGCCGCTGGGGCGGCCTAGCTCTCCTCTCTGGCCTCCGATCCGGCACCGCATGGGGGGGAGCAGACGTGCTCGGAACCCCCAGCTGCTCCTGTAGCCACGCCATTCCCTTCTCCTTCACCACGGACCGCAGACCCGACAGAAGTTCTTCCAATGACGCCATGCTGCACCTGGAAAAGAAGAAAAGTGGAGCCCAACCGACCTGCAACAATTTACAGGTAAGAAAGGCTCAAGTTAGAATGACTTACCCTAAAATGGCCGCTATTTAACCTTCCCTTCTAACCCACGCCCCCCAGCACAATCACAGGACAGCCTCTTGACCTGAACTTCACCCTGCCTACTCCTGGCTCTGTCAAGGCCCACTCCTCCCTGCGTTGCTCCGTGGTTTCA
>OW240912.1:134581643-134711521 GCA_933207985.1 Pelobates cultripes
GTAACCGATACTAGTAAAAGACGATGTTACTGGGGTGTGTTATAGACGGGTAATTTATATATAGAGAATTATAGCGTGGGTGACTGTATAGTTTCGCCAAAGGGCATAATATTGATTATTTAGTGACTGGTGTAACAGCTGTGTGTGTACGGGAATCCCCTGAGTGATTATTGTGTTATTGTGTACGTTTCACTCGGTAACTGTACCACGTGGTGCTGTTGCCAGAGGAAACGGGTGTGACTGTTGAATAAGAACGCATGCATAGTATTCGTTGTCAACGACGTTCCATTGATAAGTATGGGCGCGTCAGAGTCAACGATTTCGGATCCCTTAGGTTGTATGGTAAAGAATTTTAAAAGGGGATTCAAAACATGTGATTTTGGGGTTAAAATGTCTCCTGTACGTTTGGTCACTTTGTGCACTAGGGAGTGGCCTACTTTGGTTGCGGCATGGCCGCCACGTGGCAGTTTGGATCCAACCCTGGTACAGCGTGTACACGTGGCTGTATCAGGTAGGCCTGAACTTTACGGACAGTTTCCATACATTGATTGTTGGGGGCAGGCCGTAAACGACTCGCAAAAATGGATCCGGATATGCCACGAGGAGCAATGTCGCCTCATGGTGGCCAGAACTTGTTTGTCCACTAGGACTGGTGTTAGGCCCATTTTGGACACGCCCCCTGAGTCCGAGATCCCTTTGCCGCCCCCTTACTTTCCTTTAAGAGGAAGTGACGCGAATGCAGGAAGCTCTGCACCCCTTCCCCTATTGCCCCATCCACTTCCGCTTCCTCCTCCAGTACAGAATCCACCCCCCCTCGTATTAAAACTCCCCTTCCGGAACCAGGACCAACCCCCATTAGATCTGAATATCCTGATTTGGCGCCACTTCAAACTTCCGGTCAAGCTTCTTCTAGCTCGGCTCGGAGTATACTATTCACTAACTTTTCCCAAAATCAAGTTCCTACATCCTCATGCCCTATTACCTCTCGACCGGAACCTTTAACTGACGCCCCTCCACGTAGCCCCATACTAACCCGACAACTGACCGGTACCCAACAATTAAAACATTATCAGATGCCTCTTCGCCTGAATCCTGGGTCAGCCTATATCGATGCCGCAGGTCAAATGGCACATGCTGACCCAGTCTTCGTATATGTCCCGTTCACGACTACCGATCTCTTGAATTGGAAGACCCACAATTCCTCGTACACTGAGAAACCACAAGCTATGACCGATCTGTTCACCTCGATAGTTCAGACACATAACCCGACATGGGCTGATTGCCAGCAGTTATTAATGACATTGTTCAATAATGAGGAAAGGACAAGGATTAACCAAGCGGCCATTAAGGCGCTAGAGGAGAGAGCCCGTGCTTTAAATCAAGCCAATCCGGCAGCATGGGCCGCAACACATTACCCTAACACCGATCCTGACTGGAATGTAAATGGCGCAGATATGGCTCAACTTAAAGCCTATAGAGATGCTATAATTGCTGGCATGAAAGCCGGAGGGAAGAAAGCTATTAACATGTCGAAGACAGTTGAGGTGATTCAGAAAAGTGATGAAGCGCCCAGTGTCTTTTATGACCGATTATTGGAGGCATACCGCTTGTATACCCCCTTTAATCCGGAAGACGCTGATAATTCCCGAATGGTAAACTCCGCCTTTGTCAGCCAAGCTTACGGAGATATTAAGCGCAAGCTACAGAAATTAGAAGGGTTTGCAGGTATGTCTATCACCCAACTAATGGAGGTAGCGAACAAAGTATATATGAATAGGGAAACAGAAAGTAAGAAAGAGGAAGAGCGCAAGATGCGTAGAAAGGCAGATATGCTAGCGGTAGCGATCGCAGGCGTAGATAGACGGGGCCCAGATAGAGGCGATGGTAGATGGAATAGGGAGCCTTTGAGTAGGAATCAGTGCGCGTACTGTAAGGAAGAAGGGCATTGGAGGAACGAGTGTCCGCAAAGAGAGCAGTATGAGAGAGACTTACCCAGGGCAGGTTACGGAAACTTTAGAGGCAGAGCGAGAGGTAGAGGAGGCCCCGGAGGGAGTAATGGTAATAGAGGGAGTAATGGGAACAGAGGAAGTGTAAGGGAAGATAGGTACTATCCAGCAGCGCAAAGGTCCCGCGATAGAGAAGGTAGGGACTTTGTGGGATTGGCTGACACGGTCATGGAGGACTATTGATACCGACCGGGCTCCATCCCCCTTGGTCGAGCGGAGCCTATGGTCGATGTATCAATAGGGGGAAAAAGGAGTGCGTTCATGATCGACACTGGTGCTGAACATTCGGTGGTGACTAATCTAGTTGCTCCTCCATCTGGAAGAACTATTACTGTAATAGGAGCAACTGGAAGAAGTGCTGAAAAACCGGTTCTTAAAAGTCGACTCTGTACATTGGGAGGCCACGTAGTAAAACATCAATTCCTTTATATGCCTGAGTGTCCAGTCCAATTGCTGGGACGTGATATGCTATCCAAATTACAAGCGCAGATTACGTTCCTACCAAATGGAACAACATCCTTAAAGTTTAATGGACCCTCAGGTATTATGACATTGTCCGTACCAAAGGAAGAAGAGTGGCGACTTTATACAGTGTTGACTAGCCAAAACCCGAGGAGTGATGAATCCTTATTTAACATACCAGGAGTTTGGGCAGAGAACAACCCACCAGGACTGGCCCGCAATATTCCACCTATTAAAATCGAACTAAAACTTGGGGTTTATCCAGTAAGCCTGAGACAATATCATATTCCGCAGAAGGCTAAGAAGAACATCCAATCTTATCTGGATAAGTTCATACGGTATGGTATCCTAAAATTCTGTACTTCCCCCTGGAACACCCCATTGCTGCCTGTTCAAAAGCCCGGTACAGATGAGTATCGACCTGTGCAGGACTTGAGAGCAGTCAATGATGCGGTTGTTAGTATACATCCAGTCGTGCCCAATCCATATAACCTGCTTGCTTTAATTCCGGGCGGGGCTACTTACTTTACAGTCTTAGATCTCAAAGATGCCTTCTTTTGCCTCCGAATTGCCGCAGAAAGCCAATGTATCTTCGCTTTCCAATGGGAAAATGCTGTAACGTGCTCGAAACGCCAAATGACCTGGACAAGATTGCCCCAGGGGTTTAAAAATTCACCTACCCTATTTGGTTCAGCTCTAAGTCAAGATCTACTAGATTTCGAGTCTATCCCAGGAGAGTGTGTATTATTACAATATGTAGATGACTTGTTGATAGCAGCAGTTACAAAGGAAGTATGTCAGCAAGCAACGCACGAACTACTACACATTCTCTGGAAGGCACAGTTGTGTTTGCCAACTGTCAAATATCTGGGATTCCATATCTCTGAAGGTCAAAGAATTATGGGGCCAGAGAGAAAAGAAGCTGTGTGCCAAATACCGATACCCAGGAATAGAAGACAAGTGCGAGAATTCTTGGGGCAGCAGGCTTCTGTAGGATATGGATTCCCAGCTACGCGATACTGGCAAAACCTCTGTATGCAGCTATCAAAGGTACAGAGCACGACCCCTTCTTATGGACTCAAGAACAGCAAACGGCATTCGAAGATGTGAAGAGGGCTTTGATGAGTGCCCCAGCATTAGGTCTACCTGACCACACACGGCCATTCTACCTGTATGTACATGAGCAAAGAAGAATGGCTGTGGGAGTATTGACACAGTACTTGGGATCATGGCAAAGACCTGTTGCCTACATGTCTAAGCAACTGGATGCAGTGGCCAGCGGACTTCCACCTTGTCTAAGAGCTGTAGCTGCAGCCGCCCTGCTAGTAGCTGAAGCCGATAAACTCACTCTGGGTCAAGAACTTTATGTACGAGTTCCACATGCAGTACAGACGTTGTTGGATTACAAAGGAAATCATTGGTTTAGTAACAGCCGTATGACCAAGTATCAAGCAATGTTGTGTGAAAACCCAAGAGTGCATTTAGAGACTGTAAATACCTTAAATCCAGCTACCCTTTTGCCACAACCTACTGAAAGTCAACATGATTGTTTGGAAGTAATGGATGAAGTATTTTCAAGTAGACCAGATCTTCGTGATTTTCCCATCCAGAACCCTGATGTTCAATATTACACCGACGGCAGTAGTTATGTAAAAGAAGGGATCCGCTATGCAGGATATGCAGTAACAACGATAGACAAGGTGATAGAAGCTCGGCCACTGGCAAAAGGAACATCAGCACAAAAGGCAGAATTGATAGCACTGACACGAGCGTTACAATTGGCTGAAGGTTTAAGAGTGAACATCTACACGGACTCCAAGTATGCGTTTTTAACCACTCATGCCCACGGAGCTTTGTATAAAGAAAGAGGACTATTGAATTCAGAAGGCAAAGAAATCAAATACGCAGCTGAGATCCTACAACTATTGGAAGCAGTGTGGGAGCCGAAAGAAGTCGGTATTATACATTGTCGGGCGCATCTGAGAGGAGATGGTGATGTAACCAAAGGGAATCGGATGGCAGATAGTGCAGCTAAGCGTGCTGCTGAATCAGGAAGACAGGAATATGTGGGGCATATAGCTGCTCTTATACCAACTCCACTGTCTCAATGGACTCCACTTTATACAGCTCAAGAAGAGGAGTGGTTAAGGACTGAACCTGGAAAGTATTTGGAGAACAAATGGTATCAGTTAGAAGATGGAAGAATAGTTATTCCAGCATTACTAGCGGTAGAAATTGTCCAAAACTATCATAACGGGACACATTCTGGGAGAGACAGTACAGAAGAATCTCTCAGAAAACATTTCTACATACCAAGATTGTCCAACTTGACTCAGGCCATTGTACGTAGATGTGTAACGTGTGCTAAAAATAATGCAAGACAAGGACCAGTAAAGCCACCAGGAGTCCAGTTTATGGGGGGACTTCCCATGTCCGATTTACAAATTGACTATACAGTGATGCCTAAATCGGGTGGACATCGCTACCTGCTGGTAGTGGTGTGCACCTATTCAGGCTGGGTAGAAGCATGTCCTACTCGTACAGAGAAAGCAGGAGAAGTCGTGAGATTCCTGCTACGAGAAATAATACCCCGATATGGACTACCCTGCTCTATAGGATCGGACAATGGTCCAGCTTTTGTTCATCAGTGCCTACAACAATTGACTCATATGCTTGGTATAAAGTGGAGGCTTCATACGGCATATAGACCCCAGAGTTCTGGTAAGGTAGAGAGAATGAATAGAACTATTAAGAATCAGTTGGCTAAAATGTGTCAGGAAACCCAACTTAAGTGGAACGTTCTCTTGCCCATAGCTCTATTGCGAATCCGTAGTACACCTACCAGAAGGATGGGCCTCTCTCCTTTGAAATCATGTACGGGCGACCACCTCCCGTGCTTGGTAACTTAAGGGGGGATTTGAGTCAGTTGGGAGAAGGAATTACCCGGCAGCAGGTTGTAGAGTTGGGTAAGACTATGGAGGAGGTACAGAAATGGGTACAAGATAGATTACCTGTGAATATTTATCCCCCAATTCATAGTTACCACCCAGGCGACCAAGTGTGGATTAAAGAGTGGAATAATGTGCCGTTAGGGCCCAAGTGGAGAGGTCCTTATGTTGTTCTTCTGTCTACCCCTACAGCGATAAAAGTAGCCGAAGTGGCTCCGTGGATACATCACTCCAGGGTTAAACCAGCAGCAGCCGATTCCTGGCAAGTTACAGCAAATCCAGAGAATCCCTGCAAGATCCGGTTAAAACGCACGACTCAGTCGGAGTGACGAGGAACCTTGTGGATTACAAATTTTATTGTTTCAGAGACTTGGTAAGTGAGTGAGAAGGCCATAATAAAGCCTGTCCACTCACCAACGAGTGTATAAGTCAGGGAAAGTCTTGAGGGGACCCCTGTGAAGACGAGCAGAACTCCATTCCCTGCAGTCCTTACATCCTGGAAGCTGAGGTGCCTTCACACGGACGAAGACTGAGGATGACGACGAAAGATGTATTTTTAATAATGTTTATTTATGTGTATTTTTATATTCAGGAAGGTAGAGGTACCAACACTCCTAGCTGTGAGGTATGCATTAAGACTACAAGAACAGGTAACCATATATCCCAGACCCTAATTTGGCATTCGCAATATGAGTGTAAAGGAGATGTATCAAGATGTAGATACTTAAATATAGAATATAGTGTGTGTCATTTAGGAGTAGGAGAACCTAAGTGCTTCAGTCCTGAGTATCAACCCCGTACAATTTGGTTGACTCTCAGAAATGGAGATTCTCAGGGGACCCTAATTAATAAGACGGTATTAGAATCCGTATATTCTTCAGGTGCTCTGCTATTTGATGCGTGTAAAGCAATATCAAGTGGTAGAAAGCCGTGGAATGTATGTGGGGATCTTAGATGGGAGAGGACGTATGGGTCTAACGATAAATATATTTGTCCCAGTAGTAAAAATAAATATGTAAGTCCAAGATGCCCAAATAGAGATTATAACTTCTGCCCATATTGGTCTTGTGTGGGGTGGGCGACTTGGGGACAGACAGCAGACAAGGACATGATTGTGACTAAGTTGTCTACTGATCCATATTGTAAGTCTATGGAATGCAATCCAATCCATATACTTATAAATAACCCTGACAAGTTCTTAGATAAATATGGTAATTTATTTGGGTTTCAAATATATGGGACGGGTTTAGACCCTGGGACAATATTGTTTATAGGGATAGAGACTGATACGGTAACCTCCCAAACTCATCAAGTATACCATTCCTTTTATGAAGAGATGAGCATAGATAATAAGATCCCCCATAATGCTAAAAACTTGTTCATTGATTTAGCCGAGAGTATTGCCGGTAGTCTTAATGTTACCAACTGCTATGTGTGTGGAGGTACTAACATGGGAGACCAATGGCCTTGGGAAGCAAAGGAGGTAATGTCCGGTTCTGAGGCAGTTGACCAATTAATATCTACACAAGCCGACTATCATATGAGTGTTAGAGGTAAATCTGAGTGGAGATTGAAGACCTCCATCATAGGTTATGTTTGCATAGCGAGGAAAGGAATGATGTATAATACTTCTGTAGGAGAATTAACTTGTCTAGGGCAAAAAGCTTATGATGATGATACAAAGAATACAACTTGGTGGTCGGCTTCAAATGTCTCAGAACCATCTAACCCGTTTGCAAGATATGCCAATTTAAAGGACGTATGGTTTGATCTATCCATCACATCTAACTGGAGAGCCCCAGCGAATTTGTACTGGATCTGTGGTAAGAAGGCCTATTCGGAGTTACCACAGGACTGGGAAGGGGCATGTGTGTTGGGTATGTTAAAACCATCCTTCTTCTTGTTGCCTATTGAAACAGGTGAGACTTTAGGTGTTAAAGTGTATGATGTGAATCATAGGAAGAAAAGGGGACCCATAGAGATAGGTGCCTGGGAAGATAATGAATGGCCTCCCCAGCGTATTATAGATTATTATGGGCCAGCCACGTGGGCAGAGGATGGTACCTTTGGTTATAGAACCCTATTTATATGCTCAACCGCATTATAAGGTTACAGGCGGTGGTTGAGATCATTACTAACGAGACATCACAAGCGCTCAATCTTCTAGCGAAGCATAATACCAGGATGAGGACAGCAGTTTACCAAAATAGATTAGCCTTGGATTATCTTTTGGCAGTAGAGGGAGGTGTATGTGGGAAGTTTAACCTGAGCAATTGCTGTCTTCAAATAGATGACGAAGGGCAAGCAATAGCTGAGCTTACTAGCCATATGGTTAAACTAGCGCATGTGCCTACTCAGGTATGGAAAGGGTACAATCCAAGTAGTTGGTTTGGTAGCTGGTATGAGTGGTTTGGAGGGCTTAAGGCAGTGGTAGGTGGAGTCCTACTGATTTTAATGTTGTGTCTACTCCTGCCGTGTCTTATACCCTTAGTAGTTAGGTCTGTGCAAAGCCTGATAGAAAATATAGCAGAGAGGAAGGCTGCTGCACAGATAATGGCAATTTATAAATATAAGGCTCTAGATCAGGGAGAACCAATGCAGGAAGACGAGTGTTGAAGATTCACATCATAGGATAAGTCTGGTCTGGTTCAAAGGTAACTTGTGGTGTATGCAAACCAAGGTTAAGTGATGCCTCAAGTAATTGTAAAATATCAAGAGGCATCAAAGGGGGGAATGTGGTGGAATCTCGGTAAAAATAAATTTAGTAGGCCGAGATTACCACGTGGCATGTGTACGTGCATATGCTGACGTATCGATCAGTTGGTTGCACGAGGCAAGATACGATCAGTAGTGTACGGAGCATGTGCAAGAATACAGGATGTAGTATTCCCCTCCTCCATTGTGCTGGACAAGCCATGCGGTCAAGCAGGAAGTTAATTCTTATTTGTAATGATTGGTCAAGAGAATGTGCGGGTGGAGCTTAATATGGGAGGAGTTATGTGCCTATATAGGGAGCCTGCACTATTGTTCAGGGCTCAGAACTTGCTGTATTTTTGGTGACATTAGTCCCTCTGAGTCCCGATCGGTGATCCAATAAAGAATCTCTTCCTTCCTGAAGAAACCTGTGTCCATCCCTCTGTGCTTTGCTTCCGTCAGTTTCTCCGGTATCAGTATATAATATTAATATTTACAGCAAATGGGAAAAAAATATTTTTATAGAGCTAAGTATTTCATTTTGATTTTCATGACCTCATTCTTAATTTTCATTTGCAGACCCTCCTCTTCCTCCTTATCTCTTATGCTATTTAGGCTTTCCCTTCTATTCTGAGAAACTCATTTTCAATCTTAATCTGACCGACATAATCCTTGCAGCCTTTATTTACGTTCTCTGACTTCACTCATATTTTCCTTCATGCAGACAACTTCTCAAATCCACATTTCAGACCTTATTTTCTTTTTAGACCAAATCTATCTTTTCACTTTTTCTCTTATTAGTACCAATTTTTTTAACTCAATTTTTAATTCATCGGCAGACCATGCCTCCTTCTCCATCACCATTCCTTTTTTAATCGCTTTTTCTCCAAACTCCAATTACTTTCCAGGCCATCTCGTGTCTCTATAATATTTCCATTACACACATACACCCTGTTCCAAATTATTATGCAAATTCTATTTAAGTGTCACAAAGATTAAAAATTTTGTTTTTCAGTTTAACTCATGGATGGCATTGTGTCTCAGGGCTCTTTTGATCACTGAAAACAATCTCGGACACCTGTGATAATTAGATTGCCAGGTGAGCCCAATTTAAGGAAAAACTACTAAAGGAGGGTGTTCCACATTATTAAAGGGACTCTCCAGTGCCAGGAAAACAACCCGTTTTCCTGGCACTGCAGGTCCCCTCTCCCTCCCATCTCCCATCCCCAGTTGCTGAAGTCACTTACCAGAGGCAGCGACATGTCCCACGTCGCTGCTTCTTCCTCCGCCGCGCTACTCCCCTTCATTAGGTCAGCCGGCGGGGGAGACCTAATGCGCATGCGCAATGCTTTTCAATGCTTTCTTATGGGGCTTTTAGCGACACTGGAGGTGAGGGCGTCCAGCGATGCTATAGCACATGTTTTCTGTGCTATGGACCAGGAAGTGCCCTCTAGTGACTGTCCAGTAGACAGCCACTAGGGGAGGACTTAACCCTGCAATGTAATTATTGCAGTTTATACAAAATGCAATAATTACAGTTGCAGGGTTAAGGGTAGTGGGAGTTGGCACCCAGACCACTCCAATGGGCAGAAGTGGTCTGGGTGCCTGGAATGTCCCTTTAAACAGAGCACCATTTTCATGCAATATGGGGAAGAAAAAGGATCTCTCTGCTGCCGAAAAGAGTGAAATAGTTTAATGCCTTGTACAAGGTATGAAAACATGAGATATTTCATGAAAACTAAAGCGTGATCATCGCACTATTAAGAGATTTGTGGCTGATTCAGAGCACAGATGGGTTCGTGCAGATAAAGGCACATTGAGTAAGATTTCTGCCAGATCCATGCATCGGATCAAGAGAGCGGCTGCTAAAATACCATTGCATAGCAGCAAACAGATATTTGAAGCTGCTGGTGCCTCTGGAGTCCCACTGACATCAAGGTGTAGAGTCCTCCATAGTCTTGCAACTGTGCATAAACCTATTCGGCCACCACTAACCAATGCTCATAAGCAGAAACGGCTGCATTGGGCAGAAAAATACATGAAGACTAATTTTCAAAAAGTCCTGTTCACTGATGAGTCCCGTGCAACCCTGGATGGTCCAGATGGATGGAGTAGTGGATGGTTGGTGGACGGCCACCCTGTTCCAACTAGGCTGCGACGTCAGCAAGGTGGTGGTGGAGTCATGTTTTGGGCTGGAATCATGGGAAAGCTTTTAGGGTCCCCGAAGGTGTAAAGATGACCTCTGCAAAGTATGTGGAGTTTCTGACTGACCACTTTCTTCCCAGGTACAGAAGGAAGAACTATGCTTTCCCTAATAAAATCATCTTCATGCATGACAATGCACCATCTCATGCTGCAGAGAATATCTCTGCATCAATGGCTGCTATAGGAATAAAAGGAGAGAAAGTCATGGTGTGGCCACCATCCTCCCCTGACCTCAATCCTATTGAGAACCTTTGGAGCATCCTCAAGCAAAAGATCTATGAGGGTGGGAGGCAGTTTACATCCAAACAGCAGCTCTGGGAGGCTATTCTGACATCTTGCAAACAAATTCAAGCAGAAACTGTCCAAAAACTCACAAGTTCAATGGATGCAAAACTTGCGAAGCTGCTATCAAATAAGGGGTCCTATGTTAAAATGTAAAGTGACCTGTTAAAATGTTTACAAAGTTAAAATGTTGTTATAAGTTTGATTGAAATAGCTGTTGATTTCAGTAAATATGCTGCAAACACAACACATAACAATTTTCAGTTCTCTAGAACCTATAAGGTGTTTTAAAACTTACTGTGCGTAATAATTTGGAACAGTGCATTGTTAGTTTTTTATGCTTAAAATAAATACTGTTATCATTAGGAGGTTTGTTCACTAAAATTTGAATTGTACTTTAAATAGTTGATAACATGAGAATTATGCTAACTGTTATTTACATCAATTATTTATGTAAATGAGAAAAATATAATTTGCATAATAATTTGGAACAGGGTGTAATTCCACAATCACCTTATCTTTTTGTCACCCTCTTCCCTGTTATTTCTTTTCAGACCCCCTAGCATAATCACTTTGCTTTTAAGACCTCCTGGGTCCACCACATCAAAAAGGTATGATGATATTGCAGCCTATGCCATTCACAGAAAACATTAATGGAAATGTTAAGCAAAGTGTAACTATAGATCTGAAGGCTTAATATTGTGATTAATCATTTATTTACCTATATAGCAGTCTGATGCACTCCATTGTCTTCAGAGCCATCAATTCCAAAGGACAAAGAAGAACGTAAATCCATCCTGGTTCTAGGATTTGGGGCCAGTATCTTTGGACATCGCTGATCATTCTATATCCTGATGAAGGAGGTCTTCTTCACATGAAGTTAATGAGACATTCTGATAGCTAAGAGTTAATGGAAACACGAGGCACATCTGTGAGAAATTTCAGCTTGCAACTTTAATCATAGTATGTTTGGACACAATGCTTTTGCAGTGCCTGCTTTCAATACAGTTCTGAAAACGTTCAGTTAGATTTGGCTGACTAGGCATTACACTGGAGACTAAATTGAAAATAAATATTGCACAGAGTGCCAGGAACACCACCACTCTGAAATGGTTAAAAATCACTATTTGTCTGCACTGAAAATAATTACAAAAATCCCATTCCACAACACACACACCTATAAAAGCTGCCACCACAAAGGAAATTTATAAATGGGGTACTTAGGGTACATCAGCAAATCAGATTAAAAAACTAACAAAGCACAGTATCACAGAAATGCCATGCAATCACTGTACTATTTTATAAGTCTCTTCAGTAATGTGATTCTTATACCAGACAAAGGAAAAAACATATACCAACAAACATAAAAATATAAACAGAGAAATTGATCAGAAAACCCTAATGCTCACTTTAAAAGCAAATATCAGTCTTTCTGTCCCAAGACAGCTTTTGGTAAGGAAATTGGAAATCCACTATAAATTTCATTTGGATCCCAATTTTTTTAAGTTTTCATCAGGGGTTATATCAACTTTTCTGCATGTCTAGTTAGGCCCTCCTAAGGGGGAGCAGGGGTTACACGAATTCCAGTTTTATGAGGGGCAGTTAATGTAGTCCAAACCTGGATGGCTGTCAATGCATTGAGATCAGGTGGTTCTGATCTCCTTTCAAGATCCAATCATCTCAGTGAATCCAAAAAATGAATTTGAAGCATGACATACAGTTCACATATAATGCCCTAAACCAAAATAGCATCTAAAATCACTTCCTAACTATAAATGAATGAGTCTTCATTGAACAGTATACTGTACATAGCAAGTGTGTGCAGTTCATCTGGATAAATATCACTGGGCTTCAGGCTTGCAATCAGGAATATAAAACATGCCTTGCTTCCTATATCATTTCAGGGTATTTTCCAGGCTCCAACAAGATTTAATGTGTTGCTTCCCAGACACGGTTCACTTGATAGATATCCCCTGGACTGCAAGGATGGGGAGGCATGACTGCTGTCCTGCAGTAAGGGGGTGGGAGTAGGAGAGATACATAGTTGCAAGATGGGGGGATATAAGAAGGAGAGCAGAAGGGAGGGTACTCACCAGTGCAGAAGGAGCAGTCTGGAACAGTTTCAGAGCCCTTTAGCCTTTCGCTTTCTGCTGTTCAAAAAAATCCAGTAAGTGGTGAGTTGGCTTGCGCTAACGCTTGGGGTAGCCTAACTGGGGGGCAGGGCACGCCAGGGGTCGTCCTAGGGCAGGAGCAGGCTGCAGAAGGGGAATTGTTGCGCTTATTCAGGGCAGTGGTAGATAGGTTGCCAGGGTCTTTCGTCCCGCTCTACCTGGTTGTGAACTATCCCCCTTGGGCATGCATGTCCCGGGGGAGACACGGGATAAGATTCTTAAAGGGGAATTTGTGGACTTTCTGTTCCTGGTTTCCCCGGACAGGGATTCTGTGGATCGGCCGCGCTGCGGCGAGCCACAGGACCCTGAGAGGGGTAAGCAAATCCCACGAACGTTTGGGAACTGGTTTCAGGGCTTCACGGTTTTCGCCAGTATTCTGACCCGTCGGTTTCAGGATAGGGTGCTGGCGTTGTTCGGGTACTTGGATCTGATTTGGGGTGCGTATAAGGTGTATGGCGGGCAGAGCTGGTTCCATTACGACCAGCAGTTCCGTCAGAAGATGGCGGCGTGTCCTGGATTGGACTTCAGCATGCAGGATGGCAGCCTGTGGCTGTTACTCAGCCTAGTCGTCCGGCGTCCTTTCCAGGGGCAGCCGGTGCCGGAGCTTCCTCCGGTGCACCGGCTGGGCAGAAAAAAGGAGTGTGCTGGCTCTTCAATGAGAGCCACTACAGGTTCAAGCACGAGTGCTCGCATTGCGGGGGGGCTCACCCCGCCATGCGCTGCTTTAAGAAGGCGAAGCAGTCCATCCCTAAGGCAGGGTCCCGAGAGGATGGTTCCAAAGGGGAGGACCCCAGTGAGCGTGGCAAGGATGTTGCCATGGCTCGAGGCCTACCATAAACGCTGCGATGCCGTGGTGTTGGAGGAAGGGTTTTCAGTCGGATTCTGGATCCCCTTTGTCTTCTCGTTGGAGCCACTGTTGGCAGAAAATCTTTGGTCGGTCCAGGTTAAGAAGGAAGTTTTGGGTGCTAAATTGGGAAAAGAGTTGTCATTGGGGGGCATGGCGGGGCCGTTTCCTTTTCCCCCATTTCCCAACTTGCGGGTATCGCCCTTGGGGCTGGTACCTAAAAAGGAGCCTGGCTCCTTTCGGTTGATTCATCACCTGTCCTACCCGGCTGGGAGGTCGGTGAATGATGATATTGATAAGGAGTTCAGCAGGGTGCGTTATTCCTCGTTTGACAGGGCCCTGTCATTGGTTAGGGAAGCAGGGTTGGGGGCACTCCGGACATTGAATCGGCCTTTCGGTTATTGCCGGTTCACCCGGAATGTTATCACCTTCTGGGTTGACGATTCCAGGGGTCGTATTTCTACGACATGTGCCTTCCCATGGGTTGTTCGATATCGTGTTTTTGAAATGTTTTCCTCGTTTTTTGAATGGTCCGTGGTTCAGTATTCAGGTTTGGATTCGGTTACGCACTTCCTGTTTGTGAGTCCTCGGGAGGGTGACGGATGTGCTCGGTTGTTGTCAGCCTTCCGCGCAGTGTCCGCGTGGTTTGGCGTGCCAGTGGAGGAGCAGAAGACAGAGGGGCCAGCCACTAGGCTGTCGTTTTTGGGCATCGAGATTGACACCGTGGACATGGTTTTTCGCTTACCGGACGAAAAGCTAATGGTGCTGCTGAAGCAGATTGACTTGGTCAAATCATCTCGGAAGGTCCTGTTGCACACGATGCAAGTACTGCTGGGTCATATAGCCTTTGCTTGCAGAGTTTTGCCCATGGGTCGGTCTTTTTGCCGGCGCTTGTCCTTGGCGACGGTTGGTATCAGGGAGGCTCACCATTTCATTCGGGTGACGGCCAAGCTCCGGGCCGACCTGCAGGTATGGAGTGCCTTCCTGGGTAAGTTTAATGGCCGGTCATGCTGGTTGCGGGAAGCGGTTCCCAATGCCAAACTCGACCTCTATACGAATGCATTGGGGTCGGTAGGGTTTGGGGCTTTCTTTCAGGGCAAGTGGTGTGCAGCTGCTTGGCCGTCGGCATGGCGTGAGCTGGAGGTGATGCAGAACCTTACGTTCTTGGAGCTGTTCCCCATAGTGGTGGTGCTAGCACTGTGGGGGGACGAATTGCGGAACCAGGTGGTGGTTTTTCACACCGATAACATGAGTGTGGTCCATGTGATTAACCGATCATCGTCTGCGTCTCCTCCAGTACTGGCCCTCTTGCGTCACCTAGTGCTGCTGAGCTTACAGTTTAATGTGTGGTTGCAGGCTCGGCACATACCGGGGGTTTTGAATGTGGTGGAGGACTCTCTTTCTCGGTTTCAGTGGGACCGTTTTCGGGAGTCGGCCCCGGGAGCAGAACAGGAGGGTCTTCGCTGCCCTGCATACTTATGGGACCTGGTTTCGGAGGGCTGATGTCCTTGGTGTCGGAATCGTTGTCGGCTGCTACGTGGAAGGCGTACAGGTCGGTATGGGTAGGTTGGTTGTCATGTGTGGATGGGTCTGATCGAATGTCATTGGAGTCAGTCTGGTTCGCAGTAACGTTACGCTATATGAATAGGCTCCTGGAGCAAGGTCAATCATGCGCCTCGGCAGAGAGAGCTCTGTCGGCTCTGTCTTTTTTGTTTTGTTTTTTAGGCTGGCGGGACACAACAAAGGAGTTTTATCTGCAACAGGTTCTGCGCGGTTGGAGGAGTCAGAGGTGTCCGGACCGGCGGCGGCCGATTTCAGTGGACCTGTTGTGGCAGTTGATAGGGGCGTTACCGGGGGTCTGTGGCTCTGTCTCCGAGAGTCAGCTGTTTCAAGTTAGTTTTGCGCTGTGTTTCTTCGGTGTGTTGCGGGTGGGGGAGATTGTCGATTTCTCCACTCTTGCTGTCAGATGTGCGATCAAGCCGGTGCTGGTGTGTGGCTTAGGGTGGGGAACTCTGGGGGTGAGTATTGTCCGGTCCGACTCTTCCAGCAGTATATGGCGAGCCGGCCGGCGTCGGCCTCGTTGTTGGTGCATGCGGATGGGTCCCCGCTTGCGCGTTTTCAGTTCGCATCGGTGTTGGGGAGAGCTTTGGTGGGCTGCGGGTCCAACTGGTTTCTCGCCTCATTCCTTCAGAATTGGGGCCGCTACTCAGGCTAGTGGTTGTGCAGCGATTAGGCAGATGGTCTTCAAGGAGATATCAGCTGTATGTCCGACCGCATCTGTTATAATTTGTTTCAGGTTGTGTCCCCTGTTATGTATGGATCTTGGGGCATTCGTTTATATATTGGGCAGCTCGATGGGCTCAGTCTCGCTCCTACGGATGGAACCTCGGGATCTCCACGGACATAGCGAGGGTATGCTGGAGGGGTCTGTCCTGGAGGCAAGTCTATCCAGAGTGCGTGGACCTTAGCAGATTCGTGTCGGGAGCTGTTACAATTTTGATTCATGCGGGGGGGGGGTAATGATTTAGGGAGGGTTAGAACGGTGGATCTGATGCACTCTGTCAAACACGACTTGGCCTGGTGTTTGGCTCTATTCACAGACTGTACTCTGATTTGGTCGTAGATTGTTCCCCGTCCTGGCTGGCAGGTCTTGCCTCATGCCAAGGGTCTGGAGCGGAGCAGGCGCAAGCTCAACATGACGATCTCTCGGTTTGTGCGGCAGCTTGGTGGTGTGGCGGTCCGGCATGTGGAGCTGGAGGGGGACAATCGGAATTTGATGCGGGCTGACGGAGTGCACCTGAACCAAATAGGATTGGACATCTTTAATACGGGTCTGCAATCGGGTATAGAAAAGGCGCTGGCTGCGGGTGGCGCAATGCCGGAAAAGGAGAGGGAGGGCCGGCATCGCGGTGGCGGAGTTCCTGGCCAGCGCACGTAATGCACGGAAAGGATTTGGGGAGTCGCAGCCTGCTAGGGCTGATGGCCGAAGGCTGGCTGTACGAACACTGGATAAAGACTTGGAGTATCTGTCTGTTGGGTAGTCAGCCCAACAGCTGACAGGTGGAAATGCTGGCTGTGTTAAAGTTTAATAAAGCTGTGGCCGTTGCCCTTACAATCAGGTGTCATGTCGTTATTGGGGGTAACGGGGTTTGATATTTGCGTCAGCAGTCAAGATCAGGGATAGTCAGCGTTCAGCACTCTAAGTGTTGTTAGCTACATCTCCCATAGTGCTCTTACATTATAATGCTGGCAAAGCATCAGGGAAGATGTAGTCCACAACATCTGGAGTGTAGAAAGATTCCTACTCTTGTCATATGTCTTGGCTAAAGGTTGCAACATTAACCACTAACATGCTGTATTCAATCATACCATCACTGTTGGGTAACCATTCCAGGCAACCACTGCATACATCACATTATTAACCATATTTTTCCAATGAATGGATTCTCACCATATTAAAGGAACACTATAGGGTTAGAATACAAAACTCTGTGGTTGCTGGGGACATGTCCCTGAATGTGAGACACTAGGAAAGAAAATTGGGGCAACCAGACAGGAGCTGGAAATTGTAACAATCTCGTGGAACTAGCGATTATTAGAGGCCTGTTAAGGTAAGCTGAAGGGTACATAGTGCTTGGAGTGACCATTTCCTTTTTTTTGTCAAAAATCTGATGTTTATAGTGCACGACAGATTGCAATTTTTTTTGAACTTAAAGACAATGATTAGATCAATGGAGCCATTATTTGAGGCTTTGTATTAATTGCAATTTGCTAGATATCTAACTTTTTAGATAGACATACATGTGAAAATATTTTTACCTGGAATAAAGTTTACATCTGTAATTTAGTGATGTGCAAAGTTATTGTTTACTGTGCTGAAGAACATACCATTGAAACCTATTCAGGGTTGTTTATTAAACCTGGAAATTACCAGGGAATAGGAATTTTTAAGGGAAAATAGCCAAATTGGAGAAATGATCTAACTCATGCATTTGTTTCCAGCTCATCTATTCTGACCTTAAAAAATTTAAATGTCTCATGAATTCCTGACAATCCATGTTAAGTAGGTATCCCTGTTTGTTTTATTAGGATGAGATGAGGAAGAAAGCTAGGTATTTGATTACATTGATATATTAGATTGACAGACATTTTGATTTGCCTTATCGAAAAGCATAAATAGGTTGTTGTTTTTTGTTTTTTATAGATACACAGACTAAACTAGACAAAACCATATAGCTGCATGTGGGGCCAATTGGTCTGCAAAATCCAGATATTGTTCACACTCTTTAACAATGTCAGGATTTTGTAACTTCAAACTAACCTGAATTTGGACAAAAACAAAGGATATGAGAACTTTGAGAGTGAACAAAAGCTTAGAGAAACTCAGTAGCTTGCCATTCGGAAAATCTTCGCTCAGGTCTCAAAATAGTTTTTGCTCACTTGTGCCATTACAGAGAGAACCTATTCTGTAGCAAATCAGACTAATCCCACCAGTAAGGACAGTCCAGAACTGAAATGCCAGCAAATTCCCTCTGCACGAGAGGTACAGCAAGCCTTCTTTGGGCCTTGTTTGGGCCTTGGGCCTTATGGTTGTTTTGGCCTTCTTTGGACTTTGTCAGTGAGGTGTAGTTGATATTCCTGTAGGCACAGTGAGCACGAGGTCCATGTCTGGATTACCTTTTTAACTGGGGGAGAGACAAGTTGATGCATTGCAACAAAAACAAAGAATATGAGAACTCTGAGAACCTGAATTAGGCCTGGTTTTGAGCTGGACCGACCACAGCCACAGAGCTAAAATTTAAACCAAAATGCTTCCAGTCCAGGTCTATATGCTTCTAATCTTGGTCTAGATTTAAAAAAATTACAAACTATTTGCCCACTAGCAGTGCTAGCTAGCCAGTGGACAAACAATTAAAATCACTAGGTACTGCAAGGGTTAACCATGCGGCGGCCGGACACATTAAAGTAAAGATAAATAAATAAAAGCCTATTGGGGGTCAATATGACCATCATATTACGATAAGAGAGAATTTTAACCTCCGTATGCCCCATTTGACACGTGTCAGGTTTGGACATATCTACTAAACGTGGGCTGTGTATGTCTTCCCCATTGTTTTTAGTTAATAGCCCACACCTGCTGGCCACAATGATCTGTATACATGCAATTATTCATTTTAAAGTCCCTTACCCAATGCCATGTTTTTTTACAGGCCCAATCCCATACCTACTAGGCACCTTTTAAAGTTTAATAGATATGTCCTCACCTGCTGTTTGGCCAACTGAACCTTTCTAAAAACGTTTCAATGTGGCGGCTGGCTAGCAAGTTCTTGTGCTGCCCAAGGTTATTTACCGATCAACCTGCTGGCTGCTAGTGCTAAAAACCACTGCTATGTGAATCTTTTTAATCCTAAACTTTGTATAAGGCCCCAGGGAGAGTGCGCAGCTTAGCGGACAGGGGCACATGTATGAGTGTTTGATGGCTGATGCATGATTGGCTATGTGCTACGTTTTGGAGTGTGAGATGTAAGGAAGTGGGTGGTGAGAAATTAGACTGACCTCAGTGCCACTTAGGAGCCGGGCCAGCAACAAGTTTCCCACCACCCTCCCTTTGCTGCTTTGGGCCCAGGGGGTTGTCACAGCGAGGCGAGGGTGTGTCCTTGCCAAATAAGGGATGGTTTGGTAGATTAGATGAAAAAGGGGGATAATGGCCGGGTCTCATCCTCCCCCTGTCTCTTATGGTGAACCTGGAGGAGGTACCAGGTTGGACGTGTCCCCACTGGGTTGTAAGTCGACTGGTGGGGAGCATTATGGTTGGGCCCCACCGAGCGGAAAACCGGCTGGTGGGGAGCCCTGAAAAGGAAGATGTTTTTATTATGCCGAGGGGGGGAAGTGAGAGCCTTGGGGAAGTTAGATTGGCAAGGACGGTTTCTTCGGTTACTGTATGACTATATGCAAATTGTTTGTGTTAATTTATGATATTTATTATTTTGTTATATGTAAAAGGAGTTATACAGTATTTGGTTGTGTTAATAAATGCTGTGGCCTGTTTTCTCCAAGAAGTTGTCTGTCGTTATTTGAAGGGGTAAGTTATTGTTTTATGGGGGATGAAGGGAATGCTATCCAATGCCCACTACGTACATACAGGGTTCCAATATGAAAAGCATGGATTTTAATCAGGACACCAGGTTGGAGATTCACTTAGACTGACTATATTCCAGATTTGGCTTTAGTAAATATGAAATTTGCCATTGCAGTCAGTATTTGGCTGTTTTCACTGGATTTTGTGTCTAAAGCTGGTGTTTAGTGAATAACCCTGTGGTTTTTAATGGGCTTGATCAAGGCTGTAATACATTATTACTCTATATTTACACTAGATGGAGCTGCTGAAGTTTAACCTCAGGTCTCAGCCCTCGTTGCCGCCGAACTTTTGCAACCCTTGTTAACGTCAGAAATGGATGATTAATGCCACAAAAAAAAAGGAGAGATTAAGTGCAGAAACAGGAACTCTGCTGATCCACTTTCCATCCAGAAACCGGTTTTTAAGTAAACACAACAAAATTCAAACAGGGAAAGACTGTGCATGACAGAGTGACTAGAGACACAACCTGCAAAGTGTCACAACTCTTCCCTCTAAATGTGACCTGTCACCTCCCTCTGTTCTTATAACAGAGCAGATCTGTTCTGCATGTGGACAGCGATGATCTGACCGAGAAGCACTGTCAAAATGGCCATTTTATGCTATATGACGGTGTTACTTTACAAACATTTCCTGGTGCTTTGCACAGAGTGTTTTAGCATGTTAGGCTAAAAAAGTTCCCTGTTACTAGAGACCCTGATTCTTTTACTAGTTAAATTATCTAAAATTCCAAAATAAATAAATCAGTCCAAGTCTAACAGCCAAGAAAGTGTCATTTCTATTTCAAAGTGTGTATAGGAAATTACTCAGATTCTGCCTTAGGAAAGCAAGAAAAGCAGAAAAATAGCCAAAATTAACAAAGATTCAGTTTCATATTCTACACATTTTGTGCATTTTATTATTTTATTTTTATACATAATTATATGATCGACCAGCAGTTAATTAGCTTCCATTATTCGATGACTTCTTTTTGAATTGAATTTTTCGAATGTTTACAGCATCCAACCAGCAGTAATGTGTAGAAATCTAATAATGGGGTAATACAGCATAAAAGAGATCTGCCTTTAGACATTAACCCCTACACTACTGAGCACTTTATGATTGAAAGTATAATAGAACATCACGTGTTTTGAGCAAAGAATGCGTAGCTAGCATATAAACATATTGTAACGCATCAATGTTCTGTATTTCTTGCTTTGCAGAAAAAAAATAAAAAATTTAAATTATGTAAATTTACGCAATGTTTCATTTTCACTCATTCATTCAGCCTTTACAATATTTTTGGGAAATGAAAAGACATTATACAGTGTATTTGTCTTGCAATATTTCACAAAGGGTCTGAAATATTAGTATTAAAAGGATGCAATTTTTCCAACTTACAATAGACGTGAGATGTGAGAAGTAAGTTTATAAAAATTGTCAATTATCTTGTTTATAGGTATTTGTAAGTATCCTGAAAGTATTGCTAAAAAGGTAATAACAACGTATTACCGGGCCTTAGAATGGCTGGATTTAACGTAATAGAATAGACAGTCACAGGCCAAGATCAGGAATACAGAAAGAAACAAATATGGTAAGAACAAAGCCAAAGGGTCAGGGATACCAGAAATACAGGAAGTCAAGCCAAGCCAAGCCAAGATCAATAAGCAATAAATAGAATCACAAACGCGCTCTCGGATAACCAACAAGATGGGAACCACGACAAGGCACTGAACAACTGCAGGTTTGGGCTTAAATAACCCAGTAAACCCTGCTAATGGCTGATTTGGGTCCCATGACCCCAGAACGGGCGTGCATGGCAAAACTGTGACGCCGCATGCGTGTACCTGTCGGCGAGCGGCGTCTCCTCTCCGCCGCTCACCGCTTGCGTCCTTCACGCATCCCAGCGGCAGCATGTATAACGCTGCACGCTGGGAGGTCGCTGATTTATGCAAACGCCGGGGTCACGTGAGTGACCCGGCGTTAAAGAAACAGTACCACAATCACAGTGGGAGGCGTAGATATCCCCCACGTGTGATTGTTAATTCTGATTGGAAGTTATCCAATCAGAATTAAACCAATGGTATTTATACTTACCTTTCCTGTCTTTCAGTGCCCTGTTGTGGTCTTATGATACCTGTAGTGCTGTTCTCTCGTGTTGCTCTCTGGTTTCCGATTATTTGGCTCGTTATTCCGATTATCCTGTCTTCTCCATTCCTTTGACCTCAGCTTGTTTCTCGTTCTCCCGTTTTCTTGCTCCCTTTACTTGGCTTGTCTCCTGACCATTCTTAACGTGCTTAGCCCGGTCACTCTAAGGACCGGTATAGCACCCTTCCTCTCTGTGACCTGTTAGCGTGTTAGGTTCCGGAATCGTGACAGCGTTAATGAAACAACATAGAATTACTACCAGAGACGGATTTGCCCTTTCAGCAGCCCCGTTAGTTTGGGGATGATAAGATGAAGAAAAAAGACAAGTTGATACCCAATTCTTTACAAAAAGATTTCCAGAATTGAGAACCTCTGTCAGAAACATTGTTTTGAGGAATCCCGTGCAGCCTCACTATTTCCTTAATGAAAATCTGAGCAAGATCTTGTAAGGAAGGTAATTATTTAAGTGGGACGAAATTGGCCATTTTAGAGAATCTATGACCATGAGTATAGTGTTATATCCCTTGGAGACAGGCAACTCCACAATGAAGTCCATGGCTATATGAGACCACGGAATGAGAGGCACAGGCAGCAGTTGTAACAACCCACATTTCAATTTGTGCAGAACCTTAGAGGCAGCACGAGTCTGGCAAGTATTGACATAAGCGATAACATCACCCTTAAGAGAGGGCCACCAGAACTTTCTGGCTACCGCTGAAATGGTTTTGCGTTTACCTGGATGCCCAGCTGAAATATTATAGTGAAACATAGTAAAAATCGCTCTTCTTTCTGTTCCAGGAACGAACAGGAGACCTGAAGGTTTATTACTAGGTGTAGCGGAACGCCAATAATAAATCCACGAATTCCGCTGGTTCAGAAACGAATCCACAGTCAAGCGCTGAAACAACAAGGCAATATCCCCAACCTCCCAATAACCGGACGAGACACAGTTTTGGGAGTCAACTGAAATCCTTTTAATCGGCAAGACAATTTATACAAGTCCCCATGCAAGGGGTTTCCTGAGTCCCTCCCCAGGGGCACTCCCAAAGGGGACTACATGGGGGACTTACATGACAACATATTTCTCCCATCAGGCACCGCTGTACGAGAGGGATCATCCTCCCAGAATGCACCGTTAAGGGGATTATCCCCTCGTGCAGCAGAACCGGCAATTCACATAAAAATCCATAACTTGTTAAATACACGGTGGATTTACACGAATGGACGTTCGGTAGATAGCTGGGGTCTGAGCGCATCATTCGTGAGATTACCGCTCAGATCCCAGCTAAAATAACCGAACGCCGCACAGAAAACACATTTCTTTTAAAACATACGAAAAGGACCGATTACTTCTAGTGAACACGATCCTGAAACTCCCGAACGTCCTGGAGGCTCAGCGGTGTTCGTGCCGTCGAATAGCTATTGGTAATACTATGCGTTCGACAACTCGGTCCCGCTGAGGAACAAAGGATCCAAGATGGCCGACCGCCGCATGGTCGGTAGTCGAACGACGGCCACCCAGGAGAGCCTCTAATAACCGATTGCAACAATGTTGCAATCGGTTAACTAGCGCCACACGCCTCTAAGTGTGTGGGCTATTAGGGGGTATCGCGTTCGGTTCACGAACGGCTTTCTAAAGTGCCGTTCGTGAAACGAAAGAAAATCCCCATACAAAACCGCCATTTGCATTCGGCGGAAACAGCAGTACAGGCAATACAGAAAATACATTAGCATAGACATAAGTGTAAAGCGCATATCTCACCAGACCTATTGGCAACCCTTAAAGGCACAGTCTCTAGTTATAGTCCAAGTGGCTAGGTTTGCCACACTAGGGGCCTGAGGTTGAGCCGCGATTATGACACCAAGAAGAGGCGTGGACAAAGAAAGGACAGTGGAAGCCAAAATACATTAAGGAGGAATAATAGGAGTGTTCTCTTGCTGCGGTTCTTCCTCCGTCTCAAATTGCCTAGATAATGCATCAGCCTTTTTGTTCCTAATACCAAGCCTATAAGTTATAATATAATTGAAACGAGAAAGAAACAGAGACCATCTAGCCTATTTGGATGACATTCTTTCAGCTTCCCCAATATATTCCAGGTTTTTATGGTCGGTTATGATAATCTTTGGATCTTTCCACTAGATGTCTCCACTTGTCATGTTACATGATATTGTTTTATTATATGTACTGTTTCTTTAATGTTCATCTTAAGTTTGTCCCTTGGGCCACTCCATAGTTTGCATGCTGCTCCAGGTACTCCCCTCCCCTTTTTTCTGTTCTAGTGTATTCTATGCTGTACATTCATATGTGACTTGTTTCTCTGCTATCCTGTATGGAAGAATTGTTCTTTTACCTGTCATAACTGCACATTCTACAGATCATATGACGAATAAACACCGCCAGATCTTCTTACATGTGAGTTGTGACTGAGTAAACTATCTGGGAAGGTGATTTGGTATGGATAATCTCATCAGGGCAATGAGCGCCATGTGCTCTTGAAAAAACACATTCATAGCCTCTGCAGCCGGTCCAGAATACCACTCATTTAGTGCCAATATGATAAGCAAAAGCTCCCTATTACCTATGCCATACTTTCTTTACGCTGGGGATAGCTTTTTAGAAAAGAAGCCACATGGGTGCAGGGGTTTGTCATGACTTTCTCTCTGGGACAGTATAGCACCAACCCCTGTTTCAGAGGCATCTACTTCTAATATGACAGACCTGCTGGGATCAGGATGAGCAAGTATAGGGGCTGAAGCAAATAAAGTCTAAAGTTGTTCAAAGGCATTAATGGCTTGTCTTGGCCATAATGTACCTTTAACCGTCTTACATATCAAATTGGTGATCGGGGCTATTATCGTAGAAAAGTTCTTAATAAATCTACGATAATAATTGGAAAACCCGATGAACCTTTGGATAGCCTTTAAACCATGAAGTAGAGGCCATTGTAACACCACCTCTAGTTTCTTGGGATCCATCTTGAATCCTGAGGCAGATATCGTATAGCCAAGAAAGTGTACCTCTTTCTTATAAAATAGACATTTTTCTAGTTTACAATACAGACCATTCTTGAGTTAGATCTGTAGAACTAGTTTAACTTGTGCATGGTGAATGTATATATCAGGTGAGTATATCAGTATATCATCTACAGGGAGTGCAGAATTATTAGGCAAGTTGTATTTTTGAGGATTAATTTTATTATTGAACAACAACCATGTTCTCAATGAACCCAAAAAACTCATTAATATCAAAGCTGAATATTTTTGGAAGTAGTTTTTAGTTTGTTTTTAGTTTTAGCTATGTTAGGGGGATATCTGTGTGTGCAGGTGACTATTACTGTGCATAATTATTAGGCAACTTAACAAAAAACAAATATATACCCATTTCAATTATTTATTATTACCAGTGAAACCAATATAACATCTCAACATTCACAAATATACATTTCTGACATTCAAAAACAAAACAAAAACAAATCAGTGACCAATATAGCCACCTTTCTTTGCAAGGACACTCAAAAGCCTGCCATCCATGGATTCTGTCAGTGTTTTGATCTGTTCACCATCAACATTGCGTGCAGCAGCAACCACAGCCTCCCAGACACTGTTCAGAGAGGTGTACTGTTTTCCCTCCTTGTAAATCTCACATTTGATGATGGACCACAGGTTCTCAATGGGGTTCAGATCAGGTGAACAAGGAGGCCATGTCATTAGATTTTCTTCTTTTATACCCTTTCTTGCCAGCCACGCTGTGGAGTACTTGGACGCGTGTGATGGAGCATTGTCCTGCATGAAAATCATGTTTTTCTTGAAGGATGCAGACTTCTTCCTGTACCACTGCTTGAAGAAGGTGTATTCCAGGAACTGGCAGTAGGACTGGGAGTTGAGCTTGACTCCATCCTCAACCCGAAAAGGCCCCACAAGCTCATCTTTGATGATACCAGCCCAAACCAGTACTCCACCTCCACCTTGCTGGCGTCTGAGTCGGACTGGAGCTCTCTGCCCTTTACCAATCCAGCCACGGGCCCATCCATCTGGCCCATCAAGACTCACTCTCATTTCATCAGTCCATAAAACCTTAGAAAAATCAGTCTTGAGATATTTCTTGGCCCAGTCTTGACGTTTCAGCTTGTGTGTCTTGTTCAGTGGTGGTCGTCTTTCAGCCTTTCTTACCTTGGCCATGTCTCTGAGTATTGCACACCTTGTGCTTTTGGGCACTCCAGTGATGTTGCAGCTCTGAAATATGGCCAAACTGGTGGCAAGTGGCATCGTGGCAGCTGCACGCTTGACTTTTCTCAGTTCATGGGCAGTTATTTTGCGCCTTGGTTTTTCCACACGCTTCTTGCGACCCTGTTGACTATTTTGAATGAAATGCTTGATTGTTCGATGATCACGCTTCAGAAGCTTTGCAATTTTAAGAGTGCTGCATCCCTCTGCAAGATATCTCACTATTTTTGACTTTTCTGAGCCTGTCAAGTCCTTCCTTTGACCCATTTTGCCAAAGGAAAGGAAGTTGCCTAATAATTATGCACACCTGATATAGGGTGTTGATGTCATTAGACCACACCCCTTCTCATTACAGAGATGCACATCACCTAATATGCTTAATTGGTAGTAGGCTTTCGAGCCTATACAGCTTGGAGTAAGACAACATGCATAAAGAGGATGATGTGGTCAAAATACTCATTTGCCTAATAATTCTGCACTTCCTGTAGATACACTATCACAAAGGAATAGATCAAATATCTCAATACAACATTGATGCGATCCTGGAAAAGAGCGGGGGAATTACATAACCCAAAAGGCATGGCTACGTATTCATAATGCCCATTAGTGGTATTAAATTATATTTTCCACTCATGTCCTTCCTTGATTCTAACTAGATTGTAAGCGCTCCTTAAATCCAGTTTAGTAAATATCTTAGCCCCTTTTAACCTATCAAAAAGTTCTGCTGCTCCTGAGTCTAATAGGCCTTGGCAATTGACCTCAAGGTCGTGTAACAGAATGGTAACAGAAAGGAGAAGTCTTAAAAGAGGCATAGTGGGGGACTTATGCATAACACCTAATGGTACTTAGGTACGAGAGTTTTCCGGACAAATCAGGCAATTTACCCTGATATGTCCCTTCTTGCCACAATACATACACAGTCCCTCACTCCTCTTGAATTGTCCCTCTGCTTCAGATAACCTCATAACTCCCAACTGCATAGGTTCAGGTTCGGCAGTTACAAAAGGGGTTATGTTAACAACAAGGTTGGAGAAGCGGGGAGCGAGAAAAGGGCTATTTCTTCTAGGTCTGTTTCTGTTCCTTTCCATTTCTGTTAACCTGTTATCTATCTATATCATAGTTATATACTCGTTAAGTTTTTCTGGCAAGTCCCTGGCAGCAACCTCCTCTAGAACGGTATCGGACAGGCCTTCAGCGAAAGCGGTGACAAGGCCACTGTTTGTCCAATCCAGCTCTGAGGCAAGGGTACTAAACTCAATGGCATAATCAGCAACAGAGCGATTGCCCTGTTTTTTGCGCATGAGGGCTTTGGCCGCATCCTTTTCCGTACCCAATGGCTCATAAGTTAACATGAATTCTGCTAGGAATTCCACATAATCATATGCAATAGGCTTGTTGCTCTCCCATAAAGCATTTTGCCTTCCCTATCAACCGATTTATCAGATAACCAAACTTGGATCTATCGGAAGGAAAGGAGCCAGGGGAGGCCTCACAGTGATACTCGATTTGGTTAAGAAAACCAACAGCATTCCTGAACATTACCACCGAAATGAGGGGGTGGTGAGAGGGAAATAGACAGAGCCTTGTATACTATGGATACAACAGCAACAGGAGGGGCTGGAGGAGGCTGTTGATCCTCTGGTTGGAGGTGAGAAGTACAGGCCAATAATATCTGAAAGGCCTGGGCAAATTGATCCATATGGTGATTATTGTCTTCCAGCCTTCTTTCGCAAGCCAACATGTGTTGACTTAACTCTGCAGGGTCCCTGTCGTAATGTCAGTATGAACCAGAGGCCCAACACGCAGAATTAAGTAAAACAGGGAACTAATAACAAACAGTAACAACGTATTACTGATCCTGTTATGGCCGGATTTAACATAATAGAATACAAAGTCACGAGCCATGGTCAGGAATACAGAAAGGAACAAATACGGTAAGAACAAAGTTACAGGGTCAAGGATACTAGAAATATGGGAAATCAAGCCAAGATCAATAACCAATAAACAGAATCAGGAATCCTCTCTCGGATTACCAACAAGATGGAAACCACGATAGGGCACTGGTTTGGGTTTTAATAACCCAGTAAACGCTGCTAATGGCTGATTTGGGCCCCATGACCCCAGAACCTGCGCGCATGGCGAAAACATGACACCACACACACGTTCACGTCACTAGTGACGTCATTGTGTGTGGCATTATTATATAGCGCTGATTTGCAGCGTCCAGCGTCCTTCCTAACACTGGATCCGACCGCTGTATTAAGAGCTGCACTGAGGGAGAGGCGCTGGAGTTAAGGTGAGTAACATCTCCCTACTTTAGTGTTACCGCACCGATCAGGCACTATGATGGTGTGACCGCACTGATCAGATGTGGTCACATCGTGGTGCTGATCAGGCACTGCAATAGTGTGACCGCACCAGCTGGTGCCAATCGGGCACCATGACATATTTGAACATAATGCCCACACACATTAAATACAGGTAAATTATTTATTTCTAAAATAAATGTATTTAGAACTGCTATAGCAATATTTATCATTATCTTGACCTCTAATGTAATGCTAACAGTGAAATGGTAGAGTTCATTCACTCTCACTCATTCCTTTCTGTAGGAATGACATAACCCATTGAAACTTCCTTTACCGTTTGCCAGCAGGGGTTAAGCAGATCTTTTTAGCAAACTAGCAGGCATTATATCATTGGCTTATGGTTTCTGATAGAGAAATTCGTTCCTCTACAGGCTTTTTTAATCTTAACTAGAGTATAAACGAGGGTGAGTGATGCTTTATGGACTAGATTTAATTCTGTAAATACTGTACATGCTCCTGGGTCACACCTCAGGGACAAGTTTGAAAAAAGACAAATGCATCATGGATGCACATGGATTAGGCACACACATTACATTTATATTCTGTTTGAAAATGTTACATAAGTTATAACTAAATCATGTTTCTCATGATTTAAATGTGATAAGGGATTTACATGATTTATTTGAAAAATTACCCAGTTTAACAATCCGCACAAGATGTACATGTAATAGGTGTAATGATGCCACCATTCTAATGAATTATTGAACAAAACGCTATGACGGTAAAATCCATGTTCCTCTGCATGAATATGACTGTAACTATGTATTACTTTCACTTGTGATTGTGGTTCTCATTGTTGCTATTTCACATTGTTTCATGCAACTTTGTGTTACTGTGTAATAAGAAACTGCTACCCTGAAAACCTGGCCAAAGAGGTCATGTGTCTCGATGTAGAAGCAGATGCCAGCAAGGAGAGTGTGTCTACAAATCACTTTGATGTAAATCTTTGCTAAGGGAAATTAACATTTTACATGTGTCTATAGTTACAATTCACAGGGTTATTCACTAAATGGTGATTTGTTGGGAACTCATCAGAAAACCATGTGCCTCTCTGTACAACTCACTTGATGATTAGGTAGAAGAATTAGGTGGATTCAGTCATGTTTGGCCAGATGATTGTTCCCCATAATCTGAACTTCCTCTCTGTTTTAGGCAACTGAAGCCATTTATGAGGGAAGCAGAGGATTGCTCTGGAATTATTCTGTTTGTATAGCTCAGGTATATGTAATTGTTGTATTTTTAAAACTGATTTTCTTGTTAATTCCATACAGTTCTTAAAGGGATCACCTTGCAGGACTAAAACTGCCTCTAGTGGCTCTCTAGTGGCTGTCAATCAATGTGCTTGTAGCACTCACAGCGCATGCGCATTAGGCTCCCACGACAAAGCGAAACACCAACCCAATGCCGAGGGAGATCAGCACTGGAATCGGGTAAGTGACTAAAGTTTTTTTTAACCCTTTACATGCTGGGGAGGAGGGAGCAGAAGGCACTATAGTGTTACGAATACAGATGTATTCTATGATCCATGTTCTATGAGCGTCCTATAGTTTGCATCAGAGGCGTAACGAGAATCCACAGGGCCCTGGTGTGAAAATTGCCCTGCCCCCCCCCCTATGTGTCTCATTACCCCCCTCCCCCGGTGTCTCATTACCTCACTGCCAGGGTCTCATTACCTCCCTCCAGCTTCTGCATTTGTCTCATTCCCGCGCTCAAGCCCCACCTGTCTTATTCCCTCTCCCCTCAGCTCCTCCATGTTTCCCATACCCTCCTCACTGCCAGCCACTCCGTGTCCCATTCTTCCCTCTCTCCCCTCTATGTGTCTCCATCTCTCCACCCTCCCCTCCATATGTCCCATTCCTACCTCTCTCACCCTCCCTTCCATGTGTCCATTACCTTTTCTCTCTCCCCCCTCCATGTGTCTTATCTGCTCCCCAGTGTCTCATTCCCTCCCCCCAACTCTTGCATGTGTCTCATTCCCTCCACCCTGTGTCTCATTAACCCCTGTGTCTTATTACCTCCCCCCAGCTTCTGCATGTGTCTCATTCCCACGCCCAGGCCCCCTCATGTGTCTCATTCCTTTTACCCTCAGCCACTGCATGTTCCCATACCCTCCTCCCTCCCAGCCACTCCATGTGTCCTATTTATCCCTCTGCCCTAGCCCCTCCATGTGTCCTATTCCCTCTCCCCCCTCAGCCCCTCCATGTGTCTCATACCCTCCTCCCCCCAGCACCTCCATGTGTCCCTTTCTCTCTCCCCTCAGCCCCTCTATGTTTCTCATACCCTCCAAGTGTTCCATTTCTCCCTTTCTCCCCCCTCCCCCCTCTGTGTCCCATACCCTCCCTCCTCCAGCCACTCCATGTGTCCTATTTATCCCTCTGCCCTAGCCCCTCCATGTGTCCTATTCCCTCTCCCCCCTCAGCCCCTCCATGTGTCTCATACCCTCCTCCCCCCAGCACCTCCATGTGTCCCTTTCTCTCTCCCCTCAGCCCCTCTATGTTTCTCATACCCTCCAAGTGTTCCATTTCTCCCTTTCTCCCCCCTCCCCCCTCTGTGTCCCATACCCTCCCTCTCTCCCCCTCCCCTCCATGCAGGGCTGGTGCAAGGATTTTTGCCGCCCTAGGCAAAAGAAAGATTTGCCGCCCCTCCTTATCCCCACCCACCCCCCTGTGACATCGCAATGCCCCACCCGTATGATCTGCCATATGAACTAATGCCAGTTCTGCACACAGTGTGTGTTTACATTTAAAAGCCTGCAAGGACTGGCTATAGACACCAGAACCACTTTATTAAGCTGCAGTGGTTCTGTGGACTATAGTGTCCCTTTAATGTGAGGTAAATTAGAGATTAGTGTCACTAATAATATACTAGATTGCCTACTTACAATCAGATGAGGATGGTGATGGGCTCTGGCTGCAATCTGGCTCCACTGGTCTGGTGTAGAACAGGATCTCTGAAGGCTGTTTGTAACTGTGGTCACAAAATTCAATGTTCTGGAAGAACGGGAAGCAGCTCCATTTTTTTAAGGGCCCCTTACACAGCTCAAGGTCTGGGCCCCAGCGCCTGACAGTGAGTATGCCCATAAGGCCCACCCATAAGTCCACCTACATGTTCCACCCATGAGTTCGCTCACAGGGAGTGGAGTGTGTAGGGGATGTGTTATGTGTTACTGCAGAGGATCTAATGTGTGTGCTTATGGAATGTAATGTATAGGGATATCAGTTTGTGTAGATGATGCAGTCTGTTTGTGTGTAGTGGAAAGCAGTGTGTGTGTTGTGTATAAGGGATGTATTGTGTGTTTCTTGTTGTGTGTAAGGGATGCATTGTGTGAATTTGTGTTTGTTTGCATAAGGGATGCAAAGTGTGTTTCTGTGTATGTAAAGGATTGCAGTGTGTGTGTCTGTAAGGGGTGCGTTGAGTGTGTGTAAGAGATGCATTGTGTTTCTGTGTGTGTGTAAGAGAAGCAGTGTGTGTTTGCATGTGTGTGTAAGGGATGCATGGTGTGTTTCTGTGTTTATGTGCAAAGGATGCATTGTCTTTATGTGTAAGGGTTGCATTGTGTGTGTGTGTGTGTGTGTTTAATGGATGCATTGTGTGTTCTCTGTGTGTAAGGGAAGCATGTTGTGTTTCTATGTGTATAGGGATGCATTTTGTGTGTGTGTGTGTGTGTGTGTGTGCGCGCGCAGTGTGAAAGAGCTCCCTGTCCTTCCAGCTGTCCGATAGAGCTCTCCCTTCCATCTCTTAGAGATCTCCCCTGCCCCTTAGTGGTATCTCCTCTCCTACCCACCTCCCTTAATGGTCTCCTTTTCTCCCCAACTTTCCATTAGTGGTCTCTCGTCTCCCCCTTAGTGGTCTCTGCTCTCCTCTGCCCCCCCTTTCCATTAGTGGTCTCTCCTCTCCCCCCACCCTCCCCTAGTGGTCTATCCTCCACCCCCCCTCCCTTAGCAGTCTCTCCTCAATCCCCTCCCCTAGTGGTCTCTCCACCACCCCCTCTCTCCTTTGGTGGTCTCTCCCTCCCCCACGTTCTCCTCAACCCCCCTCCCTGTGTTCTCATCCCCCCCATGTTCTCCTCTTCCCCCCTCCCTGTGTTCTCCTCTTCTTCTTCCCCCTCCCTGTGTGTTCTCCTCTTCTTCCCCCCCCTCCTGTCGGTTCTCCTCTTCTTCTCCCCATCCTGTAATCTCTTCTTCTCCCACCCCTCCCTCCTGTAATCTTCTCCCTCCCCTCCCTCCCTTGTAATCTCTTCTCTCTCCCCCTGTACTCTTCTCTTCTTCTCCCCCCTGTAATCTTCTCACCCCCCTCCCTCCTGTAATCTTCTCCACCTCCCTCCCTGTAATCTTCTCTGCGTCCTGTAATCTCTTCTTCTCTCCCCTCCTGTAATGTCTCTTCTTCTCCCACCTCCCTCCCTGTAATCTTCTCCCCCCCTGTAATCTTCTCTCTATAGAGCGCTCAGGCGGCTGCAGCATTTAAAGGGCCGTCGATGGGGGCACAGGGCGGCCCCTCCTTTAAGGCGCCCTCGGTGGCTGCCTAGTTTGCCTTATAGGAAGTGCCGACCCTGCCTCCATGTGTCCCATTTCTCCCTCTTTCCCCCTCCTCTCCCTGTGTCTCATTCCAACTTCTCTCCCCACTCCTCTCCATGTTTCCCATTCCTACCTCTCTCCCCCCTCCTGTACTTGCTTTTCGCTGCAGTTCCCGGTCTGACAGGAAGTGCTCTAAGTGAGCACATCCTGTCAGACCGCTCAGCCATGCTACATACAGGCAGGAGGGGAGCAGCATAGCTCTCCACTCCTGCCAGACACCCAGGAACCGCAAACCCAAGCTGGTGCGGCTGTGCACCGACCCAAAGGATATCCAGGCGGCACAGGAGTGATGGGGCCCGGTCACAGCGGCGACCCCTGCGATCGTGGTAGGTATGCCATTGGTTTGCATTATTTTCCTGGAATAGTTTAATTAATTTGCCAATATGTTTATAGTGTTCCTATGTTCCATTTTGGTTTTCATGGTGTTCTAAATTGATGCCAGGTTTATAAAGACACAAAAACCTAACACTAATTTCCAATGATCTGCAGGATATTCACAGCCTAGCAAATATGAGTATTCATAAGTAATTATAATATAATAATGAAGAAAAAAAAAACTAAATAAGAATGGCCTTTTTTCTCACAAGAGTCACAGAAAACACCACCATGTATATTTTTTTCCAATGCGGATATTGAATGATGAAATTGTGTATGAATAAATGTTGACAAAGCATTAGATTTGTGTTTCAATTGTTTACTGAGGTTATATGTATCTGTTGTTAAGCCTTAGATTACAATCTGATAATAGTGTAGTAGTGATATATGTGACAATGCCAAAGAGTTCAGCATATTTTTAGCACTCTTAACTTGGTTTTATTTATTTTCAGTTTAAGTTTGCAAGTCATTTCCAATTGCATATTCATAAATGTATCTCAACGTTTAGTTAATTTGCTATCTTCTATTCAAACCCAATCTATTTAAACAGATTGATCTAGAAAATTTCATTTTCAGTGCAATGTATCTAATGTTTGATTTTTATTTCCCAGTACGCATGTCAAAGTCATTACAGAGGAACAAAGTAAGAAAATGGACACTAAAACTAAACTAGATTAAACAAGATATCTGAGTCTGTAGTTAAAGTATAGGTAGTCCAACTATAATATATAATAGTCCAATTAAGATTGTGGTGTATATATATATATATATAATCTTAGTTTTAGAGGGGAGCAAGTGGTGTGCGGCACCTCCTCTTTTACATCCAAATGCACATATTGGTCAGACCCCACATGGGGAATGCCAAATTAACATAGCATTCAAGATAAATCAAATTGCAGTACCTTTATTTCTTCTTTTTAAAATGAAAGTGGGGTTGAATTAAAAGGAAGTGTTGGTATAATCGATACGTACATTTGGATCAATAAAAATAAAGTGGACACACTAAAACTTTTTGTATGATAGCTCTGCCGACTTGTTTTCTACTTCCAAAATCATTTATAGAAAATGCTAAATTCTTCCATAGGTTTCTATTGGGAAGCAATACAGGAAGCCACACATAACTACAACATCTTATCTTTTCTTTATTTAAAAAAAGTCATGCAATCACACAAGTAAATGGAGACTATTGATGCAATTTATTCCTTCCAGCAACAGTTTGGAGAAACTCAATTTGTACACATGAAAATGAATGTACAGCTCTTAAATAGTGATGTCCCGAACGGTTCGCCGCGGACGGCTAACATATGACCCTATACCTCACAGTCAGCAGACACATTCCAGCCAATCAGCAGCAGACCCTCCCTCCCTCCCAGACCCTCCCACCTCCTGGACTGCATCCATTTTGAAGCTGCATTCTTAGTGAGCTGTCCAGGAGGTGGGAGTGTCTGGGAGGGAGGGTCTGCTGCTGATTGGCTGGAATGTGTCTGCTGACTGTGAGGTACAGGGTCATATGTTAGCCGTCCGCGTCGAACCGTTCGGCGAACCGTTCGGGACATCACTACTCTTAAATAAGCATAATTTCCTTGGTAAAGAGGTATATTCAGAGGATGTATAATGTTTGCAACATGAGTAACGTGAGTGAAGGCAGGAGATGAACTAATATGTTCACAGTGAATATGCAGTAGTGATTTATGAAAGGTCTGCTAGCACCATCAATATTCTCCAACTGAAGTATATTGTTTTACCTTCCAATAATTTGTACATTTTCTCCTATATCTAAATATATATTTTACAGTTACTCTGCAAGTTTTATATGTTTATTTTTGTTTGCACCAATTTTGAGGAATATATATTTTTTATATACATATACATATATATATATATTATAAAGAATAGAAAGGGGGCAAATTGTAATTGAGGTTTCTATCACAATATATCTTTTGATAATTATCTGCGTAGTAATGGCTATTGATGATCCTTTAATGGCGTCAACACAGTAATAATCACACTGTTTTAATAGTTTTCAACAAAACTTTTAGCATATTCATTTTTGTCAAAAAAGGACCATGTACCTTACATTCATACAATCCCTCCGAAGAAGATTTGTCAACCCATAACAGGACCATTCCCCCTCAAATTAAAGCTCATTTCACAAAATTAACTATTGATCAAAAATTATCAAGCTAAACATAATTTTGCACAGGAGAAAAACAAACCCTTCATACAACCAAAATAACCTTATGCGGGTATTTTTTTGAGTGCCATCAATAGTTCCAAAGATTTTTATTGGATTAGCTATTGATAAGCTTCAACCTGTGAAAAACAAAGCTTGCCAGATTTAAAAAATTTAGGTAACCCTTACAATCTCAGTATATCTTTCTTGAGATCGTGTGATTAACGATGACAACAAAAGTGGCATTACTAATAGAAGATGTTTAAAGCACTTTTGGATTGTGACTGTGTTGAAAAAAAACAAGCAAAACATTCAGAAACTCTTACAAGTTCACAAATGTGATCAATTGCAATCAAGAAAATAAATATGGAGCTCGATGATAGGTTTATGTGTGCATACACTAACGCTACTTAAACTTTCTGAATTTAGTTTTTTTTTTATAATGTCAAACAGATTTGCGGAATGAGAGAATAGTATGGTATAATCTCAGCAATATTACATCTAAAAAGATCGCCTTCTTAATTTTTCAAAAGTATTCATGTATAAAAACAAGGAAAGACTTGCTCAGATGCTCTGCATTTTGGCAGCTGTGTCAAATTTAAGAAGCTTGTTAATTTTCTTACATTTGACACAGTTCGTTAGCCAGAAGGCTTACTACATCTCAACCCAACAGAGCCTTTTGTGATTAAGATATAAAAATTTTTTTTAAAAAATAAAGAGAGTAGAGCATTTTACACATTGTAATACATATATCTAGCAAGCAATATATTTTGCATCTCTACAAAGGGGTTATGTAAAATAAATTCTTGTCAAAAGAAGCTACTCAGTAAGCAATTTGCTTCATTTTTGCCCTATTTACAAGAGCATGTTGAATTTATGGTTATTGTGGTTGGATCATTGCAACATTCAATTTTCTAAATCTGCAATAATCATGATATAAACTTTTAATTAAGTTTGTCACTCAAACTATTTTGGCTTTGTACCTCATTCTTATTTTATGTTTTTTGGCCATGTGTCTTTGACAGCAAAAACGCTGCTCTCCTCCCTAGTCAGAGACCCATTCATTCTCCTTCATTAGTTCTTGGCAGTCTAAGCAATAGACATGAGTCAAAAAGTTCCTGAAAGTCCATGCAGAGAATGATGAGGAAGATAAGGTTGTTTGAAACATTTCTCCATGATGCAGAAACACTTTGACTCTGCTCCTGGGAAACACATGTACTGTGCAATTCTGAATTGAGAATCTAAAATATGTTTTGATATTCTTTTTTTTTCTTCTTTTTTCGTATGGATGTGGACAAAGCCACTATAGTCTGTATTTTTCTTTTATTTAGGGGCAGCTAAACAGAGCTTTGTTTGATAGTATAGAAATAGTATCTTATCTTTCTGCTACCAGTAGTGTGTACGGTTGGGTTGCTTATATAATAAATACCAAAATCTGAAAAATTAAGCCAGTTGTGGCGATATAGGGACAATATTTTGATGGGTATCTACTATATTTACTATCCACAGAGTTTTCCAAATCTAAATATGAATTGATCTGAATGAGTGCTTATCTGGAGCCCATACAGCATTGGTCCCATACAACCCTGGTGTATCATGAAATGTTAAAAAAGCTTGTTACTTGTGGAAGCTGTGTTTAGTACCTAAGTATTCCAGGTATGATATGTTGCTAGGTGGATATTGAATAATAATTAAGTGATTGGGAGTTTAAGGATAGTGCAGCAATATTTAAAATATTACATCACAGATCATACATGACCATTAAGTTAGGTGAAATTCAGTTGGACTATAAATATTGACTCATATATTTTGCGCCAATGGCTGGTGTTTAGCTTACCTGATTTTTGCAAAACATAGTTGTTTTTTGTTTTTTGTTTTTGTTATTGTGATCACTTATAGACATTTTCACTAGCCAGACATGACTTGTAGATAGTAAGCTCTTTCAAACAGGGTCGTCACCAACCTTTTGTTCCTAAAACATTTTGCAATTGTCTAATTTATTGTTTCGTGATATTGTAAAGCACTGGAGAATATGTTGCGCTATATAAATAATAATAATAATAATAATAATGAAAAGATGATTGGAGAATTATGAAGGGGGAGGGATGATTTAACTGTTGTAAAATATCCCCATTCTGAGAACTTGTTCTTTTAAGAACATGGCATTGGCAATGCACATTAACATTTTGTATTCCTTTAAGGCTGTACGGTGTATTGATTGAACTTGGAATTGCTGAGAATTATAAAATGGGAATTTTTGGAAAACCAGAAAATTCAAGAATAAAATATAAAGTTAATATGTGGGGCAACAGCTTGTTGTAGCAAAATGTGAAAAATTCTTCATATTGTTTTTTTTTTACCTTCCTTTGGATCAATAGTATTATACAGATATTTGAAATACTGAACTTGATGAACATTTTTACAGACTATGTTATGTAACTTTGAGAAGGGATTACAATTGTTAGCTAAACTGTCCAAAATAGGAAATGTCTGCAGATATTTTATAAAGCTTGACTAGATTGGTCTAACATTTGTAATGTGTATTGTTAAATGAATGCAGAATTGCATATAAAACTCATGATACTCATTTTCAGAAATACTACTTTTCTTTTAAAGTTATTCTGTCTAGCTATTATGTGGCTAATACATAAAAAACTGCCTCCCAGAACCTTAGTGTATTATGTATATATATATTTTTAATAAATGAGCACTCTGTGCATCATAACGATTAGAACTCAGTCTAGTAGTTTTCTTTATTCGTATTTTTGCATGTGAGCTTATATATTAGACCAAGTTACACTTCACATTGGTTAGACAAAGGCAGTGTCTTCAGTATTATTTCTGCCAATTTCGTCCAACTTGGTTGGCATTAGGCTTACTATGTTGTATCTCTCTAAAATGGCCTGTTGTTTGTTTTGCTTGTTAATTAGAATTATGTATATATCTGTATATACATCCTTGTGTTTTAATTATCCTTTTCACATATTCTTATGAAGAAGAAAAGCACGACTAATAGCTGAGGTCAGTTTAAGTCTTACCAACGGTTTCTGCACAGTGAACTGGATTTACAAAGGATGGCTTAAGAACTGTAAAAAATAGTATTGCTCAGACTTACGTGACCCTCAGAAAGAAAGTTGGTAAGATAAAACTGTCCCTACATTTACACAACAACTACTTTAAAATTAGACTAAAAAGAATGGATAGAACACAAAAGCTATAGACAGATTATAAAGAAAAATTGTATTATGTAAAAAACAAAATTGTGATAAAACTGCTTTAACCCCCCCCCCCCCATCACACCCGCCCCAATATTCTGAAGTAAAGTCAAACACAACTAACATCTGTGAAATTTTTATTTTTTTTAAACAGAAGTAAAAACAATGGATTTTCCCTTTTCATGCCAAAAACACACATGTCATGGCCCATAAGGTGCTCACGTGTAGCTTAAAACCACATAACCTATTTATTGAATCCACACATGGTATTTCCTGGGAGATAAACTTATATATACTAGGAGATTGTTTTAGTCCATGTGATCTAAAGCAACATTAAACACCACTGCACCATTAATTAAAGGGAAAAAGATAAAGTGTGTTCAGTAAGGCTGTGCTCCCTCCCTTAAATGCCAGATCTTTCAGCAGCCAGGCAGAAAATCATCGCTACAACTCATTTTTCTTCTGGTTTACGATGTGGGTAATTAGTGTATCAGGAAGAGATATCATTGTTAGAAAAATAACAGTGAGATCATTGACTAAGAATCTAGTAAAAACTCCTTAAACCACTACAGGCTGCTTCAGAGTTCAGGAGGCTGAACAAACATACAGTCTGAGTAGTTCCCCAAAAAATAGAAAAATCTGCAAACAAGGGAGCATCATCTAAAAAACAAGAAAGTCATCGTGATTGTATTGTACTGCATCATGTCTGTTCACAAACTTAAAGGACCATTATAGTGCCAGGAAAACAAACTCGTTTTCCTGGCACTATAGGGTTATTAGGTGCCCCCTCCCTCGAAGCCCCCCCTCCCACTGGGCTAAAGGGGTAAAATCCCCTTCAGCCTCTTACCTTAATCCAGCGCCGAATGCGCATGCACGGCCAGAGCCGCATGGGCATTCAAACCGCCCATAGGAAAGCATGACTCAATCCTTTCCTTTGGACGTCAGCGTGTCCTCAATGTAATTTTCGCATTGAGGCTCGCGGAAGCGGCCCCTCGTGGCTGTTAGGGAGACAGCCACTAGAGGCTGGATTAACCCTCAATGTAAACATAGCAGGGTTTTTGTTTTCTGGTTTTTTTTCAATGTAAACATAGCAGGGTTAAAACTCATTGAGCTGAAGTCATCTGGGTGCCTATAGTGGTCCTTTAATGAGGGGTGGGTGAATACATATTTTCAAGGATTAATTATAATTGTAAAATGAAACATGTTGAAAAAGAAACATATAAATGAATATTATATGATAAAATATAAAATCAGATAATTATTTGAGCATTACTTTAAAACCCTCAGAATGATCAATCTCTGGAAGCTCAACTTCAGAATGCAATGGGCAGGGCTAACACAGGGGGTAAGTTTATCTGACATGTTATTATTATTATTATGTTATTATAATGTTATTATCTATATAGCGCCAACAAATTCCGCAGCGCTTTACAGTGGGTGGACAAACAAACATTTAGTTGTAACCAGACAAGTTGAACACACAGGAACAGAGGGGTTGAGGGCCCTGCTCAATGAGCTTACATGCTAGAGGGAGTGGGGTTAAGTGACACAAAAGGTAAGGATAGTATTAGACTAATGAGAGTTGAAAGAGAGGAATCAGTTGGGAGCTATTAACAGCTATTTTGATATGCTTTTATGAAGAAGTAGGTTTTTAATGATTTTTTGAAGGACTGGAGACTGGGTGAGCATCTTACGGAGGAGGGAAGTGAGTTCCACAGGAACGGTGCAGCCCTCAAGAAGTCTTGAAGGCGAGCATCAGAGGTGGGAGTACGAACAGAAGATAGACGTAAGTCTTCAGCAGAGCGTAAGGGTCCAGACGGGACATACTTGTGTATTAGGGAGGATAGATAGGTGGGAGCATTATGTAGAGATTTGAAAGCAAGAACCAGAATTGTAAATTGAGCCCTATAACTTACAGGAAGCCAATGTAGGGACTGATAGAAGGGTGAGGCGTGGGTGGTACGGGCGGACAGGAAGATGAGCCTCGCCGCCACATTCATTATGGACTGCAACGGTGCAAGTTGGTAGCACGTAAGACCACTGAGAAGCGGATTACACGAGTCAAGGCGCATCTGGCGTTAAGTAGGGTCGGATGCGTGCAATATTTTTGAGATAGACTGAACATGAGGCGTGATGGAGAGGTTGGAGTCACCTAGAGAACACCTAGGCAGCGAGCATGCATGGTGGAGCTGATGTTAGCACCGTTGACTTGGAGGGAGACAGACACAGGAGTAGTAACACTTGAGGGAGGAAACACCAGAATTTCAGTTTTGGTCAAGTTGAGTTTAAGGAAGTAGGCAGCCATCCGGTTAGAAATGTGAGATGCCACTCAGCCCTACGTGCCAAACAATAAGAAAGTGGCTGCAGTGTGCATAACACTTTAGATGTTTTAGTATGTGATCGCATTTTTGTAGGTTTTTCAGCCACTTATCCAGTGTCTCAGAAAAGAAGAACACTTGAGAAATAACAAGCATGGCAGAAAGGGTGTCATAGTATGTGGCTGAAGTCGCACACTTTTAGAATGCCACTGCTGTACCGTTCGGAGGATATTAGGATAAAATGATTGGCAAGCCCTGATAATTACATTCTCTACTCTATTCAAAAATAGAGGCCTGGTTAGGCTGAGTCTGTATTGGGAAAACAAATTCAGGTTTATTGAACAAGGTGCTGAGCTGTTATATAAAAAATCAGGGGTGTAGCTAGGTGGCAGAAATAACAGCGTCTACAACCCCAGAGTAACTTTTATCGTCCCCTCCACATTTTGACTTAATCCCCTTCCAAAACCACCCTATGTCCAACCCTAAAATGTTCTATAAATCGCATTATGGCACCAAATCTGGTGAATGAGTTTAGCAAATCATATAGATCTATATTTATATACACCACACCTGCTGTAGTAACCGCAAGCCAATGATGTATAAACCCTTAACTCCACTGCATTAAAATCCTGCATCTATAGCAATACCCCCACACTGTACTGTATAATTAATTGGAGTTCATGCCAGTCTGTATCAAATGTATATTCAGGTAGGACCCAGTTTAAGTCCTGCCATCTATAATATATGTAATATTGACACCTTCTGAGAGGTCACTCATATAAAGGAATAGTCTGAAATTCCCAAAAGAGTGTTTGCAAGTTTGATAATTAAATCCTCCCCTTTTTTACAGAGGTGTTGCTAGGGGGACATGACAGTCACTACAGCCCTGAATGGGGTCCTGAAAACCATTGTGTCTAATTTTGGCACCATTTCATTTTTAACCCATTATTTTGTTAAAGGACCACTATAGTGCCAGGAAAACAAGTATGTTTTCCTGGCACTATAGTGCCCTCAGGGTGCCCCCACCCTCAGGGTCCCACTCCCGTGGCGCTGAAGGCTCCCTCGGCGCTGGGACAATCCTCCCTCGTCTTCCGTCATCGGCTGAATGCGCAGGCGCAGCAAGAGCCACGCGCACATTCAGCCAGTCTCATAGGAAAGCATTCTCAAATGCTTTCCGGTGGATGCTGGCGTCTTCTCACTATGAAAATCACAGTGAGAAGCGCGGAATCGCCTCTAGCGGCTGTCAATGAGACAGCCACTAGAGGCTGGATTAACCCAAATGTTTACAGCAAAAAGGGTTAAACCTAGCTGGACCTGGCACCCAGACCACTTCATTAAGCTGAAGTGGTCTGGGTGCCTATAGTCAGGGCCGCCATCAGGGGGTGACAACCATAATGGTTGTCTCGGGCCTGGCGGCCCTGGTGGGCCCGGCCCCCACGTAGAGCAGTGAAACTGCCGCAGGTGCATCTGCACCATCAGGTGGCCCAAGCATTTAGGGCCACCTGATGGGCCCTATAATCTTCAGGGGCCCGGTCAGCGCTGCGGCCGGGTAATTCCTCCCAGCTTACTCCGCGCGGGGGGAGAGCAGCGGGAGAGCGGAGGAGAGGGAGAGCGGAGGCCAGGAGAGCAGAGGCCAGGAGAGGACACCAGAGGCATCCACTCCCATCATCCCCAGCCACCCTCCTGCAACTTAAAGGTAAGAGGAAGGTGGCTGATAAATTAAGTGTGTGTGTATATGTATGAATGTCAGTATATATGTCTGTGTGTGTGTGTGTGTATGTCAGTATGTATATATGTCTGTGTGTGTCAGTATGTATGTATGTATGTATGTATGTATGTGTGTGTCAGTATGTATGTGTGTATGTATGTCTGTGTGTATGTCAGTATGTATATATGTCTGTGTGTGTTTGTATGTCAATATGTATATATGTCTGTGTGTGTATATGTCAGTATGTATGTCTGTGTGTATGTCAGTATGTATATATGTCTGTGTGTGTGTGTCAGTATGTATGTATGTCTGTGTGTGTGTGCATGTCAGTATGTATATCTGTGTGTGTGTGTCAGTGTGTGTGTGTATGTATGTCAGTATGTATGTCAGTGTGTATGTCAGTATGTATATATGTATGTGTGTGTGTGTGTATGTCAGTATGTAAGTCTGTGTGTATGTCAGTATGTATGTATGTCTGTGTATGTGTCTGCAAGTATGTATGTATGTCTGTGTGTGTGTGTATGTCAGTATGCATGTATGTCAGTATGTATGTCTGTGTGTTTATGTCAGTATGTATATATGTCTGTGTGTGTGTCAGTATGTATGTATATCAGTATGCATGTATGTCTGTGTGTGTATGTCAGTATGTCTATATGTGTCTATCTATCTGTATGTGTGTGTATGTCAGTATGTATATATATGTGTGTATGTATATATATATCAGTATGTATGTCAGTATGCATGTATGTCTGTGCGTGTGTATGCCAGTATGTCTGTATGTCTCTGTGTGTGTATGTATATATCTATTTGTGTGTGTATGTATGTATATCAGTATGTATGTGTATGTATTTATGTGTATGTATGTCAGTTTGTATGTATGTCTGTTTGTCAGTATGTATGTATGTGTGTGTGTGTTTGTTAGTATGTGTGTATCTTTCTGTGTGTGTCTGTGTATTCCTGTGGGAGGGATTTGGAGGTGGGGCTTGGAGGCGGGCAACCGGGGGCCCAGACCTTGAGCTGTGTTAGGGGCCCCACAATTTCTGATGGCGGCCCTGCCTATAGTGGTCCTTTAAGTGAAATGCATCCCAATACCGCTAACACAAAACGTGTGAGTAGAATATTTCTGCACATAAATATACTTACCTGGACTGTAAAACATATATTTTTAGTCAGGAGTTATGCAGTATTATAATTTTAGTGGTATTGAAATGCAATTTTTACTTCTTAAAATTAAAGTTAAGATTTATATAAAAGTCTTGGAGTGCCAGTATTGTATTGATAAAGATGAATTTTCTCCATCAGGACTTTTCCCTTGCCATGCCCTTTCTTATCAATTTGGAACTCTCTGTATTTCTACTTGTCATCAAACCATATGGTGAGGAGCCCCAATGAACGAGACAAGACAATGTAAGGTTCAAGGTGACTTCTAACGTTTAATGGACTGTGTAACAGGTCTTACAAGCATTATCCAATCCTAACAAAATCGTCTATATTATCTTAACATCTTAACCTATAGCTAGCTTGCAGGTATATCTTCATGTTCAGGCTTTACACAAAGCTAAGTTTCAATATTAACTACGCAGTTCTAAATTACACATTACAAAGCTGTTATAATCAAAGGTAGAAACACAGGAAAAAAGGACAACGGCACAAACATACAGGATGTAACACTAACACCTGTTACACAATGTTCTATAGCTCTTGTCTAGGGGTATATTCACTAAGCATTGTAGATAGACAAAGTATATTATTTAAAATAGCTGACATGCTCCAAGTTATCCAATTCTAAACAGACCGAACAATCGGTCATCTGTAGCTTGAGCCTTGGGTCACTATAGGCAAAGTGTATTATTCCCAACATGTATGCTTGTTTCCTTCATGAACCCATATGCTCAGAGCATTTGAGTCCTTAATTCTGCACCCATAGTTATTTGGCCTAAATGGATAGATGAAAATAACACGTTGTTCCTGCTCCTGGCATGCTCCTAATTAAAGGATTATTTCAGCATTTTCAGTGGATGGGATCTGCACTTGGTCATGCTGACTTTTGGAAACGAAATATCTAATCTGACCGGGCTTTTGTACTATAGATAATGGTTTTAGCGTGTAAAATGTCCAGCACACTGGCACTAGGACTAGCATAATCAGGCCTGCATTGTGCTTCTGGCCTCCTGGCCTAAGACTCCTTGCATTACTGACTATATCAGATTTTAGCTTTGCCTTGGACTTCCAAAGGTTTGATAGGGCTTATTACTTCAAGGTCTGAAGATTCTTCTAGAGACTCAGAATGTATTGTACTAGAGGATTCCCTGAATCTTAAGTGTATTCCAAAAAGAGGTCCAGAGGACCTTACACTTGTTGCTCAAGTCACACTTAAAAGAAGGAGAACATTGTGCTGATCACCTGCCCAATATAGAAAGAGTATGTAACACAGAAATCTCACTCATTCAGGTCCACAACACCTTCAACATTTGTTTCACACAAACTTGGCAAATTGGTGGCCTAGCTCCATGGGCAGAATAAGAGGATTCAAAGTTTTTAAGATTCTGTAACAATGTGAGATTATTTATAAAATACTATATAATAAAATACTATTTATAAAATATCTAGTGTCTATGTTACAGGTTTTTAATAATAATATAATGAGTTATATAATGTATTGTTTTGGAATATAAGACAAGGTTTTTTTCTTACAATTTGTCCCCCTCTCCTGGTCACTGCATCCTTCTGCAGCTGGCGGGAATGTCGGGAGACTATGGGTTGCTCCTCTGGGAGTAACAGCAACACTCCAATAGCAGAAAGGCAGGCTAGTGTCACTCACCACCAGACCACTAGGGATCATATTGTCCCCTCTCTGGCCCAAGGTAAGAAACAGGGAGAAGAGAATAGCATTAAAACATAAATAAAACAAGTTTAAATGATAATAATAATAATAAAAAAATAAACTGCTTCCCACCTACCCCTCGCCACCACCTCACATGACGCAGCTTGTACACAGACAGAGGTATTATACAAATACTCCACATCCCCTACACTAAGCATGTCAAACTCAAAGACTAGCACAGGCCAAATAAACAAGGTTTAACATTACATGGGCCGCAAGCAAAAAAACATGAAAAGTACAGTATAAAAACAACCATCCCCCTCTTCTTAAGCCCAGCACCCTTCTCTACTAAACCCAGCACCCCCCTCTACTAAACCCCAGCCCCTGTTTAAAAACAAAAACAAAAAACAATATTAGCCAACAAGCAGACTCCACTCACATTGCCGCTGCCAGTAAGCGACTCCAGATTCCTGCCTCTGGTATACCCCCAATGGCGACATCCGCACCCTGTGCCATAGCTGATCCTCCCGCTACTCCTTGAAACCCTGAGAAGGTGGAGCACATTGACGTCACATCTGAATGTGACGTGGCATTGCGTGCCTCCATGCCTCCAGGTCCTCCACTGTCCAGCTGCTTCCATCGCAACACTGACCAACACACACTCACTGAAAGACACATGCACTGACGGACACACGCAGACACACCCACACACACTGACAGACACACACTGACAGACACACACACACACTGGCAGACACAGATACACACACTCTCTGACAGACACACACATACTCACTCAAAGTATGGGGCCTCTCCCTGGGGTCTCCCTCCTGCTCCTCATTGCTCCCTCATGCGCGCAGTTTAGTGATGACGAAATTACATCATATTCTGACACCCGACATAACTACAGAGGGCGCATGCGAGTGAGCAGTGAGCAGCAGGAACAGACTGATTTTCCTTTGCTGCCACTATCAACCTTTCCCCCCGGCCGGGAAAATGTGCCTTAACATGTCAAACGCGCAGCTCGATGGGCCGCAATGATATTCAACATGGGCCACATGCGGCCCATGGGCCATGAGTTTGACATGCTTGCCCTACACACAATTCTTCCTTTACATAGTTGCATAGCTGAAAAGAGACATGCGTAAATCAAGTTCAGCCTTTCTCACATCTGTTTTGCTGTTGATCCAAATTAAAGCAAAAAAAACTATTTGAAGCGCTTCCAATTTTGAAACAAAAAACGAAAAAAAATTCTATTTGACCCCAGCATGGCAGTCAGATATCTCCTTGTAGCAAGAAGCTATTACCCCACTAATAAAAAAAAAATACCCCCTTATTGTTTTTGCAAGTATTTATCCAATTGTTATTTAAACATCTGTATAGACGCTGATAAAACCACCTCTTCAGGCAGAAGATTCCACATCCTTATTGTTCTTACTGTAAAAAACCCTTTCCTTTGCCTTAGACTAAATCTCCTTTCTTCCAGTCTAAATGCGTGACCTCATGTTCTATCTATAGTTCTGTTTATGAATAGATTTCCAGACAAAGGTTTGTTCTGGCCCTGAATATATTTCTATAATGCTATCATATCCCCTCTGAGGCACTGTTTTTCAAAACTAAAGAGATTTCAATTTGTTAACCTTTCTTCGTAACTAAAATGTTCCATTCCTTTTAATAATTATGTAGCCCACCTATGCACTTTTTCTACTGCCATAATATCCTTTTTTATAAGAGGTGCCCAAAATTGCACGGCATATTCAAGGTGTGGTCTTACACACTGTATTATTAACAGAAATATAAGCACATTTCTATTAAGAACTAGACATGATGCATTTTGTAGGTCCGGATTTTATGAGGTTTTAATAACTAATTAGGTGGCTAGTGATTTGCACTAGATTTGTGGTACTTTAATATGTGAGCAATGGAACATGTGGATTTCCTATCCAAAAATATACTTATTATACTATACATCTATATATATATTATATCACCCATGAGATAGAGTAAATGGTTGGGAATAATGAGAGTCCTGGTGACCCCTTTTAATTATTTTGTGGGGGAAATATCATGGCAAAAAGGACATTTAGTTTGTATTTTCAGATGAAACAAATCAGTACGTTTCTCTTGCTTTTGTGAAGCTGCTCACGTTATCAGAGGCCATTAACTGTTTCGGTTGACTTTTTCCTTTTATTTTGTTTAGCTTGTTTAACAGAAAACGCAGAGCACATACTTTTGCCATATTTGTGCTTTTACTATATCATTTTTAAATAATCAAGGGAATTAAAGGTAGTTTACAAAAAATGTAAATGATCAGATTGTAAAGTATAAACACTCGGTACACCCCTACAATTGATCTGGTGGGTAGCGGTATCTCGGTACACCCCTACAATTAATCTGGTGGGTAGCGGTGTCTTGGTACACCCCCTACAATTTAATATGGTGGAAACGTGGTCATATTGGGCGGCATTAATATGTTAATTAGATTGTTATCGAACCTACCAACGACGTGTAACACTGCCTAATCCACACTAAACCTCAGGATACCCACTTCCTCCCAGGGCAGGTGCTAGGATTTTTAGTTACACAGGCGAAGATGCATTTTACCCTCCTTAAAAAAAAAAAAAATGCATCTTCACCTATGTGTATTTCCTCCCAAGCCACAGGCATCATTTTTCAGTCACACAGTCAAAGTCATACAGGTACACTGTCATACAAATACAGAAATAATCATACAGAGACATACAGACACAGACACATACAGTCAGAGACATACAGACATACAGGCAAAGACATACATACATACAGAGACATTAAGGCATATAAAGACATGCATACATACAGAGGCATACCGTCATACAGACACATACATACATACATACAGGCATACAGAAACATACATACAAAGACATACATACATACAGAGACATACAGGCATACAGAAACATACAGGCATGCAGACACATACATACATACAGGCATACAAAGACATACACGCATACAGAGACATGCATGCATACAGAGACATACCGCCATACAGGCACATACATATATACAAGCATACAGAGACATACAGGCATAGATGCACATACATATGTGCATACAGAGACATACAGAAACATACATACCAGGCAAACAGACACATACAAACATACATACATACAGAGGTAAACCGTCATACAGACACATACATACATACAGAAACATGCATACAAAGACATACAGGCATATAGAGACACACATGCATACAGAGACATATATACAGACATTCAGAGACAAACATACATTTAGTTACATACATACATGCATGCATACAGATACATACATACATGGATACAGAGACATACATACATACATACAGAGACATACATACATAATTACATACTTACATCTGTTAAATCTTGTCCCCTGGGTGCATGCTGTCCGGCTCTGTGGAGTCCCGTTCTGCAGCCCAGCCCCATTACTGGGCGCCAGCCGCGCTGTGTTGTACACAGGGAGCAGGGATATGATGTCATTAATATCCCCGCCCCTTCCACACAGCCTGCTGCAGACACCAGTGTAGGAGGTGGGCGGGCCAAGGCTGGGCTCCACGGGCGGGAAGCTCTGGGCTGTGCTCGGCCACGCTTCAAGTAGTAACCGGCTGGAGGGGAGCGCAGTGCGCTATCCTCCTTCAGGTCAGCCTGATGTTGTGCCCCCAGGTCTGGTGCGCCCTAAGGCAGCCGCCTGGGCCGCCTTATGGTAGCGCCGGCCCTGCTTCCTCCTCCATCTACCCCCCACCCTGATTTAACCTGGCCATTCTCCGCCGCTGTGAAAAAACAGGAAAAGTATCTAACCTAACCAAATTCAGGGAGGGACAACTGACAGGTAAGTTTAGGTTTAGTTAAGATGGCCCCTTCACAAGATGGCTGGTATAAATACTCCTTTCATGGCTCCGCCCCACCCAGCTTGCTAGCTGTCACTCAACTTCCTATGGCTGTTATGCCTACTGGGCTCTGTCATGGCCCACTCCCCTAGCTGCGCTGATCCATGGGCTACATTAGGAGGCTAACAGTTTGGTCTTTTTACCATTGTACTGGGAAAATGTTTTTTTTCAGGGAAAGTGTCTTTACAGTAAGAACAATAAGGATGTGGAATCTTCTGCCTGAATAGGTGGTTTTATCAGAGTCTATAAAGATGTTTAAATAGCAATTGGATAAATACTTGCAAAAACATAATATACAGGGATGTCATTTTTTTGTTGGGTAATAGCTTCTTGATACAAGGAGATATCTGACTGCCCTACTGGGGTCAAATATGATTTTTTTTTTTTAGTTTCTTTCAAAATTGGAAGCACCTGCTGTTTTTAAATGAAGTTTGTAAAAAATGTAAATGATCATATTGTCAAACATCAAACAACAACAAAAAACTGTTTTAGTGACAGTAAATCCCCCAACTGTTATTTTCTACACTGTAGCACATATACCACAAGGTCATTAATATATATTTTTTTACAAGTCCTTAGTTATTCCTAAACTTATTTTTTGAAGGATATTTCTGTGGAAATCTTAAACTTCAGACATTTGATGTGGATAGATCGTAAAGGTACATTCCACTGCCCAATATATATATACTGCATGTATATATTATATATATATATTATATATCACATTTCGGTAGATTTAATGATGAATGTTTTCATTGGAGAACTTTTTGCAAGACAGGTGCTCTGGGCAAAATCTCTGGTCAATTGCTTGGCTCTTGAGTTTGGCTCCAGTAACTTAAATTACCAGGACGTAACAGGACCTGTTGTCTGATTGACAGCCAGGAGGTGTAACCAGGTTAATTCATAAAAAGTACCAATTTCTGTTTGTAAAATCAAAAAAGAGGACACTGTGTATTACCTATATCCAACATGCAGTACTTATGCGAACAATTGAAATACAAATAAAACTGAACACTATGACGTATTGCCATGCCTAAGAGTGGCCGGACTCAAGGTTCTTAGAATAGTATAAGACAGACCAAGTTCAGAGAGACAGAGAATATGAAAATACATAAGACAAGCCAGCCAGGATTCAGTGATACAGAATAGAGAATAGTCAATAAACAAGTATTATATATATTGTGATCCTTGTCACCAGGTAGCACGGCCCTCTAGGGTAAAAACATGCACAGTCCTTGTAATTGCATATACTCCGGCACTTTATTTGTAAATCCACACAGGATACGGCAGTAAAATGAAAACATAAATGTAACAGAAAACCCTATAAACAAAAACCTAGCTCGTCTGAGCACTAACTGACATAAGTTTCCCTATCTCTCAGGGTTAAACTAAACAAAACAATATTGCACCAACCTTTTAGATAGCAACACTCTGCTAGCTAGCCTGTTGCTTTCCTTTCTGCACTCCCAGTGCTCCAAGCCAGCCTTGCCCTGACTGCTTTCCTTTCTGCACACCCAGTGCCTCCAAGCCAGCCTTGACTGCTTCCTTCTGCACTCCCAGTGCTCCAAGCCAGCCTTGACTGCTTCCTTTCTGCACTCCCAGTGCCTAGTCTCCTTGACTCTATCTGGAGAGATCAGCCTCTCTCCTACCTGCTTCCTGGGAGGAAGCCAGCAATCCCTCTCCTTTTCCTGCCTAGCCGGGAGGAGTTTATTCCCACTGCAACAGCTGATTACCTGCAGCTGAGCAGTGGGTTGGAGACAGTCCAAAAAACCCTGGCCTGGATCTAGGTCTCCCCAGAACACCACTAAACTGTGGAGTGGAGCATTGGCCCACCCTTCTCTCCAAATGCTCCACCCCAGGGGCCCATAACTAAACAATGTGTTGTGTTGTGCAAAACACAAACTACACATACTCCCCCTGGGGTTAGAAGGCCTATCTGCCTTCACTTTATCACATATCCTCCTCCCCAGCTCAGACCCATCGGGTCGAGCGGCCTTCGAACACAAACCGTGAACATTCATAACACCTAGGGCTCTACCAGCCCTGACTAGCTTCTCAGTTACAGGAAGTGGCCTATTGTAGATGGCTGCTACCTTGCTCCCTTGATTAATTAGTGCTTGTGCACTCTTCCCTACCACCATCACCACTTTTAGCTGTGCTGTAACACCACCACCAGTCACCATACACATCTTTAAGCAAGTCAATACAATCCTATACAGAGCCCTTATTACTATGTCACATTGTATTGTCTCTTCACTCTCAGGACAGCTATATGTAATATGTCCATACATGCGGCAGTTGAAGCATCGGAGGTTTTTCTCAGTCTGGTCTCGTAGCCAAAATAGGACTTTTAGGTACGTTCTACCATCATAGGTATATTGTCCCAGACTTTGTCCTTGTTTTCCAGTTTCCCCGCTTATCTGGTTGCTAGCGGATCTAGGCTGAGGATCAGTACTGTGTGGCTCCTTAGTAGCCAAGTTCCTCTGAATCATCATCTGCTTCCACATCCACAGCAGCTTCTGATTTGATAATCTCTCAACATTAGAGTAACTTTCAATAGCAAACTTTGCAAAGGCTTGGCGTGTAGCTATACATCCAATTCCTTCATGAGCTGAATTTTCCAGGTGCTCAACCTCTTCAAGACCTGGTTCTGTCACCAGCTCATCCTTCACTGGAACAAGTCCCTCCGCGAAGGGCTCCACAACATCCTCCATCTGTTCTGCGAATCCCTGGGAACCTGCCTTGCTCCCTATGGGGTTGTCCAGAGACGCAGTCATGGCCTCTCGCTGGGTCATTACAGCCCTGGTATCAAACAGCCGGTCAGGCATTCCGAGTCCCGCCTTTAATTCCATGACTGTGTTCCCAGAATCTGGCCGCTGTTCCCGGTAGTCAGTGCGCCCAGGCTTTGTAGCAGTAGTCTTTGCCAGCAGATCTAGTTCTACGGCTCCCGGACAATCATTCAAATTCTTTGTAACAATACCAGGTGTCTCTGCTACTAAACAGCGCACCACATTGTTATACTCAACTGGAGTGCTTTGCTTCTCTTCATTTTGCTCAGCTCCTTTGCTGTTGTCTTCTCTGACTCCCCAAGTCAGTCTGCTTTTCATGCCTTTGACTTGTTCACTTGGGTGTACATCAGGGGCTTCTGGTTCATTTTTCTTTCCCTGGCTGTATCCACTAGCTTTACTTACACCTTCTGGGTGGTTTTTGCTTACCACCAACTCTTTTTCAAAGACCTCTTTATCACTACATTTAGGCTCAATTTCATCCTTCTTGCCTTTTAATTCCTGTTCTTTCTCTCCCGTGTGTTTCTCAACAGCACGCTTTGCTGCCTCCATGCTTTTCAGCTTGCTGAAGACTTCTTCTACTGCCTCTGTCATCCCATGCAGGATGTCAGTAGCTTGGTTACAGGGTCTCTTGTCCCCATGCTTCCTGCAGGGTGCAATCTGCAAAACCTCAGTAAGGGCAGCTCTATGCTCCTGCTGAGCGTCCCTCAGGTTCTTAACCTGTGCAGCCAGGAAACTGTTTGTGCCTTGTTGTTTAGCCGTTGCCTGTACCACAGCTCTCAGCAGGTCCTCCATTATAGCACCACGCAGGTAACAGTCTTAAAGGTACAGTGCTACTTGTTTGCTCAACAGGTCTGCAAAAATAAAAGTCCTCAAGCAGACTACCAAATGACTGGCACACCCACAGACCCTCACTGTGCTACTGTGCCCGCATTCTCCACCATATTGTGATCCTTGTCACCAGGTAGCACGGCCCTCTAGGGTAAAAACATGCACAGTCCTTGTAATTGCATATACTCCGGCACTTTATTTGTAAATCCACACAGGATACGGCAGTAAAATGAAAACATAAATGTAACAGAAAACCCTATAAACAAAAACCTAGCTCGTCTGAGCACTAACTGACATAAGTTTCCCTATCTCTCAGGGTTAAACTAAACAAAACAATATTGCACCAACCTTTTAGATAGCAACACTCTGCTAGCTAGCCTGTTGCTTTCCTTTCTGCACTCCCAGTGCTCCAAGCCAGCCTTGCCCTGACTGCTTTCCTTTCTGCACACCCAGTGCCTCCAAGCCAGCCTTGACTGCTTCCTTCTGCACTCCCAGTGCTCCAAGCCAGCCTTGACTGCTTCCTTTCTGCACTCCCAGTGCCTAGTCTCCTTGACTCTATCTGGAGAGATCAGCCTCTCTCCTACCTGCTTCCTGGGAGGAAGCCAGCAATCCCTCTCCTTTTCCTGCCTAGCCGGGAGGAGTTTATTCCCACTGCAACAGCTGATTACCTGCAGCTGAGCAGTGGGTTGGAGACAGTCCAAAAAACCCTGGCCTGGATCTAGGTCTCCCCAGAACACCACTAAACTGTGGAGAGGAGCATTGGCCCACCCTTCTCTCCAAATGCTCCACCCCAGGGGCCCATAACTAAACAATGTGTTGTGTTGTGCAAAACACAAACTACACATACTCCCCCTGGGGTTAGAAGGCCTATCTGCCTTCACTTTATCACAATATATAGAATCTGGGTGGAAGCAGCATTTAGATGTGTATCTTGTTGAACACCTCTTTAATTGAATCATAATAAGGGGGAACAACAGTGGATAAGGGTGTGGTGGTGCATACATTCCTACAGGTTTAACAGAACTAAAGCACCTTTTTGTGCCCACATGTTCCCCATAAACAAACCTCCCACTGTTTCAGTCAAATACTGGATTGTGTTTGGCCAACCAAGGAAATCAAAAAATTATGGAAGAAGAAGGAAAGATAATAACTTGAAGTGCAATGGTTTCCTTGTGTAGGATCGTAGTTGGGAGATACATAGAACTTGCCTCATGAGTTATAATAGGTTTCTGGAGAGGTCTATCTATCAACTTTGGCCTCACCGGGCAAAGGTGTAGATCTGTCTCTGAGAGTTAAGTTGTGAAGAGCAACAAAAGCCATATCAATGACATTTTCTGCAGCAAGATAAATTTTCTGCAGCAGGGTACTTTGCAATTAACATTGTGAATACCGCAAGAGATAGTAACAGAAAGGAGGAATCTATTTTGAGGCACATTAGGAGGCGTGTGCATAATACCAGATCGAACAGGGCACATACTGCATAAATGTCCCTTCTTCCCACAATATAAGCATAAACCTTCAGATCTATGGTACTGTTTCTCAGCTTCTGACAACTTCATTGCTCCCAACTCCATAGGTTCTGGAGCAATTGCAAGGGCAGAAGGAGTCATATGAAAAGCGTAAGGAACGGAAGGACGTTTAGTTTTTTCATTTTAGTTCTGTCAGATGGAAATGATGTTGGGGATGTTTCAAAGAAATACTCAATTTTATTAAGTAAACCCCTAAATTCATGGGGGTAACGTGAGCACAAGATTCTAGATCCGCTGGTTACTGGTGAGTTTGTGAAACAGGAAGCAATTCAAGTTGAAAATGGACAGTACTGTCTGAAATGCCTGGGTGAACTAATCCATCCGATGATCAAGTTCCTCTACCTTTGCCTCACATGTCGTCATTTGCTGACTTAAGCCACGAGGGTCCATGGCCGTGTCATAATGTAAGGAATAACTATACCCAACACGCACTATGTAAGTTAACAATTGAAATAAAACTGAAACTGAATACTACAAGGTATTACCGGGCCTTAGAGTGGCCAGATTCAGCGTTCTTAGAATAGTATGAGGGGGCGGGCGATGCCATAGAGCAGGTAGGAGACTATCTTTAACAGCTCTGCTCCTGAGACCAAAAACATTACCAAATTGCCTGTCACAGAAAACTTTCCCGACTTCCAAGTGGTGAAAACTGAACGGGGCAAAACCTGAACATTCCGGTGAGACCAATGATTTGCCGCAGATCCCACAAGAAAGAGGAGACGGAGGTCTTCAGCCTACAATCCATAGCACGCCATAGAGATATCTTCATGGAGGCCAGAGGTCATCCAGCTACATGAACAGTTAGATACTTACTACCCTCAATATGCACTGATAGACGGAGATGCCGTCTCCGTGGCCCCATTTCCATCCCCCCCCCCCGGGACTGGTGGATTATTCCTGTCACTGATTCTATATTTGAAGATTTAAGTTCCGGTTCAGTCTTTTTAATTCTATGTTTGAGCACTGTATCACACATCTATTACAGCTTCTGAAGCTGGCTGGGGGACTCCACCTACGCGGGGACCACTACAACCTTATCTGTACCTGATGCCCAGAAAACGAGGATCAATCTACTCAGAGGACTGCACATGGTTCGCACACTGACCCAGAGAAATATCCAACATGCTAGCTGACTAGCTGCTGCAGACATGGACTCTCTGCCTCTGGATTTAGGGGGGCCTCCACGAGCAATGTGCCCATAGCTGAAAACCTAAACAGATTTAATTTTTTTAACCTTTCTTCATAACTAAAATGCTCCATTCCTTTTATCATATTTTGTAGCTCGTCTCTGGACTTTTTCTCGTGCCATGATATCTTTCTTTAGAACAGGCGCCCAAAATTGCACAGCATATTCAAGGTATGGTCTTACCAGCGATTTATAAAGAGGCAAAATTATATTTTCATCCCGAGAATTTATGCCCCTATTTATACATGACAAAACCTTACTGGCCTTAGCAACTGCAGATTGACATTGCATATTGCTGCCTAATTTGTTGTCTATAACAATTCTCAAATCCTTCTCATGTGTGGTTATCCCTAATTCACTACCATTTAGTGTGTAAGTTGCTTGTGCATTCTTAACCCCGAAGTGCATAACTTTGCATTTCTCTACGTTCAATTTCATCTGCCATTTTAGTGCCCAGTTCCTCAATCTATCCAAATCCCTCTGCAGCAAAGCTATATCCTGCTCACATTTTATTACTTTACAAAGTTTTGTGTCATCTGCAAACACTGATACATGGCTTTCAATGCCTATTTCAAGATCATTTATAAATATGTTAAATAGAAGTGGTCCCAAAACAGAACCCTGAGGGACACCACTTACCACTTTAGTCCTGCCTGAAAATTTACCATTAATGACAACTCGTTGTACTCTAACCTTAAGCCAATGTTCTACCCAAGAACAAGAATATTCATCTAGACCAATTTCTTTTAGTTTGAAGACTAACCTATTGTGAGGAACCGTATCAAATGCCTTGGCAAAATCCAAGAAGATCACATCCACTGCAACACCCTGACCTATACTTCTACTTACCTCTTCGTAGAATGCAATTAGGTTAGTTTGACATGACCTATGTTTCATAAAACCATGCTGATTATTGCTAATAACACAGTTCTTCCCAATGAATTCCTGAATATTATCCCTTAATAGCCCTTCAAATATTTTCACAGTTACAGAAGTTAAGCTCACAGGTCTATAATTTCCAGGCAAGGATTTTGAACCCTTTTTAAATATAGGAACAACATCTGCCTTCCTCCAATCCTCCGGTACAACACCTGAAACAAAAGAATCTTGAAAAATTAAATACAGAGGTTCACGTATTACCCACTTAGCTCCTTAAGTACTTGTGGGTGAATACTGTCAGGCCCAGGAGCTTTATTTACATTAATTTTCTTTAACCCCTTAAGGACTGGACTGTTTTTGCGATGTTGTACATTTGCGACCAGGCATATTTTTACACTTTTGTGGTGTTTGTGTTTGGCTGTAATTTTCCGCTCTTTCATTTACTGTTCCCATACAAATTATATATTGTTTTTTTCAGGACAAAAGGGGCTTTCTTTACATACCATTATTTATATAATCTCATGTATTTTAATTTAAAAAAATTTTTAAAAAATGATGAAAAATTGAAAAAAATACATGTTTTTTGACTTTTACTTGAAAAATCTTTTACTCATCTACAAAAGCGAATGAAAAAAAACTGCTAAATAGAGTCAAAATTTTGTCCTGAGTTTGAAAATACCCAGTGTTTACGTGCTTTTTTGCTTTTTTTTGCATGTTATAGGGCTATAGGTACAAGTAGGATATTGCGGTTTCAAAACATACATTTTTAAAATTTATCAATAGTGACATTGTAACACTATTATCTGTCATAAATATCTGTACATATTTTTTTTAAAGTAGACAATCCAGGGTATTCAATATGGGGTATGTCCAGTCTTTTTTAGTAGCCACTTACTCGAAAACACTGGCCAAAGTAAGCATTCATATTTGTGTGTGAAAAAAGTAAAAAAACTAAATTGAACGCTAATTTTGGCCAGTGTTTGTGACCAAGTGGTTACTAAAAAAGACTGGACATACCCCATTTGCAATACCTTGGGTTGTCTTCTTTTGCAAATGGTATGCCATCATGGGGGTAATTCTCATTCCTGGGCTACCATACGCTCTCAAAGGCAACGTAACCAACCTGGCCATTTTCAATGTAAAATATTTGACCCATATATTTGACCTTGTAACTTTCAAAAATGCTATAAAACCTGTACATGGGGGGTACTGTTTTACTCGGGAGACATCGCTGAACAAAAATATTAGTGTTTAAAAACTGGAAAACGTATCACAACAATTATATCATCAGTAAAAGTGTTGTTTGTGTGTGAAAAATGCAAAAAAAGTCACTTTCACTGACAATATCATCGCTGTGATATGTTTTACTGTTTTAAATCACTAATATTTGTGTTCAGCGAAGTCTCCCGAGTAAAACAGTACCCCCCATGTACAGGTTTTAGGGTGTCGTAGAACGTTACAGGGTAAAATACAGTGCTAGCAAATTAAATTCTCTGGAATTTCGGCCTGGGTTGGCAGGCAGGTCCCTCAAATTGCAATCAATAAAATTACTGAATTATGTAAAAATATTACATAAATACGCACGTAGAATTTAAATATATATGCATATTTATATATTTGAAGTCTACGTGTATATTTATATAATTATTTATGTAATTTTGTATATGGACATATGTATATTTTGTATTATTTTTATTTATTTATATATACATAGATATATATATACAAATTCATTCTAAGTGTATTTTGATATAAATATATATATATTAATTTTAAAATACAGTTAGAATAAAATTTCATATAGATATATAATTTTTTTTAAATTTTTATTATTATTTAAAAATTTTTATTTAATTTAAATTACTTATTATTTATATTTTATAATAATATATATACAATATATCTAGTTATTATATATATTATATATATACGTGTGTAATTTAATTATAAGTGTATTTTTATATTAATATAAGTACATATTAATATAAAAATACACTTAGTATGGCATTATATATATGATATATAGACATATATTATATCCATATAATATATGTCTATATATCATATATTTATATACACATATATAATTTTTTTTATTTTTAATTAACATTAACTTTATTTATTTTTTTATTTTACACATGCAGGGAGACTGCCTGTCAGCACAGGCAGTCCCCCTGCAGGCAGACACATGGACACCTATTGTGACCATGTGATCGCTGTGTTGAGCGATCATATGGCCCCAGGAGTCCTAATCCAGTGTGGGGAGACTGTCTGGGCTGCAGGCAGTCTCCCCACAACGGGAGCAACGCTGATCGCCGCCGGGGGAACGACGGCGATCAGGTAAGTAACTAGTACCGTTAGGATGGTTCAGGACCGTCATCGGTCAGCAATGGGAAAATGCCGATGACGGTCCTGAACCGTCCTCGGTCCTTAAGGGGTTAATAGCTGTAGCACCTTGTCTCGAGTTATCCAATCACAAGTTATTTGCAAGTTTTTTGCAGCAATCATTTGCATATCTCTTGCCATAGGATCCTCATTAATAAATACTGAAGAGAAATAGTTATTTAAAAATTTCTGCTTTTTCCTGGTCTTCATTAGCTAATAAACCAAACTCTGTTTCCAGTGTACCAACAATTAATTTTTTTGTGTTTTTAGAATTGATGTACTTGAAAAAATTTGGGGGGTTGGTTTTGCATTCTTTAGCTATCAATTTCTCATTTTCTAGTTTAGCCACTTTAATTGCCTTTTTGCAAGCGTTATTGGCTTCCTTATATCTTAAATAGGATGCCTTTGATTTGTCTGATTTAAATGCTTTAAATGCCCTTTTCTTATTTTTAATCTCTTGTTTTACTTCTCTACTAAGCCACATTGGTTTTAATTTGTTTCTTTTATATTTATTACCCAATAGTACATACTGAGAAATGTACCTTTCTAATATTTGTTTGAATAGTTTCCATTTATCCTCAGTGCTTTTATCACTAAGGAGTTTATGCCAGTCAATATGTTGTAGAGCTGTCCTAATCTTATTGAAATTGGCTTTTTTTAAATTATATGTTTTAGTATACCCCACTTGCTATTGCTTTTTTGAGTTTATTTCAAAATTTACCATATTGTGATCACTATTTCCCAAATGCTCCCCTACTTGAATGTTGGTTAAAAGATCAAAATTGTTGGTTATGACGAGATCCAGACAAGCATCCTTTCTAGTTGGTGCTTGTACCAGTTGTGACATAAAGGTGTCATTTAACACATTCAAAAACCTGATTCCTCTTGCTGAAGTACTAATCCCTCTATCCCAATTTATGTCTGGGTAATTAAAATCTCCAATAATTAACGTGTTACCTCGTTTTGCAGCTTTCTCAATTTGCTCTAACAACTGTTCTTCCTCAATAATATTTACATTAGGTGGTTTATAACATATAAACCAATAATTGATTTCCCTTTATTTGCCCCAAGCAGGCTCCTTGCATTAGTAAGCATACATTTAATATTATCATGAGTCTTTTGTACTTTTTGTGAATTATCAATATTACATACCTCCTCTGTTCTGAGCTTCCCCTCCCCCATCTCCACCCCCTTTGTTCTGAGCTAAAGCCCATCTCCTTTCCATCCTATCTCCATTTTCTAGATTGCTTTGACCCTCCCCCCCACCACTAGTTTAAAATCTCCTCCAACCTTCTAGCCATCCTATCCCCCAGCACAGCAGACCCTCTTCCGTTTAGGTGCAATCCATCATGACTATACAGGTTGTACCCAAGCGCAAAATCGGCCCAGTGCTCTAAAAACCCCAAACCCTCTTTCCTGCACCAAGACTTTAGCCACGCATTGACCTCTCTAATCTCCCGCTGCCTTTCTGCTGTAGCGCGCGGCACAGGTAATATTTCTGAAAAAATTACCTTGGAGGTCCTTTTCTTTAGCTTACTTCCTAGTTCCCTGAACTCATTCTTTAGGACCTTCCATTTTCCTCTGACTTTGTCATTGGTACCAATATGGACCATGACAGCTGGGTCATCTCCAGCCCCTCCCAATAATCCCTCCACTCTGTCGGCATCATGCCGTACCCGAGCACCCGGGAGACAGCAAACTGTCTGGCTGAGTCGATCAGAGTGGCAGATTACCCTATCTACTCTCTTAATAATAGAGTCCCTTACCACCACAACCTGTCTAGACTTCCTTACCCTCTCAACCCCACCCGTAATAGAGGGGCTGTTCCCACGGCTGTTAGCAGGAACAGCTTCCTGCAGTACAGCTACTCCTGAGCTGATGCTCCCAACATCTACACTCAAACGGGCAAATCTGTTAGGCTGCATGAGATCAGGACTAGCTAAACCTTTTCTCTTCACTCCCCCCTGCTTCCTCGCCCCACTGTCACCCAGCTATGTGCCTGTTCCCCATCTGTCTTATCTCCTCCCTCTCCACTACCTGTCCCCGCTAAAATCTGCTCAGTGAGCAGCAGACTCCTCTCAAGATTGTCAATCTCCCTCAGTGTTACAATTTGCCTCTCCAGATCTCTAATCTGAGCTTCCAGAAATGCCACTCGCTCACACCCACCACATAGGTATGGACCATGGACAGATTCAATCCGGCATGCATACATGTGGCATGATGTGCACTGAGTTAAACTCTCAATCTTGCTAGCACTCATCCCCAGTTACAAAAAACACAAGTGAGCAAAAACAATATTTACCCTCTTGGTTTAAACTCCCTTGTAGTTTCAACTCCTGTTGTTTTAACTCCTACTTATAAGAGACTACTTGAAATAGCCTACATTCAAGCAAACTCCAGTGAGCAAGCTCTGTGAGTCAGTAGTGGGTTTATATTGGCAATACAAATCCCACATAGGTGGAAATTAAGGGGCACTCCCCCTAATTAGCTCAGCAACAGCAGCAGCACCCACAAGGAGGGGAATAGAAACAACAAGAGAGGCAAAAAATTTTTTTAAAAGGAGGGAAAACGTTTTAAATAACACCAGCAAAGAGAAAATATAGAAGAAAAAAAAGATAATCCCCAGGAGGAGACGCTGGGAGACTAGCGGGACGATCCACACCTGGCCCAAAACGTGATACCTCACCCCCGCCCCCTATCGGAGCGGGGTGGAGCGCGGGTTCGGGGGACCCGGGGGGGCGGCGCGGGGGCGTGCGGGGAGGGCCACGACACCCGCTAGAGTGCAACCACTTGCGGGGCTCGGGGCAGACTGCGGCCTCGCGAGTAAAGGGGGTGGAATAGCGCCTGTTTTGCGAGCTATAAAGCTCATTAGTTTGGAGGGAGTCGCAGGATGCCCCTTAGGTTATTCCCACCAACACCACCTATGCCACTGGGCAGAACCACATTATACTACGGCAGGGGGCCAACACTCCACAATATGGCCAGGTTGGACCCTGGACACAAGGTCACTGGGGGGCTGCACGTCCCGAAGGGACCCTACACACCAGATGGCCACATGTCTCACTACTGCCTAGAGGCTACAGGGTAGGCATGGGGAATAGACAAACAAAACACAACCACGGTGGGGCATGCAGAACCACCCAACGTAGAAATGGTACATATCAAATATAACAGAGTACTAAGCACCACCATGTAACACCGGACCTGCGAGTCCACAATACACATGCTATTTACTCAAGAAAGCAACCTGCGAGTCGCCCAGACACGTATGTCATCACATGCCTTCCGATGTATAAGCTTCTGTGAATGACTCAGAGGGACCTGCGAGTCCACGTTTTTCTTTGACATGTTGCAAAATCGACAAAAACAAAAAGGTTTAATAAAAAGATATTTACAAAAAAAAAAAAAGAAAAGGGGGAAAAAGTCACAAAAAAATAAGATAAATCATAACAGCAAGGAGAAAAATAAATTAAAAAGGGTAAAAGTAAAAAAAAAGAAAGAAAGTAAGAGAAACTGGTTATAGCAAATGCAACCATGAGAGAGTGTGACAAGATAGAATTATCACACATGAGAAGGGACCAGATATATCTTCCACACCTCTCAGAAGAAAAGGTTACTTTTCTTGTCACAAAGCCAGTGTACACTAAAAAAGGTGTGGGAGCTTCACATAGAACTTGATCTGTACCCCCTAGTGAAGTAAAAAATAAGTAGACTTGACTTTATCATTGATGGCACGTGAAATCACCTAATAACTGCGCTCTTACAAGAACTCCCAAGCAGGTATTTTATGTTTTCTGATTCTCAGATCAGATGCAATATGAGCAACAAAAAGTAGAGTAGCTTCTATTTTCTACTTCATCTGTTATTTTACTGCCTGCAAAAACATCCACTCACTTATTTCATTCATTTATCCTACATTTACTGGAAAGTGCAATGCCAGTTCCTTAAAAAGGATTGTTTTGCATAAGAAGGCTTTGTAAAATAGAGGTAAAAAGAGGACCAATTTCTGCTTTATTATGTAAGAATTACAAATGAGGGCTAAATATGCTTTACCTGGCCACAAAGGAAATACAAGGAGGATCTGATATACCCATTCATATTTCTTAAGCTCAAAGTGAAAAGAGTTACGAATAAAAAAATAAATAAAACAGTATTTATTCTCCAATACAGAGGAAAATATAATTAATCAGCAATTAGTGTTTACATACTCAAACTTTCCGTCCCACTGTGGAAAACTGGGGTGGGGAGTGGGTCTAGTCACTACAATAAGATGAAAAAGTAAATTTTACAATTAACATGTAAAATGGGTTTAACACTATTCTGCAAGGGGAAGCCTAATGGTTAGTTCATAAATATCAGTGTGATAAGGGCTCAGGTGGAAGGTTCTCCTTTGTGGACATCCTGTGGACACAGCATATAAATCATGTCTATGCGGGCCCCAATGCTATGCTTGGGCTTACAGCCAACAGGCTGATCGCATAAAATATTATTTGTGTTTAAAAATTCCAGTAATTGACATGCACCAGCTTTTTCCAAGAGCTTTGCCAAGTCCCGTAAAACTGAGACCTGCTCTGCTCTGCTCTGCCCGCAGCACCCTTTCACAGACCTCTTTAAAGGACCAAATTGTTGTCTGAAAGAATAAAGGTTATCCTGGAAAACAACCCGTGCCCTCTGTGACATTTGACACAAAACACATTTCCATGTGTACTATATTTTCTATGTGTTTCACAATCTTGCATTTCCAATTTTTAAACATAACATGCTCTGGGTTCACATTTTTAGGTAGAAAGTATTTACTGCTAGCTGTTCTTTCTTTAGTGACTGTATGTACTAGATCCCTGTTTATAACCTATTTAAAAAACAAAAACAAAAAAAACCCAGATGTTATTATGTATATTCATTAAAGAAAAGAAGATAACATTATGGTACATAGCTAGATGTACTTATCAAGAGCTCTAGAGTTTATTTATAAAGCACAATTGTGGGGAAAAGTTCTCAAAATTAAGTTCCTACTGACTTCTCCAAAAATTGCTCATTAACTGAAAAAGTTTAATATATTTTTTCCTCTGGAACCTTAGGCTTTAATAAAACTCAACTCATGGTATGCTTATCTTCAATATTTTGTGTATAAACAAATGTGCAGGATGTCGTCTGTTTGGATTCTTGGAGTAAGAAACAAGTGCAACTTGCGTCTTCCTCCAAGAATCATAACAGATGACATCCTCAGCCAGAAAGTACAGGTTTTTAGAAACTTTCCATATGAGCACAGGTGGCTTTCATTGGCAGGTTGATTCGTGAGAAAGATTAAGAGAACCTTTTTTTATTTACCAGTCATTATGTGAGAAACCCTGCTCTGTTAAAGGGCAAGTAAGGCAAGGGGTTTACAAAATTTGTAGAATTCATGAGCAGACACAAAAAAGTCAACTCGATGTTGCTTGGAAACCCATTTATTAAGTATATAAAAAAAATATTAAAAAAATATTAGCCACACATTTATATGCCATGGCAATGCAGGCTGTAAGCCTTACTGCAATGAAATTATCTTTTGTCTAAGGAAATTAGCCACTTGTCCCAATCATTTGAGCTTTTCAGTAAATAGTGGCCTCTGGACTTTTCCTACAGTGCTGAGTAGTACTTGGAATAGAGGACTTGGAATAGCCCACAGAAGATTGCATGTGAAGTTTATTGAGAAGTAAAGAACATTCTAAAAATTTGACATTTCAGCTGAAAGGGTCACTCCAAGCACCATAACCACTTCACTGATTTGAAGTGGTCATTGTACTTGGAGTTGCATGTGCAGCATTTCAGTTTCAAACAGAGTTTAACCCCTTTGCTGCTGGAGATGTAAGTCCATAACGGCGTCATTAGTCAGCCCGGCACAAGGGTCATGGGACATGATGTCACCACATGAGCATTCGGCTAGCTGGAGAACTTCAAGAATTGTTTACATACTATACTATATTGGCTTTTCTTCTTCTCCTATCTTCTGCATATACCATTGGAAATTTTACTGAGGCGCTACTCCCAAGTGCCTCCCTTGTGTTACCTCATACTTCTTCCGGATAGAGAGAATCGGGCATGGGTTGTTTGAGCAGCCTTTTTGACATTTCCAGTACCTCTTCAAGCGCTGAACCCTATCTTTTGGCTTTTGTCTGGAGAACTTGACCGCAGCACTGCAACAGAGTGAAGTTAATGCATTACTTTCTCATTTTGAGAGGGAGACCAGGACAGAAAGGATTACAAAAACAGTGCTTTCTTATCACACTGTTGTTTGTTTGGAGTTACCCTTTAATTGCCAAAATGTTTTATTGTAAGTGTCTCTTTACCTTTCCATGCCTCCATACATTTCAAATAAAGAAAGAAGAGAAGGATATACATTTCAATAAACTTCACCATTGCCCCTGCCTCTCGTAGTCTGCTATCGCCTGTTGTGTTATTGCCTCTGCTGTTGTAGTTAACTACCAGTACTTAGTGTTAGAAAGTGTCCCCAGCTTCAATGTGTATCTTTTTCTTTATACTTGGATTTGTAGTCAGACGTATTAATAGAGCAGGCAGGTCAGGACCTAAGCCAGCATAAGCTGCTCTAAATCATAGTTAACAGGCAAGAGGTCCGTAAATACAGAATCTGGACACTACATGCCAGTAACTATTTGGCAAAGCAATGCAAATTTGCACCAGTTCGGTTTATACAGGATTTAGCCAAATTAATCCCAGACAAGTGTCATTTGTATATAATTTCCAGTGGCATTAAATAATCCCCATTTGTCAAAAGAAATATATCAGCAATAGTATCAGATGATGCCAGACTGCACATGTGACTGTGACAATTGTCCCCACAAAGATAACTTGAGTAATGCTTATGATGGGAGCTTTTATGATGGAAGCTTGAATGGAAGGGATGGACATGCATGAGCATGTACAATGATTTCCTATGTGGGAAATCCTAATGTTAGAATGGAGAACATTGCACATGCACATTAGGTCTCACCCTGCCAATGTCAGAGCGGAGGCAGAGCCTGAAACAGAGCCGAGGGACATGGGTGCTGGAATCAGGTAAGTGACCAAAGGGGTTTTTAATCCCCTTCTGCACCATGGGGTAAGGCACTATAGGGAGCTGTAGTGCCAGGATAATAACTTTGTTTTCCTGGCACTATTGTTGCCTTTTAAGGGATTGAGTGGTATATTACAATTTACTTTTTCTTTAATTACTTGTATGTTTTGTCTAATAATTTTGAAAACCTGTGGAAAATGTTTGATAACTTATTTATAACACTACTGATAAATATAAACTCTAAGCACCCAAATAATTTTAGCTTAATGATGCTTTCTAGTGTGTAGACCATGCCCCTGCAGTCTCACTGCTCATTTTCTGCCAATTTGGAGTTAAATTACTTTTGTTTTTTGTTTATGCAGCCCAGCCACACCTCCCTGGGCTGTGACTCACAAAACCTCCTTGAAACAAAGGTTTAATTTTTCAATCAGATCTTACACCACAGTGTGTTTACTTTAGAAGTTATTATCTCCTGCTCTTCAATCAAATACAGGAGGCTGTTGTAAGCAATTACAAGTGCAGGAGATATACAATTCTGAATCAAACAGACTGTGCAAAAAGGGAAGCTTAGAAATGAGCAGATAATTGAGCAGTGAGCCTGCAGGGGCATGATCTTTACATAAAAACTACTTTATTAAGTTAAAATTGTTTTGGTGCTTAGAGTATTCCTTTAATAATAATAACCCACTGATCTTTAATAAGGATTATAAGGTAACATTGTTGATTGTTATTGTGCGAATAAAAGTAGCTTTATATTACCATGTCCATTAACTTTATTTATTATCATGTAAAGTTATACTAAATAATGTGTAATACAAGATGATATTAATATGTTCTAGTGATGCATCAGCAAAAAAATCTCCAATGTTTTTTTACAATGATCAGTGCAGGGGAGACTTTATTCGGCAGCTCCCTTTCCTCAAGTGTACCATGTGTTGGACCTCATGAGACTTGCTGATGTTTCACTTGGCTCTCAAATGAGTGTTGAACGTCCAGGATAAATACAGACTTCCTATGGTTTGTAGTAGTTTCCCTGATTCCTCTGAGCTAGTACCAGCTGTATTTCAGGGGTTGGATGCCTATACAAGGGATGGTTGACTGCACCTGATAGAAGGCTTAATTCTGTGCCCTCAAGTGTTTGGGGGTATTTTACACAATATAGGTTTTTCACTTTGTTCCTCATAACCACAAACAAAATGAGATTTTTCAACACATCCATGAATTAGTCATAATTTCAGGAAGTATTACTTTACAGAGAGGGTAGTGGACGCATGGAATAGCCTTCCAGCTGAAGTGGTAGAGGTTAACACAGTAAAGGAGTTTAAGCATGCATGGAATAGGCATAAGGCTATCCTAACTATAACATAAGTCCAGGGACTAATTAAAGTATTTAGAAAATTGGGCAGACTAGATGGGCCGAATGGTTCTTATCTGCCGTGACATTCTATGTTTCTATGTTTTAAATGAGCTCTGATTGATTTTAACCTTCTATATTTGTACCTTTTTTTCCGACCCAGAAGAGGATGATGCAATGTTGACTACAAAGAAAGCCTGGCGCTAGATTCCAGGTAAGTTTTAACCTATTTACAATATTCTTGCAAAATACCAAAGGGGGGAATCTAAATAAACATGTGATTTAACACAAATACATTTTATTTTAATGGAAAGTAGTAAATCGCGATGGAATAATCCTTTATTTGATGCTTGTCTTCAAAGGTAGCTGCTACCTGCAAGGTTTCCACAATTTAGGGGTAATGTAGTAGCCTGACAATATAGTTAAGATAAAATACAAAGCTTAATTCTTTCTTCCTTATATTAACATTCTGTTTGTCTTTTTTGAGCGTTAATGTTTATCTTTGCAGCTGTAGATAGTTAAAGCAGCACTGTCATGCCGAACTTACCTTTCCCCAACTGCTTCCTCTTCTCTCCCTCTCTCATGATCTGTTCTTATTTTCTTCCTATCTGATCTAGTTTTCTTTAAAACATAAGACAAAGTAGGGACTATTTTGTCTTATGTATTTTTCCTACGCTTGACCAGCTTTGATCCAGGGGAGGAGCAAAGTCTGCTCCATTTCCTGTGGGCAAAGCAATTTTTCCACAATTCTCATCTTTCTCCCGCTGCTTCGTTAGGCATTCGAATGCCGTCAAAAGTACCGAATTTCGTCCTAACAGAATGAGAACACTTTGTTCATTCGTGTTAGGACGCAAATAGGGACTTTTGTTCGGATCGGAATTTCATTCGAATGAATCATACTCTGATCCTATTTGTGCCGCGAGTAGATAGCTCCCTAATTCCCACAGTATTAGGGAGCTATCTACTAAAAGGCTGAAAGACCTAAATTAGTCTTTCAGCCAAAATTATTAATACTAAGTAACGATTACTTAGTATTATTAATTAATCTGCCCCTACTTGCTATTCAAATAGGATTGGAGTTTCATTAATTCAAATGAAATTCTGACCCGAACAAAAGTCCCAAATTGCGTCCTAACACGAATGGACAAACTGTTCTCATTCTGTTAGGACAAAATTCGGTAGTTTTGCCTGCGTTTGATAGCTGAATGAAGCAGCAGGAGGACAATGGGAATTGTGGGGAAATTGCTTTGCCCACAGGAAGTGGAGCAGAACTTGCTCCTCTCCTGGGTCAAAGCTGGTCAAGCGAAAAATACATAAGACAAAATAGTCAGTTCTTTGTCTTATGTTTTAAAGAAAACTAGATCAGATAGGAAGAAAAGAAGAACAGATCCTGAGAGAGGGAGAGAATTGGAAGCGATTGGGGAAAGGTAAGTTCGGCATTACATCTGATTTATGTTTCTTTATATCTGATGCTATTAAATTATGTTTATGTTTGTAATTATGGCAGGGTTTTGTTTTTTATGTGTCTATCTAGTGTTATTTGCTCCACATACTCATTCCATTAAACGTACAGTCAGTATCACCTCTACTTCTGAGATCTTTCCTCCATCACCCCGTCTGTCTCTCACTTCACCTTTTTTTAAAAAATTCTTTATTTTTCTTGTGCATTTGATTATATAACAGAGAGACCTGTAGCGCCACGCCAGAGTATACAGGTGTTTCAATGGCATACATAGTCATGGCATAAATCAACTGCACATTTTTTTTTTTTTAGATAAAACAGGCTAGTAATACATTAAGGTTCAGAAACATACTGAGTACAGGCTAGCCTATTGTGTTGGGTCATGGTTTGGTCATCAAGCTTAATACAATAAACATGCTATGATTCCAACATCTATAGTAGTGATTAGGTACGTTTAAACATTGCCTAACTGGCTGAAAATATTATCGCGGTTATCCGCAAACATGGCATTAAGCCAGCGGCATATTGTTGTTTACTGAGCAAGCAATATATAAAGGCTTATTTAGTTACGTCATGGGACTAACTGCGTTCATCATGAACTACCGCAGGTTATATTTGGCTGATAAGTGATACGAGTGTCCTAGATGGCTCCCTCTATGACTTAAAGTTTCAACATAAAGTCCTTTCACAGTCTGAGATTGTTGTAGAGCACCCAGGCGCCGGTGGTAGCGTGGGTAGTTGCATATAGAGGGGCAAAAACAAAACATTTAACCAGGATCATAGTTCTGAGTGGGTCTCAGGGTACAGGGGCAGTCCCGCAGTCACCCGATTCCCACTTGTGGCTGCTGTGGTGTTTGTGCTGGGGCGGTTTGGTAGCCCCCTGCCCTGGTGCCGTAAGTTCTGGCGTTGCACCTTTGGTCTCCCCTCCGACTTCCAGGTTCTGGGAGGCAGGCGTTGTGTGAGTGACCCAGTTGGGAGTTTGTATGCTTGTGTCTGCGCTCTGTGGGGGTACCCCTCTGCCTCCGGGCGTGCGTATTCACTTGTCGCCTGGCCCAGCTGGACTGGCTGCGTCCGATGTCGGAAGGGGGACCCCAGGTTTGTCTCGGTGTATGCAGCATGACTCGCTGTGTGGGTGTCCTCCAGCTAGTCTTTAAGCATCCGCGGGCCTGGCCGCCTTTCAGGGGGCTGTGCTGAAGCATGGGGTCGTTTGCAGAGTCTAGGCTTCTGTTTCTGTGTGGGTTGCTTTGGGTGAGAGACCCTTCCGGCCTGCTGCCTGGGTGGGCTGAGTTTGTATGGCTTGAGTGCTCGGTGAGTGATTGTGCCCGACGGGGCCTCTTGCACCCCATCTCGTGCATGCCTCCGATTGCCCCTCCAACCCCCTTCTGCTGTGTCTGCACATACCTCTAGTTTCTGCCATAGCTTGGCAAAGAATTCATTTAGGTGCTGTAGCATGAGGTCTACTGCCGTGCACCCGTCTTGCTCGCCATGTGGAGAGGGTGCGTCCGCCATTTTGGGTGATGGAGGTACTCCTCTGTCTAGTGCAGTGTCCACAGCTTTTCGTCAGCAGGGTAAGTGAGGCTGCGAGATGTGGACCGGGATGACCCCTGCCGGTCCTGGGGGGGGGGGGTGTTTAGCTTGGGTCCCAGTCTCTGCCGGTTTGCCTGGAGAGCGGCAGGTAGGCCGCAAGCCTTGGTGTGTCCGAGCGGGTGCGCAGTGGCTCGAGAGAGGTACCGATCGATTCGGCAGCCTCTCCCGGTTACCGGTAATGTAGTCTGCGGCTTGTGGGTGTCTGGGGCTGTGTGTGATACCCCGTTTTTGTCCCACAGATGTGGGAGCTCGTGCTGAACACGTCTGGGCTGCTTGACTGCTTGGCTCCGCCCCCCCACTTCACCTTTAATTTCTACACTGGATACTTCTCTACTCCTCGGACACCCTCCCTTGCCAGTATCAGTCATGAATATTGCGACATTACCCATACGACAACTCAGGACTTCAAAGAGGAAGAAAATTATATTGAAAGATGTTGAGCTGGGCATGAAAATATCATCATATTTAGCATTTCCATCACATTTACCATACAGTCAGACATGATTAGTACATTGAGAGCTAAACAGACAGCCTATAGCAGGGAAATAGGGTAAAATAATGTGAGTTTAGTTAATATTTACTTGTGTATGCAATACAGAGGTAAATATTTTAACCCCTTAAGGACACATGACATGTGTGACATGTCATGATTCCCTTTTATTCCAGAAGTTTGGTCCTCAAAGGGTTAAATCTTAATTATCAGAATTTCTACAAAAATCAGTTGCCGATACCGATCCCCATATGCACAGTGGCTGGGTTTCCAGTGAGCTCTCTGCACATTAGATGAAAGTAAAAGCTTTGTAAATTGCAGTGTGTTGCCAAATGTCCCAATCTGTTTAAATTAATAATATATAAAAGTCATCTTTTTTTGTAAAGAGCAGTGAAAGGGTAATTTCCCTTGGTTACCCCTTTCAAATGGGTATTTAGCAAGTGATAACATAGCTGAAACCCCCACACACTGTTTCTCACCATTAAGTCAGATTTAGGTAAAAATACAGAGTTGATAAATATATGTATTCCCAGTGAAACAAAACCTTGCTCTACACAGTTAACAACACAGTGTAGTATTCAAACATAATACAATGCTTTCCCTATCAAGATGAGAAAAGAAAAGGTATAGAACAATGGTACCTATATACAAAGCATATTCACAATGCACAGACAGGCATTTAACATTTCTTTATTCTTTTTAAGATCAAGTACTATTATAATTATATATTCCCTTTTAGAACAATCAGTGTACTATTCCACTAAACTGTGCTCTTTAAGCATAAAAAGGCAAGAGTTATACGATTGATTCCAGAATGCTGCAAGTTACTACATTCTAACCTTCGCGTATGTGATTGTCCTATACCAAGTCATGACTTGTGTCCTTGACAAAGGCAAGGATAAATCATACCTAAAGTCACGAAGGCCAAGCTTTCATACCCTAGAGTATTAATCAAGTGAGAGTTATCTCACTAAATATCTAAATTATCATTAATTATCACTTTGCATATTCACTAAGGAGAACATGGTTGCACGTCTCCTGAATTACACAGGAAGACAGGAGGTTTAATATTAGGCCCAGAGGAGGCGGGCTGAAAGCTAGCCGGATAGGAGGCATGTGTGGGTGTGGTGGGTGTGGTGGAAGTATGGGTGTGTGATTTAGCTAAGGAGTAGGGTGGGGTCATATAAATAGGTGACATTTTGTCTGCTACCTCAGCCATCTTAAATTTAACGGCAAGGTAACTAGTCCCCTGTGCTAGCCCGTAGTTACTTTGCTTACCTCACGGCCAGGAGCATGGATATTGAAGGCATCCTTGCTGCCCTTAGGGCTGAGGCCCTCCAGGACGGTGGCAGGCACCTGCAGGCCCAGCTGGCAAGGCTGCAGGGTGCCTCTGTGGTAGCTGCTCCCCCTCCCGGCAGCCATGGAGCTCCGCGCCGCCGGGCGCGTCCCCCCACCCGTTATAGCCCCTCACAGGAGGGCCGGGTGGGGGCCAGAAGTAGGAGCCCAGCTGCCGGTCCGCGGGCCGGTTCCCACGCGGCCGCGGCCGGCGCTGACACCAGGCATTCTCCTGCCTCCTCCCCGAGCCCCTCACAGGAAGGCTGGGTGGGGGCTGGAGGCAGGAGCACAGCTGCCGGTCCGCGGGCCGGTTCCCACGCGGCCGCGGCCGGAGCTGCCATCAGCCATCCTCCTGTCTCCTCCCCGAGCCCCTCGCGAGCAGGCCGGGTAGGGGCTGGAGGCAGGAGTCAGGCTGCCGGTCCGCGGGCCGGTTCCCACGCGGCCGCGGCCGGCACATCTCTGCAGCCTCTCTCCTCCTCCCCGAGGCGGTCGCGCAGTGCCCGTCTGGCGGCCGCTGCTCGGGGAGGTGACAGCCGCCCAGGACTTCTTACCATCGGCTCGCGGGCCCTCAGAAGGGCGGCCGCGAGCTCCCGGTCGGCTAATCCAGCCCGGCCGGCGCGCCGGGTGCCTGATGTGCGCTCTGCCCCCTCCGGATCTCGGGCAGGGCGCGCACAGGTTGGGCCTGCATCCACCTCTCCTTCCAGGGCGGTAAGTGGGCCGCAGGCCACCGGGGATTTCGGGAGGGGGTTGGGGTGTTCGGGGGGTAGGGGCCCAGCGCCAGGCCCATCTTTCAACTGTCACAGCCCCCCCCCTTCTCCTTCTCCCCCCTCTGTCTCCCCTGGGCCTGCCTTTCCTGCACTCCCACTACCCTCATCCGTCCAGCCACTCCCACTACCCTCATCCGTCCAGCCTACCCACTTGTATTCCCCCCCCCCCTCCCACCTTTACCTAGGGCCCATGCTAACCCCCCTGGGGCTACCTCAGGCATGGCTATCCCAATCCCTGGTTCCCCTGTCCCACTCTCTGGTGCCCCTGTCCTATCTACTAATTTGCCAGGGTTGCCCCCCCCTACTGCGCATCTTCCAGCACCTGGGACGGGTGGGTCGGGTTTTTTCTCACCTGTCCTGTCTTCGCAGATTCTTCCAGGTCAGCTCGCTAACCGGGTCCCTGACGCTGTGTCTGGTGCGGTGCTTCCTGCGGTCGCAGTTCCCTCGCAAGTCGCGGTTCCGCTCCTACCCTCCAATTCGGCTCCTGCCGGTGAGTATTCTGCTTTTGCCGGATCAGAATCAGGGGGCGCTGGCGCACGCGAGTCGCAAGAATGGGGTTCGGTGCTCCAAGCGATAAGGAATGCTCTTGTAACTCTTGAGCGGGGATCTCGCCCTGGGGCTCCCCCCCCAACGGCCGTGGATAGCCAGCTTCGGGCGGGCTGGGCTAGTTCCGCAGGATGTGAGGTTGCGGGGGTTGCGGCAGCGTTACCCGACGCTTCTACGCAGGTCACCATCCCTCTGGCTGCGGCGCCTCCGCTAGTAACATCTGAGTCTTCAGCGAGTCCTACGGGGGTCACCGCGGTTGTCTCGGGTTTAGGGGTAGCACCCGCTGCGCATGGGGCAGCGTACATGTGCTGGTCAGGCCCTCTGGGCCTCCATCTGACGCCTGATTTGAGGGCTAAAATAGAAAAAGGAGAATTTGTTGAAATTTTTTCCCTCCTCCCTTTGGAAGATCTTCCTCGGGTGGATGCAGATGCAAAAGAGTCTGAAAAAGACAAAGAGAAGTTTCGGTATCGGAAGATTCCGAAAACTTTTGGTAACTGGATTAGGGCCTTTTCTATCCTAGCTAGCGTGATAGGTGAAAAGACTCCCAGTAAATGCTCTTCCCTATTTTGCTACCAGGACATGATATGGAATGCCTGTCGGGTTTATGGCGGGCTAGGGTGGTGGCGGTATGATGAACAGTTCCGCCAACGTTTGGCGGTTCGCCCTTCCACGAGTTGGGATCAAATGGATATCGGCTTGTGGTTGGCCATCATGACCCGCCCAGCTTCGCATCAAGGGGGCCTTTCGTCCTTTCTTGGGGGGGCCGGCGCTGGGTCCTCATCTTCAGCGTCGGCCACTCAGCGGAGGACTGGGTACTGTTGGCAATATAACGACGGCCAATGTAAGTTCGGTTCCGCCTGCCGCTTCAAGCATGAATGTTCCGGGTGCGGCGGTTCCCACCCAGCATCGAAATGCTTCAAGCGAGGTAGGACCGGCGACAAAGGAGATGCCATGGGCGCTAAGGGCGAGGACGCCGGTGGACGTAGACGCGATGCGCCCTTGGCTAAAGCGTTATAGCAATAAGAAGGCGGCTGCCTTGTTATTGGAGGGTTTTGGACAAGGGTTTTGGATCCCTCACCGGGCCCGGCAGGTCTCCGGCTTCTGCCGGAACCTGAGATCAGTTGCCGATCACCCGGGGGTGGTAAGGGAAAAATTGGCTAAGGAGGTAGCGTTGGGTCGCATGGCGGGCCCCTTTCGAGAGCCTCCACTACTCGATTTGAGGGTTTCACCACTGGGTGTGGTACCCAAAAGGGAACCAGGCAAGTTTAGGCTGATTCACCATTTATCGCATCCTCAAGGGGGCTCGGTGAATGATGACATTGCCGCTGAATTGTGCCGCGTTTCCTACGCGTCCTTTGACGCGGCGGTGGATATGGTCAGGGCTGCTGGCCCCGGGGCACTTATGGCAAAAACGGACATTGAGTCGGCTTTTCGCCTCCTACCGGTTCACCCGGAGTGCCACCACCTCCTGGGTTGTATATTCGAAGGTCATTATTACGTGGACATGTGCCTCCCGATGGGTTGTGCGATATCCTGTTTTTACTTCGAATGTTTTAGTTCCTTCATGGAATGGGTAGTTAGAGTGGAATCCGGTTACGATTCCTTGCTTCACTACCTGGATGACTTTTTCTGTGTTGGCCCTGCGCGCTCCCCGATATGCGCGCACCTCCTGCAAGCAGTAGCGGATGTTGCTTGCGAGTTCGGAGTGCCGCTGGCACCAGAAAAAACAATTGGCCCTTCTACGTGCCTGTGCTTTCTCGGGATCGAGATCGATTCCGTTGTTGGTGAATGTCGGCTTCCATTGGATAAATTGGCTGATCTTCGGGAGGTGGTGCGAGTGGCGACCACTTTGCGAAAAATTACGTTGCAGCGACTTCAATCCCTATTGGGCAAATTGAACTTTGCCTGTCGGATTATGCCGATGGGCAGGGTGTTCAACCGGCGCCTGGCGGCCGCTACGGCTGGGATTTTGAAACCGTCTCACTTCGTCCGCTTGACCAAGGCGCTCAGGGAGGACTTGGCAGTATGGGCAGTCTTTTTGGATGGGTACAACGGCAGGTCCTACTGGCAGCAGCCCGAGGTGACGAACTCAGTGCTGCACCTGTTTACGGATGCCGCGGGGTCTTCGGGCTTTGGGGCTATCATGGGAAGGCAATGGTGTGCGGAGCCCTGGCCCGAATCGTGGTTCACCTCTGGCCTGACCAAGAACATGGCTTTCTTGGAACTCTTCCCCATTGTGGTGGCTATCCATCTTTGGGGGCCAGAGATCAAGAACAGGCGTGTTGTGTTCCACTGTGACAACCTGGGCGTTGTCCAGGCCATTAATAGGCTAACGGCCTCCTCCCCTCCTGTAGTTCGGCTCTTGCGGCGCTTAGTTTTACAATGTCTGTCTTTTAATGTGACTTGCCGCGCTGTGCATATCCCTGGTGTGGAGAATACCACGGCTGATGCTCTTTCTCGTTTCCACTGGCAGGTGTTTCGTTTGGCCGCGCCGGAAGCGGACACGGAAGGCCTCCCCTGTCCCAGAGACTTATGGTCCCTTGGCCTGAGCGGATAAGGGAATGGATTCGGTCTTCGGTGTCTGAGGCAACTTGGGTTCGGTACGGTAAGGCATGGGGGGACTGGGTTGCTTTGGAACAAGACCTAGGTGGGTTTGATTCGACCTCTGCAAGGGTTCAGGGGATCTTACGGTTGCTCTGGTTCTGGGAGGCTAGCGGGTGTTCTCCGGCTACGGTTTCAGGGAAGCTATCCGGTCTTAGTTTCTGGTTCAACTTGACTAAGGTGCCTGACGTTACCAAGGACTGCATGGTTCGGCTTGCGATGCGCGGCTGGCGCAAGGGCCCACACCTGCGGGATTCTCGGAGGCCGGTTTCTGGCGCTCTGCTAGTAGGCATTGCGTCGGTCTTACCCAGGGTTTGTTTTTCAGATTCGGAGGCACGTTTGTTCCAGTTGGCTTTTACTTTCGCCTTTTTCGGCGCCCTTCGAATCGGTGAGCTTGTGAGCCCTAGCAAACGGATCCCGGGGGGCTTGTTGTTCAACGATGTGTCTGTGGTGTCGGATTCAGTGCGTTTTTTGGTACGAAGGTCCAAAACCGACATCTTCGGCAAAGGGGCATGGGTTACCCTCCGCGCTATTCCGGGTTCGGCTGTCTGCCCTGTCGCATCTTTTCAGTCTTATTGTCTTGGTCGCCCGGACGTTGAGGGCCCTCTACTAATTCATGGGGACGGTTCCTTCCTTTCTCGGTTCCAATTTCTTCGGGTCTTTCGGTTGGCACTTGACCAACTGGGTATTTCGAGTGCAGACTTTGGGGGACATTCTTTTCGAATTGGGGCCGCAACTGAAGCCTCCCGTTTAGGTTTTTCGGACCAGGCCATTCAGAGGATTGGCAGATGGGAATCGGGGAGGTTTCGGTCTTATGTACGGCCCACACGTTTGATCGGTGTCCCCCTTGTGTTTTCTCCACAGGGCCTGGCCGACGGATCTGGTTGATCGGTCATTCGTACATCTACTGGGCTCACCTGCGGGCTGGGGTACGCCCGGGTGGGACACGGCTCGGAATACCTCGGGAGCTGGCGGAGGTCCGGTGGTTCGGGTTCCGGGGCATGAGATGGGGTCAGCTATTACCGGAGGTCGTGCAGTTATCCACTTTATTAGGAGCCCCGGACATCTTGGTGGTGCATCTGGGGGGGAACGATCTGGGGTCCCTGCCTGCGTGGGGGCTGGGGGAACTCATCAGGCGAGATTTGGCGCTCTTGCGTGTGCTTTTTCCACGACTTTGTTTAATATGGTCAGATATCGTTTCTAGGAACTATTGGAAGTGCGCACGCGATCAGGGTGCTATTGAGCGCTGCAGGGTCAAGATTAATAAGCGGGTTTCCAAATTTGTCCTAGGCGTCGGGGGCTTAACAGTGCGACACCGTATTTTTGAGCGCGAGGCAGCAATCTATTTTCGCCCGGACGGGGTCCATCTAACTGACGTAGGCTTGGACTTATTTAATTTAGCGCTACAGGACGCGTTGGAACAGGCCATGGCGTTGCTTGGGGGTCGCGCCCGCTGATTTAGGCGTAAATGCAGCTGGGGCTAGTGGCGGGTATGGTCCTTGCTGAACCTATTGGGAAGAGGAGTAAAGAAAAAGAAAGATGCTGGGTCGGGTCCCTCCCCTGACCTCGAAAATGTTTTGGGTATTTGGGCGTGCCCTCCGTGCCAGGAAAGGTGGCCAGGGGTTGGCATGTGGAGTTTGAAGGCCAAAGTGAAGGCCAGGTATCTTGGACGAGGGGGGAGGGCCGATGCCTTGGTGGGGGGTGTACCCTAGAGTTTTGGTGGTACGGTTGGCAAGGACTAGTTTGAAGATAAGCATACTTACACCTAAATTATTTATGGTTGGTTTATTTACAGTTGTTTGTTAATTTATAAATAAAGCTGTGGCCTTTTTTATACCACATATATACGTTTCCTAGTTTGATTGGGGGGGAATTGAGCGATTTTGGGGATTGTTATGGTTCACACCACACGATAACCGCTACCTACACACAAGGCCCAGAGGAGGCGGGCTGAAAGCTAGCCGGATAGGAGGCATGTGTGGGTGTGGTGGGTGTGGTGGAAGTATGGGTGTGTGATTTAGCTAAGGAGTAGGGTGGGGTCATATAAATAGGTGACATTTTGTCTGCTACCTCAGCCATCTTAAATTTAACGGCAAGGTAACTAGTCCCCTCCCTCCCCTGTTTGTTTGCGTTGTTTGTCTGTTTGTCATTAACAATTTTTTCTTGTCACAGCCGGCGGGTATGGTCCTTGCCGAACCTATTGGGAAGAGGAGTAAAGAAAAAGAAAGATGCTGGGTCGGGTCCCTCCCCTGACCTCGAAAATGTTTTGGGTATTTGGGCGTGCCCTCCGTGCCAGGAAAGGTGGCCAGGGGTTGGCATGTGGAGTTTGAAGGCCAAAGTGAAGGCCAGGTATCTTGGACGAGGGGGGAGGGCCGATGCCTTGGTGGGGGGTGTACCCTAGAGTTTTGGTGGTACGGTTGGCAAGGACTAGTTTGAAGATAAGCATACTTACACCTAAATTATTTATGGTTGGTTTATTTACAGTTGTTTGTTAATTTATAAATAAAGCTGTGGCCTTTTTATACCACATATACGTTTCCTAGTTTGATTGGGGGGGAATTGAGCGATTTGGGTGATTGTTATGGTTCACACCACACGATAACCGCTACCTACACACATGCTTTGCATTCTTTACTGATACCTCCAGCAGCAACAGAAAACATAAACATTTAACACACCTAGTAACAATCAACATGAAGATGGGCATATAAACCCCCCAACATGATGCTCCCACTTTCTCTTTCTTTGCTGCTGACTCTGGGTAAGCATTCCCCATCTTAGAGTGTGTTGCCCCTGGCTATTGTGTTTATTTACTTATTTATTTATTTATTGTTATAATTGTTAATCTTATATACTGTGGTTATATATATTGTGGGTGTTCCTCTGGATGATTGCCTCACCCATGTTTGGGTTTCTCCTGTCCACATCGCTGGGCACCAGAGTGGTAGCACCACGATCATGACGCTGCATCTACACAGCTTCCTAGCTCCCTGAAACATCCCTCTGCGCCCCCTAGCTTATTTGTGTGCTTTTCCCTTGCATTATGTGTTCCCACTGTGTTTTCCCATGTATCTCTATGTTTTTCTTGTAATATGCCCTGTTGACTGTTCAGGAGAGCTCATGCGAAAGAAACCCGTTTGTCTCCCGAACGCGGACCACCCCGGTACCCCATTAGAATGTTCACACCAATCAATCCGAACGTTCGCACCGTCAACATAAGTGTGAAAAAGGGGAAGTAATTCATGAGTGCTCCCCTGTGTGGCTGCCAGTTCATATAGGTGAACTCCACCAACGGGGAGCATTCGTATCCCAAAACCTCTCTCCTCTCTGAGCACTGTTTGGTGCAATTTGGTTTACGCCCTTTTTATGGATTAGCTGTTGCTTGATTTAGGCGCAAAGTTTGAATTCGGCGGACTAAACCAAGCAACGCTGTGGAACTAATTTCTGGGATGTACCTCAGTCAGTTATTGTTGCACCTCCAGAACGTGGTCTTGTCCAGTTACTAGGGGGAAGAAAGGGTTAATTCCTGTGCCAGTTGTCGCAGCTGGTGGAGGATGCAGCAGGGAAAGCCGTTGTAAGGACTGTAACTCCAAGGACTGAGTGCCATCCAGTGCCTCGGAGCGTGCAGAGCTAGTTTCCCTACCCAGTGCAGCTAGGAAGCAGTCCCTTTAACGGCAGTAACCGGTCGGGTTACAGGGAGCTCCGTTACAAGTGGTGGCATCGATGGTATGGCTTCCTAGCCATGGGGAAACCCGCACATCTTCGGGGACACCCACCTACGAGAAGTGGGGATATGGAGAGCCCCTACCATCGGGTAGTATCCCACTTCAACGAAAGACTCCAGCAGAGTATACAGGATGTTCTGCGCTAAAGTGATGACCCCATCCCTGACAGGAGCATCCCAGAATGGCCCTCCGAACCGATCTCTGTAAGGAAGATCTCGACAAAACGCGACCCTTCCGGTGCAAGGAACTCCCGGCCACCGACCAACTAGAGTTGCGGATGCAGTGTCTGGGAGACCAGCCATTAGAGGAATGGGTGATAGAACTGGAGAGGCTGGTCAAAATAGAAGTGCGGTTGGATGAATCATACCGGGCCCTTCAGTAGCATGCATCCTCCCTCTACCCGTGGCTGGTTGGGCCTAAGTGCATTGAGGGAGAAGACTACGATGGCCCTGGTCTGCTGTGGGAGGCTTTTGAGGGTATGGCATTCGGAGACCCCGACGGTTCCCATTTCTTCGACATCTGAGAAGATTGAAAAGCCAGCTTGGACCTTACCGAGATAGCGGAGCTGCAGCCAGACCTGACTTTCCTGGCTACCTTGGAGTGGAAGCTCGAGTGGGACTAAGTGCGCCTGTTCCGCCGGTCTGTCTCGTCCGGCAGTGTGAGGTCTAGGAGTGTTCCGTCCTTCCTATCCAGCAGCAGACAGCCGGTCTTGTTCCCCAGCGGCATAGTGAGGGCCAGGGAATGGAGACAACCAGTCTCGTTTCCCAGTGGCAGTGTGAGGTCCAGGGGGAGGCGCGTTCTGTGCTTCCTTCTTAGCGGCAGTGTGAAGTCCAGGGAAGGGAGACAACCAGTCCCGTTCCCCAACAAGAGTGTGAAGTCTCGGGAACAGAGACAACCGGTCTCGTTCCCCAGCGGCAGAGTGAGGTCCAGGCAATGGAGACAACCGTTCCCCAGAGGTGAAACCCCTCTCCTCCCTGAACGCCGATTGGTGTACATGGGTTTTGAGCCCTTTCTCCTGATTGGGCGGCGAAACCCCTATCCTCCCTAAGCGCTGTTTGTCGCGATTTGGTTTGCGCCCTTTTTTCCGGATTGGCTGTTGCTTGGTTTAGGCCTGAAGTATGAATTCGCCAGACTAAACCAAGCAACGCTGTGGAACTAATTTCGGGGATTCACAGAGCCTCAAGCCCAGAATTTAGACGATGTTCATCCGATAGTCCCGCTATTTGCAGGGATCCGAGTTTGCAACTGGAGCTATCCAAGGACATATGTTTTATATGTGTGACCCCTTCCCTTCCCAGGGCGCGGAGCCCCTAAGTTCCCCCCCCCCGTGTGTAATATGTTTTAATGTAACTGTGTCCTGTTGGTTTCTCCCAGAGTGGGAGATGGTTATCGGTAACCCATCCCCTGCCTGGGACAAAAAAAAAGTGTATTGAAAGAGTGGAGACCCCCTGTGGGAGTCTGTGCATAAAAGCTGTGTGAACCAATAAGTGATTGTCAGTGTTGCAGCTCCAGAATTCGGTCTCGTCCAGTTACTAGGGGGAAGAAAGAGATAATCCCTCCGCCAGCTTGTCGCAGCTGATGTAGGATGCAGCGAGGAAAGTCCTTGTAAGGACTGTAACTCCCAGGACTGAGTGCTGTCCAGTGCCTGGGAGCGAGCAGAGCTAGTTCTCCTACCCAGTGCCGCTAGGAAGCAGTGCCTTTAACGGAGGTAACCGGTCGGATTACAGGAAGCTCCGTTACACGTGCTTTGTATCGGCTGACCACAGATTGGGCTGTGGCCTGTTACAGCGGTGGCCTTCTTGTCAGCACTCCCACTGCCTTGGCCATCTAGTCAGCACTCCCATGCCTTGTGGTCTGGTCCTCCTGGACTACTCCCTGTGAATGCGCTTTGGTCGCTGGCTGTGTTGCCAGCTCTCCTGTCTGCTCTTTACCCCTGTTTTTGTCCCATCTAGGTGCCCTTTGTGCTTCTGTGCCCATACTGGTCTTTGTGCCCTAGTGTGGTCCTGCTAATTTCTGCCATAGGTTACTGTTTGGTACTTCTCTATTCGACCCACACTTCTTGAAACACCCTCACTCTTCAGAGTAGGCCTGGTCTGGCCACAAAATAGCAGAGTTTCTGCGCTACTGGCTCCTTCATCCACTAAAGAAGGCAGTAAGGAACAAGCTACCATCTGAATGTCCCAGACCTACACTATCGTATAAAGTGTCCCTCACTCCGGAGTTCAATCCATCACTTTTATGACCAGGTTAGGCAAGGACCCCGAAAAGTTTTGGAACCAATTCCTTGTCATCTAGCCTGAAAAGAGATGCTTTGAGGCGTTCAGCAGATAAGGCTAAATTGGCATTGCCGAAGAGACATAAAAGTTTTGGAGAAGTGACTTTGGTCCACTCAGGACAAGTTGCTGGATGTCAGTGGATCACTCACGTAGATTTACTTCATGGCCGAGGAAGCCCTGAATGGTGGGACCTCTGTGGTTTCACTTCTTCTTAGAGAATGGGAGCAACGGGCGCAATGTCTCAAGGGCAATGCCAATTCAGCCTTATCTGCTGAATTACCATTTCTTCAGACTAGATGCCAAGGAAGAGTCTCCTTTACAGAGACAAATTTGTGAAGGAGCTGAACCATCATGTCGGGCTTTCGGCATTTATACATTCCTGAACAAAGCACACAACTCTCCCTCAAGAAGATCTTTTGCAGTGGGGACTGTTTTCCCACAAGGGTTGGTCAGCAGTGGGGCTGCTTCTCAGGAACCAAACCCTGAGTTTCCCCCCGGAACCTATCGCGAATAGGGAACATCTTTCTCCTGGGCCAGACCTACCTCAGGGAAGAGTTCTTCACTCTATCTCTTTTATACCTATTGCAGGCTGGTTGTCTCATTTTTTCCCACAGTGTGCAAAACTTACCACGGGATTCTGCAGATGGTTTCTGGACTGATTTTCTAGTTTCCCTGTGACCGCTTAATGTGGACCAGTAGGCACTGGTCTTGATTCACGTGGAATTGGACAGTCTTAGACAAAACAGTGTGATAGAGAGGATGTAGAGTCCTTCCTGCTTTCTGAGCAACCTCTTTGTAGTCTGATAGCTTAAAATCAGACCATTCTCTGAAGGGATAAGCTCCTGACGGTTTGCCTGCTGCATGACCATGGATTTGCTATCAACATGGAGAAGTCAACATTAACACACTCTCAGTCAGTTCCATTTCTTGGGCTTTGCTGTGTATTCAATGCAGGTGGTACTAAAGCTTCCACCCTCCAAATTTTCATCAGTCAGGATGTAGGTCACCCCTACAGAACTTGGCTCAAATCATAGGCCTTTTCTCCTCATCTATTCAAGTCATCTTCCTGGGTCCCCTGCATTATTGCACCATGCAGCAACTGAAGGCTCAACATATGTGACCTTGTCCTCATTCAATCAGATCATATCCCTCAACAATAATTGATCTCAAACTACAATAGTGGCTGAGTCACATAGAGGCATGGAACATGCGTCGGAGGTTCGCTACATAAATCACCTGTGAGGCTCCTCTCATTCAAATATTTTATTAGATTTCACTCAAGATCTTTTTCAATACCGCCCGGCCAAGCATTTTCTGTCAGAGTGGAATATCTCTCAGGACAAGACAATCTAGTGATGGACTGGTTCTCCTGTTACTGGATGGATGCCGGCGATTGGAGACTGCACTCCTGGATAATCTTTGGGGCTCTTTCCATCTGGACCTATTCTTGTCAAGGGCGAATTATCAGATGGACTACTTTTTAGTTGACTTCTGGATCCTCTCATAGCAGTGAATGCATTTCTGCAGACTTGGCCTCTGTTGCGGGTGTATGTGATTGATTCCATTCTCCATGATTCTGTGGTACCTTCATCTCCTGCAATGACAGGGGCTGATGTTTCTACTGATAGCACTGGTTCCCGTCGCTTCTGGAATTGTCTTACAACAATCCTCTCCTCCTTCATCAATCACAGTTCCTTCTGCAGGATCTAGAAGGGAGTCCCCATCTCTTGATCTTATGGAATTGTCTTCCCCTGGTGACTTGGACTGTTTCTGGGGATCCTGGAATGTGTCAGGCCTGTTGCCAGTAGCTCAGGATTTACTCTGGACTTCTGGGCTGTGGGCACTAGTAAGTCTTACCTAAATGCCTGGAGAACTTGGTATGGCTGGTGTCTGGAGAGACAACTGTATTACCTCATGGACCCCATGATGGCCATCTTGAACTCCCTATCTCCCTATCATCTCAAGGCAAGTACTACAGGATGATTAACATTATTTGCTCTGTTCTATCGGCAGTGCATGTTCCCTTTCAGGGCTCTGTTGTGGAGAGGGATCCTACGGTTTGTCAACTTCTCCATGGAATTCGCCTGGCCAGACCTCCTTCATCTCGCTATGCCTCCGTTTGGATGTTTCCAAACGGAGTCCAACTCCTCTTCCGTTTGGTATCCTTACTTCCCAGACAGTGTGGCCAGCTCCTGATCTCATATGTACATCCTTTCAAGGTGGTGATTTTCCCTACAGTGTCTTGTTGGATCAAATGGATCCTTACCCATGCTGGTCTAGATGGGGCCTTTGGCGCTTTCTGGGGCACCATAGTGTCAGCAGCAATGGACATGGTTGGCTCTTTGTCTGAGATTTTAACGGCAGTGGACTGATTGTGTGAATCGACTTTTAAACATTTTTCTTTCTTCCTCGCTAGCAAGCTTCTTTTTCTTTTAATTCTAGTTGTTAAAAAATGCAAAAATGAAGTCTTGCTGTAAAAAGTGGGAATAGTTATAGTCTTGGTGAACGGATATTCTAAATATTATTATAGACAGTAGGTGTATCATATTCTTTGTATTTTACCCTTCCCTTTTCTACTTTGCTTAGGGGTAGTTATATTTTGTTTTGCTATTGGATAATGTATTTACTACCTTGTTTTCTGTGTAATGCATGGTCGTATATTTACTTTTCTATGACTGACAGTATTATATATGCATTATTACTGCTGCAATTTACTTTCACAATGTTTTTCTCTTTTGTCTCAGTTTAATCTGGAACATTTTGTATTCCAATGGTTCTTGTTCGGCTGTGTTTGATCCAAGTTACTCTACTCCTCTCAAAGTATTCTGCTCTTCTGCTTGACCTAATCAAAGAAAAGGACGTGGGAGGGGTCTGTTAGGGGTTTTACATGCATGTCTTCATGTTAATTGGTTGATTTTTACTAGTTGTGTTACTTTTTCTTTGCTGCTGGAAGTATCAGTAAAGAAGGTAAAGCAAATAGCTTGGAGGAAAGACGAGACAGGGGGGATATGATAGAAACATTTAAATATTTAAAGGGAATCAACACAGTAAAGGAGGAGACTATATTTAAAAGAAGAAAAACTACCACAACAAGAGGACATAGTCTTAAATTAGAGGGTCAAAGGTTTAAAAATAATAACAGGAAGTATTACTTTACTGAGAGGGTAGTGGATGCATGGAATAGCCTTCCAGCTGAAGTGGTAGAGGTTAACACAGTAAAGGAGTTTAAGCATGCGTGGGATAGGCATAAGGCTATCCTAACTATAAGATAAGACTAGGGACTAATGAAAGTATTTAGAAAATTGGGCAGACTAGAGGGGCTGAATGGTTCTTATCTGCCGTCACATTCTATGTTTCTATGTTTCTATGTAAATATTTACCTCCTGTCTTTAATAAAAATTGGATTATTTGTTCATCAAAGCTAAAATAATTCCTAATTCTGCATTATGGAACAATCTTAATGTTTAGTCTGTGGTGAGATGATGGGATTACTTTTGATTGGTGCCAATTTTCCACTTTCATGTTGCTATAGGTAGAGTCATTTGTAACGCCATGATTATGCAAGCGGAATATGCATGGGTATTGTCATAAATTGTATTAAATTTAATTCAGCATTATAAAAAGTATGTGTTTTTAGCAGCAAAACAACTCTGAGGACATATGTTGAGGGACCTTCCAACATCCCAAGATGGTTTATAGTTTTGGAATATTAAATTGTCCTCTTTCTAATGTTTGAGTAGGGAATAGAAGCAGTGCTTCAAACTCAATCTGTGCTTTAGATAAATAGGGGATATGTTTACTTCCAAAGCCACACTGGCCCCTTGGCATTCGGTTTACATGTGGGTTAATACGTAGCTTTTTGATATCCTTCCAGATGTTTTCAAGGTGTGGTCAGTAAATGACAACCTTGTCCATAGTCAAACGCTAGTATGCATACAGGTCTTTATTTTATTTTTTTTAAAGCATTCAGCTCAAGACTGTAATACAAAGGTTGATTTGGAGAAATACATTGTTAAATATTATAGCTCAAATAGGAAAAGAATCTTATTTACACATTAATATAACATAAATAATAATAATAACCAAGTGCATAATAGGAACTGAACAATTAAATATTTTAGTGCACTAGCCCAATAAAACACTACAATTAATAACATATATATTTAAGGAGTATCTCGGAAGGGTGTATATCCAGCCCATATGTGTGAGCTTGCGAAGGGAGCAGAAGCCGGCGGCCACATGGAGAGACTGAGCTTACACTATGGAGTGATCCAGTTGTACAATAGGAGTTTGTTGGTTTTTTTTTTTATATATATTTTTGTTAATAAAGACTTTTTACTAGCTACAGTGGAGTTTGATCCACTATATTGAGCGAACACAGTTAGAGCAGACTTCTCTGCTCCCTGTTTGTGTGTTATTTCAATCCTCTTTGTTTTTGTTTTTTTGTAAATTCTTTATTTTTGGTATGCAGATAGGTACAACAGTGCCTGTATCGCCACAACAGCATCAGCAGGCTCACTTTTCTTAGTCATAGTATAACAGAACTGTGGCATGTTGGGTATGCATACATTTTTAAATGAAAAAGGTAACGATAAAGTAAACAAACTATGAGTAATATGGTTTAAGCTAAATTAGTATAACTAGCTTGAGGCGTCAACAGGCTTTTAACTTATGATAAAAACCAAAAAACAATGAAATAGGATTCACTTGCCGTGTTTTTACACCATATATACATACTAAAGTAAACAAGCTATTTGCGACACTTCGCAAGCTGGATTGGTATAACTAACGTGTATAGTCATGATGATGTATCCCCCTGCTTGTGTCTTTAAACAACTATGCTTGTTCTAAGTGGTGTGTGTTTAATTGTAAGTAGATTTCACAGAGACCCACAGACCAATGCACACGTGTGAATATTCTTAATTTGCTGTGAAATGAATCAGAAAAGCTAGTGGCTGTAGTTATAGGGGCCTAGTGTGTTTCAGCCGGTACCCAGCATGTTTTGTACATTATCCCGATCCTGGGAGACCGCTTATAGAGAGAATAATAGAGGGTATCAAGTAAGCAACCAATAGCCCTAGCTGGGCTCAGAGAGCAAGAAGGGCGGGAGGTAGAGGGAGACAATAAAACATTATTTCCACGTCTAGCTTATTAAGGCTGATGGAACCTACCGCAGTCCCCATACCTCAGCCCCCAGTCACCCTGTGCCTTGTATCGGCAGAGCGTAGTCCCTGCCCGTGCTGGTGCATGCCAAGCTTTGAGGTTCAGAAGAGAAGCAGTATGTTTCGGCAATCAGGGCTGAGTCCCTTCTTGGCTTGTCAGGCTTGAGCTTGCACCGTGCCGCTGGTAATGTCGTTGATTGCTTCTGCGGCTTCTCTGTTGGGGTCTTCACAGTGAGTGTGTGTTTCTGCGCAGTCTTGAGCTTGTGGGGTGTGCGGTGTATGGTTCGCCGCCTGGATGGAGTTTCTGCCGCTGGTGCCTTTGAGGACTTTGTCTGGTGACCTCGGGGTAAGCGTTTACCAGATCATGGGAGGATAATTGTGCGTCGTGGGTCGGTTTGGGTTGGCATACCATGCATTGGGAAGGTGAGGCTGTCTGGGGCTTCAGGGGTTCCCCTTGCTCCCCTTCTCCGCGGGGTCCGACAGGGCCCAGTCTGGCCTGGTCTCGGCGCCATGGAGGTGTTGCTTTCATGAGGGGAGGCAGATCGTTGTGGTGCCGTTTCTTTTCCAGCTCCGAGTACCAGCTTCTCCTGCAGCCTCTTCCAAAAGTCCGCAAACAGTTGGTCGATGCGGGCTGGCAGGTCATCGCTTCACAGCTGTGGGTCAGTGTGGCGCTCTTGTTTCTTTTCCCTGCAGGCAGCTGCCATTTTGGGTAGGTGCTGTGACACTGTGCTTTCAGCTTGTGCTCCTGTGGGTCTGGAGCTGGACCGGGATAACCCCCTCCGGTCCGGGGGGTGGGAGGGCAGCTGTGTTGCAGCAGTTGCTCAGCGGCTCAGAGAGCTGAGAGAGCAGCTGTCTCTCTTAAGCTCCACGTGGTGTAGGCCGCAAGCCTCGGTCCGGGGAGTCCAGTGTCTAAAGTGCTCATATGGGGTATCCCCCAGTGCACCGATGCTTACTGAGCTGGGTCCAAGTTGCCAGGTTGGCCCGTGTTTATATCCAAATTTACTTGTTTAGGCCCAGGAGCTCTTACACCGTTTAGCTCCACAGCCAGGCTCCGCCCCCCTCAATCCTCTTTGGTTTTAATTTGATTGTTTAACAAAATTTACCCTATTTATATATATTTTTCTTTCTTTTATGTTCCTACATTTCTACATATGGAGTATAAATTACACTACATCGATTTTGTTTTATTCAATTTGACAATTTAAATTTTGTCAGTAATCCCAAACATAGGGGATACTGAACAGAAAGGGGGCGGGGGGTTAAAACGAGACTCGAGTTATACAATCATAATTGTCACATTTGATACATGGTACTGCAGGTGTCTTCCCTTTGCTTATTCTGTAAGCGTGCAACTTATTACACAATGCAGTGACACTAGCATAGCCCCAATATGCAGATTCAGTAATAACAATTGTGGGCCGTGCGCCTTTTTTTCTCAAGGTGCTGCTATAAGTTGACGCTCCATTTGCATAACCATACAGTACAGATATTCCCCAACCAGTGTTTGGCCAAGACATCCCAAACCTCGTCTGACACTGTTGTAATGGGATACCTTTTATAATTTAGGACAGGCTTCCCCAAACTCCAGCCCTCCAGATGTTGCTGAACTACAACTCCCATGATTCTAAGAATGAAATAGATAGGCTGAGAATCATGGGAGTTGTAGTTCAGCAACATCTGGAGGGCCGGAGTTTGGGGAAGCCTGACTTAGCGTCTAGGAAGCTATGTAGGAGCTAGCCGTGTATCTTACTCGTCTCTTGACCAATAAGCGGTGGATTTTTAATTTGTGATAGTAGATCAGTATATGTTGTCGTCCCATTCATAGGAATGTCTCAAATGGGGATAGTCCAATTGAGATAAGACAGGGCTTGAGGTGTGGGAACACGGGGAAGAGGGTAGGGCCTGTGAATAGGGTGTCCAGCCTGGGGGGATCTGCAAAAGTAAATGTTCAGAGTAAATGTATCAAAGTTGGCTTCTAAAGTTTAAAAAATATTTACAGATAGGGTCATTTGCTCAGAGTTTGTATTGTTATTTTGCTTGTGGGTTTGGCATGAGGGTTGTTTTTGGGGTACCAGAATGTCTATGGATGTTGGTGTATAATTGGGTGTTCAGGTCGGGTGCGTTAAAGCACAATTTTCCCAGACTTTGTGTCTCCAGCTATTGCGGGCTGGTACTCGAGTTGTGTTTGATTCGTATTTGCCAACTAAGGAGGTTAGGCCTCTATACATACATTGATGGAAGTCAATCAAGTTGTTTCTGGTAATTGATACCCCAGGTCGTTTCCCCAAGTTTATATGCAGTTTAGTGATCTAATTCCCATTCCAGGAAGCAATAATGCATATATGGTCGAGATAGGCTTGTTCATGGGCAATAATGCCATATGAAACTTTTCAAAGTTTGTGAGGTGATGGGGCTTCGTATTGTGGATAGTGGTGCATGGGTTTTCCACCAAGATGATAATTGTAGGTATGAATGATGTGCAGTGCTAGGTAAGGTGTTTCCTTTTAGCTGTTCGAATGTAGACAGTTGATCATTGTTATGTAGGTCATACAGTTAATTAACACCACATCTATTCCAAACTCTAAAATTAAAATCTGGTATTAGAGTTGACAACACCCTGAGGTGGATCGATAAAGATGTCAGTTGGCAGCTGCACAGGAGTTTACAGGTGGCTTCCCAAATTGTTAGCGTTACCAGTGTGGCTGGGAGTGCCTGCAATATGTTTTGTCTTTAATGGGGCATCAACCAAACTACATTGTTTTTATCCTGTCGGGGTAGCCAATGCTGTACTATAGAGACCCATTGTGGTGGGTTCATGGGCTGATTCATGGACAGTAGACCGTTGAGGACGGCTGCTTTCTAGTACAACTATATATTTGGGAGGCTTATTCCACCCTTGCGGGTAGGTTGATACAATGTGGACAAAGATACCCTGGGTTTTTTACCATGCCATATAAACAAGTTGATCTGTTTATGGACATAAAGTTCTTGTCTACTCTCTTGCGTGATTTGGAAGTTGTAGCCTCTCTTGCCGGTGTTAGATTCCATTGGCGCAGGAGCTTTGTACCTTCATCCACTGTGTGTACGACTATGGTATACCCATTTCTGGAGACGAGTAGACAGATGGGAAATCCCCAGCGGTACAGTATGTGGTGTTCCTGCAGAGTTTCTGTAACTTTCTGGTAGGCCTTGCGTTGGGGCAGGGTAGCTGCTGAGAGGTCACAAAAAAACAGAACACATGCATATTCGGCCGGGAGGTCTTTTATTGTTCTGCTTCTTCACATGATGAGGTCTTTCACATGAAACTAGTGTGCCTTAAATAACACATCCCGGGGCAGCGAGCCAGAGATGTGATGGGGTTTTGGGACCCTGTGTAGACGGTCCAGCAATAGCATGTCTGTTGGGATCTCAGGGACCAGGAGTTTTAAAAAGCCATTTACATATGCCAGTAGGTCCACCAGGAGAACTGTCTTGGGAATTCCCCGCAGGCAAACGTTGATACAACAGGACCTATCCTTGAGGTCTATGATTTTTGCTTCATATTGTGTTAGCTGAGCAGTGAGCTGTTGAATCTGATCTGTAGCTGTATTATGAGTGTCCACGAGTTCTTCCACTTTAGTCTTCACGTGAGCCATGCGGGACCCTAAGTCTTGCTTAAAAAAAAAAAAGGTTGCCTTTTGTTTCAGCTACACTGGCTTGCCAGATGTAGATGAGTTTGTTGGACTGCTGGTCCAGAGTTTGCTTTATTAAGGCTGTGGTAAGTGGTTCCACTTTGGGCATCGGCTCGAATGCCCGGAGTGACAGGCACCATCTTGTAGGCCCGTGCCTGCGGTTTGCATTGCCAAATTTGCTACTTTTTTCTGGGTGAAGAAATTAAGTTTTTCCGCCTTGTCTTGATTTCGGCGTGATTTAGATTGGAACATCGTTGTAGAGTGCTACAATTTCCCTCAGGAAAGACTCTAATACACGGGTTTGCCAAGCTCGTAGTCCAGACACGCCCCCCACAACATCAATTTTTAATGTAAGGTATTGGTATATTTGTGTTTTACTTGCATATTTTGCATATTGCACAATTTTGCACAATGTTTTTTTGCCCACTTTATTTCACTTAAGCAATTTTGCACATATGAATTGTCACTTTATCAAGTGTGGAATTATATATTGCACATTGCAACTTTATTAGTGTTTCATAATATTATATTGTATAGTGTTAAAGTCACAGCGCACCTTAAATATATATTTTACACATTAATATACTTTATATAATTGTAAATGATCCATATCAACAATCCATCAGGGTCCCAAGAACAAAAGTTTCCTGCTAAGCTGAAAAGAATATCCATGACAGTAACTTATTAGATGTGGTTGGTCAACCAGAAATCCTAACCCTTATAAAAGCCTTATAGATGCTTTTCTGAACTAAAGGTGTAAGTTTCTGTCTTTTTCTGCATTTTTGAGATGTTGCTTTTAATTATAGAAACGAGAAAGGGATAGAAAGGGATTTTTGCAAAATGGCATTCTCTAGGATTCAGTCTAGGAGTCAAGATGTGGCTGTGCTGGTTGCTGAAAAATAATAATGATTAATTCATGAAGTATACCATAAATGGAATAAATATACTTCAACAAAATATAAATATAATCTATGTGACAATCATACGGTGCCCTGTGAAAATCACTTGCACCTGCATTAAAGGACCACTATAGTGCCAGGAAAACATACTCGTTTTCCTGGCACTATAGTGCCCTGAGGGTGCCCCCACCCTCAGGGTCCCCCTCCCACCAGGCTCTGGGGGGAGTAAGGGGTTAAACTAACCTCTTTCTCCAGCGCCGGGCGGGGAGCTCTCCTCCTCCTCTCCGCCTCCTCTCCTCCTCTTCGGCTGAATGCGCATGCGCGGCAGGAATTGCGCGCGCATTCAGCCAGTCCGTAGGAAAGCATTCACAATGCTCTCCTATGGACGCTGGCGTCTTCTCACTGTAAAAATCACAGTGAGAAGCGTGGAAGCCCTCTAGCGGCTATCAATGAGACAGCCACTATAGGCTGGATTAACCCATTTACAAACATAGCAGTTTCTCTGAAACTGCTATGTTTATTAAAAAAAGGGTTAACCCTAGAAGGACCTGGCACCCAGACAACCTCATTAAGCTGAAGTGGTCTGGGTGCCTCTAGTGGTCCTTTAAGTTTGCGCCTGGTTATTATTAACGGTGACACTACCTTTCAGATTTCAGACACTTCTGAGATGGACTCTGTGCTTCTAGCACTGTGATGCTTCTTAATACAGATCCAATGGTCATTGCACCTGGACCAAAAGATCCACATATAGTGCCTTTGCAACCATCCCATTCTTTCACAGTGGGTTCAGCCCCATCCATAACTATAACAGCTCTCTTTTGCCAACAGAAGACAGTTTTTGCATCTGCCGGGACCTGATGTGCTTTCTTTTCTCTTGCATATTATTATAATTTTTTTCATTTTGTTTTATGTAATGGTATTTCCATTTCATGAATGGTGTGATTTTGCTTACATGCTCCCTAACTCAATATCCCTTTATGGGGCTGATATAATTGATACTGCAGTTAGAATACTGCTTTGATTTGTCCTCATAGCAGGTTAAACCTCCTGCTTGTAGCACCCTGGCTTGCAGTTATCCTTCATACTTAACTTATTATCCATGTTCCTTCTTTTATATATATATATATATATATATATATATATATATATTATGGCAGTGACATGCTTTTTTTTTTTCATTAAAGGAAAAGAGTGAATTCTTGTCACTTTGTAAAAAAAAAATATGTATCATTTTTTCCGTATTGCAATGATGAAGTCTTTGATACAGTTGCCATCATGGTCGTAGTGGTCTCTTCCATCTCAATAGCAATTTTATCAGCTCATTTATTATGTCAGTATTTGGGACACCCCTATGTTCGATGAGCCAAAATCTGAGAGTAGTGCACCTTTGCGAATCATCACTGCCAGTGGATGTTTAATGGGAACAGGCAAACAGGAATGGGTACTTAGAGAGTGGACCTGCACATTTGGGAATCATCTGTATTATCTATGAGTTTATGCACAATTAATGCTAGTGTCATGACTCAAGTGCTCAGCATCAATATATTAGTTGTGAGCATGACACATGTTGGGCTATCAGAGTTGGCACCAGTGTATTGGTGCAGTCTCTGGGCACGCATGAAAGTTGCACCATGAGTTCAGGATATATTTTGTCATATTATCTACTAAACCTCAGAATAAGATTCATCCTCATCATTTTAATAAGGCTAAGTGCTATTCAATAAAATGTGTATTGACGTATTATTTATAAAATATTTTACCAGGAAAGATACATTGAGATTTCTCTAGTTTTCAAGTATTTCCTGGGTCCACAAAACATTGCATTTATACATTATGGTACAATATAATACAAAAACAATATTAATACACAATATATACACATTTTAACATAAAACAGGTATTAAATATATAATCAACCATAACAGGTGCATTCTTTTTTGAGATATGTAGAGAGAAGGATGATCGAGCCGCTTTCTTTTTGTATTGAAGTAGACTAAGTAAAGTGCTGGTACTGGATCAGAGGTTATAGGAGGTGGGAACAGCCGAGGAGAGCATTTTGCTCAGGTATGTGGCCTTAGTAAAGGTAAGTAATCAAAAAGTATGTAAAAAAAATTGCAGTAGTCTGTTTCTTCTGAAACCATTTACACAGGTTCCCCTTAAAATCAATCATTTTCTGATAAGGATCACTTCCTAACTCTCCTCTTTGGTGCACATGCCTCAGGTATTTCGTGTTCCATACGTTTTGGCAAAGACTATAGTAAGAGGCCATACATTAGTTATATTAAAACTGCACTGTATTTTAATTTAAGGTAAGTTTAGTATCGTCATTTCAGTGAATGTAAATGTATCATGTCATCAAATATTTGCACATTATTTTTCCAATGGACACAGCTGGAAAAGAAAAGCACAATTTTTTTTCTTTATTTATACACATGCTAAGTTAATCACTAACTGGACATTGCCCAGGAAAGTGTCGAAGTTTGTCCAAAATAGTCAATTTGAAAAAAGGTCTCCAATTTAGCAATTTACAGTTGCTTTGTCATTCCATGAAAACTACTGGTTCAGTGAATAAACATGATAAAATTTAGATTTCATGATTGTACATATATGGCAGTCTAAATCTTGAAGATAGATTTTATATTTGACAAATTAATATCCAACAGTATCAAAGGAATAGCATTATGGACCTGGACATTGTTTCCAAAAAAAACTAGTGACCTATTGTTTTTACGGGTTAGAACATTTTTTTTACCACATGAATTCTTAATGGGTTCCTCCAACCAAAAAATAGTGTTTTTGGTTAGAGCAAATTGTTCTGAGGTAGTTTTAGCCTACTAAACGTTCAAAAAAGAAAGTAAACTAAAACTTACCTCCACTCCAGCGCCCGGCGCTCCTTGAAGCCCAATCCTCATTGGCTGACGTCACTCCCACGCCACAGAGTGGGTCAGGGTGGCCAGAGTGAGGGATGGCCAGAGGGTGCGGCTGTGCCAACATTGTCTGTCTGGCACGAACATGCTGTAAGTGTTGGCGACAGTTGCATGTTTTTCGCAGAATTGTCATTAGCCAGCTAATGATGTTGCCAGAGGTGCAGTTATAACTTGGGCAACTAAAGGGTTAATCTCTCTATGGGCAGCATTTTTAAGCAAATTCTGCAAATACAGACTCCAATCACCATGACCACTTCAATGCAATGTAATGACCATGGTGCTTAACCCTTTAATATCTGAAACATGATCTGACACTAGCATTTAGTTTTAAAAACACATAGTACAGAATCATAGGTTTTGCCATAGAACACAAACAAGTCACATATATTTATTGATTACTGGCAGTGCTGTACAAATGGAGAAAATAAACAGTACAATATACACAGACAAATATAAAAGGTGAGCTGAGATCTGGCCGTTGAAGCTCTTTTACACAAAGTGCCCAGTTAGATAGCCTGTGAGCTTACACTCTAAAGGGTATAAAGTTGATTTTTAGAGGTAACGGGGAATTTGGAAGTGTTGGCCAGAGAAAATTTAAGGAAAGTTACAGCTACTGTTAATGTGTAAAGGCAATGAGAGGGCTATTAAGTAAGAACTTCTGGTGGAGCATGATGCTATAAACTTAGAAGGAACCTGGTTGGGAACCTGGGTGTGTAGTGCTTAGAGAAAATGAAGAGTCTGAGTTTTTTGCTTGTGGGTCTGGGTTTGTAAATCAAGGCCTGAAAGTTGCAGAGAGATATAGATCCATATCCTCTCATTGTTTTAGAAAAAAAAAAAATACCAAACACAGACTTGTCCTAGTCATTTAGCTATATGGTATGGGGATGATTGTTAAAGTTTTTACATTGATCAGCCACAACATTAAAACCAATGACAGGTGAAGTGAGTAGCATAGATTACATTGCTACAATGGAACCTGTAACGAGTGGGATATAAGAGTCAGCCAGTGAATAGTCAGTTCTTGAATTTCATATGTTGGAAGCAGGAAAAATTGGCAAGCGAAAAGACCTGAGTCACTTCGACGAAGGCCAAATAGTGGTGGCTAGATGATTGGGTCAGAGCATCTCCAAAAAGCCAAGTCTTGTGGGGTGTTCCCAATGTGCAGTGGTTAGTACCTAGGAAGATGCAAGGAAGGACAACTGGTGAACAGACATCAGGGTCATGGGTGTCCAAGGCTTATTGATACACGTGGGTGAAGGCTAGCCTCTCTGCTATAGCTCAAACAGCTGAAAAACTTAATGCTGGCCATGATAGAAAGATGTCAGAACGCACAGTGCATCGCTGATTGCTGCGTAGCCATAGACCAGTCAGAGAGCCCATGATGTCCCATGTTTACCGCCAAAAGTGCCCTCCAATGGGGATGTCTGAGTCAGAACTGGAACATGGAGCAATGGAAGGAGGCTGCCTGATCTGATGAATCATGTTTTCGTTTAGATCAGGTGGATAGTCAAGTGCATGTGCATTGTTTACCTGGGGAAGACATGGCAGCAGGATGCATTATTGGAAAAAGGTAGGCTGGCAGATGCAGTGTTATGTTCTGGGCAATGTTCTGCTGGGATACTTTGGGTCCTGACATTCATGTGGATGACACCTACCACCTACCTAGAGATTGTTGCAGACCACGCACACTCCTTTATTTCCCTGATGCAGTGGCTTCTTTCAGGAGGATAATGAACCCTGCCATACTGCAGAAATTGAAAAGGGGTTCAAGGTGTTGTCTTGGCCTCCAAATTCCCCAGATTTCAATCTGTATGAGCATCTGTGATATGTGCTGGAAAAACACTCTGATCCATGGAGGCCACACCATGCAACTTATAAGACTTAAAGGACCTGCTGCTAATGTCTTGTTGCCAGATACCACAGGATACATTCAGAGGTCTTGCGGAGTCCATGTCATAATGCATCAGAGCTGTTTTGGCAGCGTTAGGGGGACCTACACAATATAAGGCAGGTGGTTTTAATGTCATGGCTGACCATAACATTATGTCATGGCTGACCGTGTACAGTTGGAATGGAGAATATGAAAGAAGAATTAGACAGAATATGAAAAAGGAAATGTGAAGGAAATATATACAATTTGAATGGGGAAGTACATGGAAAGATGGAAAAAATTGGTGCATAGAGTTGGAGGTAATTAAAAAAGCATGGAGGAGTGTTAAATAAGTAAAATAATGTGGGGGGGGGGGGCTAAACAGGTACTATTTTAGATAAAATGTGCTAAATGTTTTTAATATTCTGTTGGTTTTCGGCTGATCAGCCTTCATTTTGCTATTTGCCCCAGAACAGCACGTGTTTTTGCCTTGATGAGTCTCCCTCACAGTCAATCAGTTAATGATTTGCAGAGTAACTCCCAGCTTTCCACTGTGCAGGAAACAGGAAATGGTTCTATAAATGCTTTAAACTTATGAAGCTCTGTGACCAGAAGGCCTAAAATCAGCTAGAAATGTTGGGAGCAATGTATCTCAGTGAAAAGAGTAAACTATCTTGAATGTAGAACACATTTCTGTACCATTTTTAGTTTTTCTTAAAACAGTACATTTTTACAAGAGAACATGTTCTCTACACTGTTCAATGTTTTGAATAAGAATAAGATAAACAAAAAACTGACACTTTATCATGTCAGTTGTTTTATTGCGTATTGCCTCCGATATCCTGAGGCCCATATAGCGTGAAAACATTTTGTGCTTATTGAGCTGAGTTTGTGAAGAGAACACTGCAGATAGGCAGACGTTCACTTTCTATGAAAAGCAAGCTTTTATATGAACGCGTACATTAAGCGAGCACGTAGCCTGTGCACCAAACCAAGATGTGTCGGGTAGTATCACAGAGGAATCCTTGTCGGAGCAGAAACCTGCTTAGAGAGAAATCCATTTTTTAGAGGCAGTAAGGTCAGGGGTTTAACAGGTTCCTGCTGTGCTTCATATGCTGATCCCATGCTGAAGAAATATGTATTGACAGAAAAGAATGCTGCTTCAGAATGCCATGCTCCCCCCAGATACAGATCTTTATGCATCCTGTGGCAGTCTACAAGAGTTTTATAGCAGTGACACTGTTTGTTCGGTTTAATGCTATTTACATGTTAGTCCCTGCACTGGATAACGCATGTCAATGAATGATGAAAGCTTTTGCAAGTGCCAATAGAAGCATGCATATGTAACAAATAAATACAGACTGTAAGTTCGTTTGAGCAGGGTCTTCTTCAACCTGTCGTTCCTTTATAGTTAAATCCCCCCTCTCGTAATATTGTAAAGCGCTACAGAATCTGTTGGCGCTATATAAATGGCGTTAATAATATATATATATATAATGGAAAATTTATTCATACTTACCGTAATTTTCTTTTCCTGGTCATATGCCATGGCAGCACAACATTGGGTAGCTCCTCCCTATCCCCATTGGACAGGAATAATTATTAAGCCGTATAAGTACCACCTCCTACCCACTGGCGTACATACCAGGGTCGCAGGGGTCGCGACTGCGACCGGGCCCGGCCCACCAAGGGGCCCGGCCGCCCCTGCGACCCGGTATGTACGCCCAGGGCCAGCCTCTTCCCCTGGGGGGCCCAGGAGCCGACCACCCCAGGGCCCCCCTGAGGCTGGCCCTGCTGACCCCGGGTGGCCGGTCGGGCAGGCAGGCGGGCGCGCGAGGGAGCACTCAGTGCTTCCTCTTCAGCTCCCTCGCGCACCGCAATGATACCGGAGCCGAAGATGACGTCATCTTCCGGCGCCGGCATCCCTACGCGGCGCGCGAGGGAGCTGAAGAAGAAGCACTGAGTGCTCCCTCGCGCGCCCGCCTGCCCGACCGGCCACCCGCCCAGGAGCCCCACTGGACCCCAGGGAATAATCCCCCCCCCAGCACTCCAAGAGGTAAGGAGGCTGGGGGGATTATATTAAAAAAAAAAAAAAATCATGTGTGTGTGTTAGTGTGAGTGTTAGAGTGAGTGTTATAGTGAGTGTTAGTGTGTGTGTTAGTGTGTGTGAGTGTTAGTGTGTGTGTTAGTGTGTGTGTTAGAGTGAGTGTTAGTGTGTGTGTTAGAGTGAGTGTTAGTGTGTGTGAGTGTTAGTGTGTGTGAGTAAGTAGAGTGAGTGTTAGTGTGAGTGTTAGGAGTGAGGTTAGAGTGAGGGTGTTAGTGTGTGTGAGTGAGTGAGTGTTAGTGTGTGTGTGTTAGTGTGTGTGAGAGTGAGTGTAGTGTGAGTGTTTGAGTGTGTAGTGAGTGTGTGAGTGTGAGTGTTAGAGTGAGAGTGAGTGTTAGTGTGTGTGTGTGGTGTCTGCTAGTGAGTGTCAGTGAGTGTGTTACTGTGTGTGTCTTACTGAGTGTGTGTGTGTTAGTGAGTCTGTTTGATGTCTGTTAGTGAGTGTGTGTTTGTCAATGAGAGTGTATGTTTTGTAAGAGTGTGTATGTATGTCTGTCGCTGACTGTGTCTCTGTCAGTAAATGTGTGTGTCTGTTAGCTAGTGTGTATGCGTCTGTAAGTGTGTGTGTGTGTGTGTGTCTTCAGCACTTACCTTTCTCCAGCGCCGGACTCCCTTGGCGCTGAGGATCCCTCAGCCTCTCAGCTCCGAATGCGACCGCGCACGCATTCAAACCGCCCATAGGAAAGCATTACTCAATGCTTTCCTATGGACGTTCAGTGTGCTCCTCTAGCGGCTGTCCGTGAGACAGCCACTAGAGGCTGGATTAACCCTCAGTGAAACATAGCAGTTTCTCTGAAACTGCTATGTTTTCAGCTGCAGGGTTAAAACTAGAGGGACCTGACACCCAGACAACTTCATTGAGCTGATGTGATCTGGGTGTCTGTAGTGGTCCTTTAAAGGACCACTATAGTGCCAGGAAAACATACTCGTTTTCCTGGCACTATAGTGCCCTGAGGGTGCCCCACCCTCAGGGACCCCCTCCCGCCCGGCTCTGGAAAGGGGTAAAACTTACCTTTTTCCACCGCTGGGCAGAGAGCTCTCCTCCTCTTCTCCTCCCCGTCGGCTGTATGCGCACGCGCGGCAAGAGCTGTGCGCGCATTCAGCCGGTCACATAGGAAAGCATTCATAATGCTTTCCTATGGACGCTGGCGTGCTCTCACTGTGAAAATCACAGTGAGAAGCACGCAAGCGCCTCTAGTGGCTGTCAATGAGACAGCCACTAGAGGAAATAGGGGAAGGCTTAACCCATTCATAAACATAGCAGTTTCTCTGAAACTGCTATGTTTATGAAAAAATGGGTTAACCCTAGCTGACCTGGCACCCAGACCACTTCATTAAGCTGAAGTGGTCTGGGTGCCTAGAGTGGTCCTTTAAGTGTGTGTGCATCTGCATGCACTGGCGTACATACCGCGGTCGCAGGGGTCGCAGCCCTGTAACCCCTGCGACCAGGTGCCAACCGCCATGTGTTGCGGCCTGGCCCGCGCGCGGGGGGGGGGCCCACGGATCAATTTTCGCACCGGGGCCCCATGGGTCATGTGTACGCCACTGCTCCTACCCCTCCTTCCCCAGTCATGTTTTCCAGCAATAGCCCCGGGTGGGACCCTTGTGCTGCCATGGCATATGACCAGGAAAAGAAAATTATGGTAAGTATGAATAAATTTTCCATTTTCCTGGCCATATCCATGGCAGCACAACATTGGGTAATACCCAAGCAATAAACCAGGGAGGGAAAGAGACACAGACTCCAAAATTTGAATGCAAAGTGTATTAACACCACAACAAGTGAAAAAATAGAAATCAGGCATCGGATACAGACAGAACTGATTTAGCAAATTGATCAGATAGACCTGCTCTAACATCAATTTGGTAGCTCTTAATGAAAGTGTTAGAGGAAGACCATGTAGCTGCTTTACAAATGAGTTCAGGAGAAACATTAGCAGCGGCTGCCCAGGAAGATGAGAGAGCCCTCGTGGAATGGGCTTTAAGACCCACAGGGACCGGATATCCAGCAGATTGATAAGCCAGAATAATAGCTGCTACTATCCACCTGCTAATGGTAGATTTGGGAGCTTGTGAGCCCTTTTTACAGCCGCAATGAAGGACGAAAAGACTGTGAGAAGTACGCCAAGCAGAAGTCCTATCAATATATATCTGGAGGCATCTTACTAGATCCAGAGAAGATAGGTTAGTAGAATTCTCCATTTCTTGGGAGTCAGACCTCAGAGATGGAAGAACAATATCCTCGTTGATGTGAAAGGAGGAGGTGACTTTAGGTCGAAATTCGGGAACCGTACGGAGGACGACTCTGTCTTTGTGAAAGACCGTAAAAGGCTCCTTAATGGATAGAGCGTGGAGCTCAGAAACCCTCCTGCCGGAAGCTAGGGCAATCAGCAAAGCAGTCTTAATAGAGAGAGCATGAAGTGGAACTGTCTCAAACGGTTCAAAAGGTTCCAACTTTAAAGCATTCAAGACCAAAGGGAGATTCCAAGATGGAACAAATGGTTTAATAGGAGGTTTTATCTGAAGGACTCCTTTGATGAATCTGATGACATCCGAGTCCAGTGCCCATCGATGATTGGTTAGAGCGGACAAAGCCGAGACGTGCACCTTGAGAGTGTTATAGCTCAGCCCTTTAGCAAGCCCAGACTGCAGGAACTCCAAAATATTAGAGGAGGAAGGATCCTGAATATCAATGTTCCTGTGAAGGGCCCAGTCGGAGAAAACTTCCCACACTCTATAATAAGTGGCCGAAGTGGAATGCTTACGCGCCTTCAGCATAGTGCCTATAACGTCCTGGGAGAATCCTTTGCTCAAAAGCCGGTTCCTTTCAGTCTCCAAGCCATGAGATTGAGAGAGACAGGATTTGGATGTAACACAGGACCCTGGAACAGAAGATCCGGAGTTCTGGGGAGTGGGAGAGGAGGTTCCACTAGAAGACTTTGAAGCAGAGGAAACCAGGGTCTTCGAGGCCAATAAGGCGCAATCAGGATGAGAGACACCTGCTCTGTTCTCATCTTCCTCAGGAGCGGGAGAATTAGTGGAAACGGGGGAAACGCATAGCCCATCCTGAACCTCCAGGGGCTTGATAAAGCATCCCTCCCCAGTGCTAGGTGGTCGTCTTCTTTCGTGAAGAAAAGCTTTACTTTTCTGTTGGCCCGAGTGGCTAGAAGGTCTACTTGAGGGAGACCCCATTTGTCCACAATCATGCGGAATACACTGTCTGAGAGGCACCATTCCCCCGGATCTATCCTGGATCTGCTGAGAAAATCCGCCAGTTGATTCCGTTTCCCTGGTAGATGGATGGCAGTAAGGCCCGCCAGGTTTCTCTGAACCCACCACATCAGGTGATTCATGATTTCCATCATCTTGCAGCTCCTGGTACCCCCTTGGTGATTGACATAGGATACTACGGTAGAGTTGTCCGTCCTTATCTTCACCCATTGCCCCTTGAGATGAATCGAGAAGTGTTTCAATGCTTTGAGGACAGCCAGAAGCTCTAGGCAATTGGAATGAACATTGTTTGCCCTGAAACTCCATTCTTCCTGCGCAAAGTCGTGGAGACAATGAGCGCCCCATCCCCACTGGCTGGCATCCGTTGTCACAGTTATCCACGCGATATCTCCTAGTGGAAAACCCTTTGATAGGTGCTCCCTGTTTAACCACCAGATTAGAGAATGGCATACATTCAGGGAAAGTTTGATGGGTTGGTGCAGGTTCCCGGAGGAGAATTGTCTCAGGAAATTGGCTTGGAATGGTCTCATTCTCCACTGTGCCCATCTGGTCAGTCCTATTGTGGAGGACATGGAACCAAGGAGGCTCATTATGGCCTTTGCAGGGGCCACCCTGGATATCAGCATTCTTCTCAATAATATCTTGAGTTTCCGTATTCTTGCTGATGAAAGTTGGACAGTGCCCTTTAGAGTGTCGAAGTGAGCACCTAAGTAAACCATAGATTGCGTTGGGTGGAGGTGGCTCTTCTTGGTGTTGATCTTCCAGCCGTGAGCTTGCAGAAACTGAATGCTGGTAATAGCATGGGATGTCAGAGAATCTACGTTGTTTCCTAAGATCAAGATGTCGTCCAAATAATGGTAAATCGCAATGTTCTGCTTTCTGAGTTCTGCAATGAGAACAATCAGGACCTTTGTAAATGTCCTCGGAGCTGTGCTCAGACCAAAGGGGAGGGCCCTGAACTGGAAGTGACCTTCTTCCACAGCAAACCTCAGAAACTTTTGATGAGTTTGGGCAATGGGTATGTGAAAATACTCATCTAACAGATCTATAGACAGCATCCATTGGTTGGGTGACACTACTGTGAAGAAATGACTCCGTTAATCAGGATTTCTACCTTTTTTGTACAGTTAATTCACCAAAGTCAGCTGGAATTCGGCATATAGCTTTCATTTCTACCCTTCGGATGGATTCAGGCGAATTCCCTGTGTAAAATATAGGTGGCCGCCATTTCGGCACTTTACACGTGGCCGCGGCCATTTTACGTGCGAACAGCGGTGTTTGCCCGTCAACGCGTGGAACTAAAATCGGATACGCAAACAGGCGAACACCGCTGAGACCTCCATACATCCAGAACTTCGCACGGGAACGACCGAATCACCGCCCGTTCGGTAGTTACATGTAACTTAGTATGGGGATTTCAACGATCACAAAGATGCGAAGGGATGGCAGGGCTTTCGTCTCTTTTATTCGCCTAAACGGAGACCGACCGCAGGGCCAAAACTTACGGCTAGATGGTCCGTGCGGTCGGTCAAAACTTTAGTGTTCCATAACTCCCGAACCATTCATCCGAATGGACTGATTTTTTGATATGTTGTCCCCACAAATGAGAACTATCCAGCGGTACCAAATTTAAAGGTGTACCCCCTGTTTTTGGGGTACATCCAGAACTGGGGTAAAATAGTGCACGTTTTAATTAAGTTAACTGTTTATCAGAGGGGAGGGAGGTGTGGGCTGTAACCTATACCTGATTGGTGATTTAATGCCTCCCCCTGGGTGTGTACTTCTTGTCTGTAACCTCAATAAAAAGCAGGCTGGAGATTCCAGACCTCAGATCTACTTGTATCCTGATTCTGGACTCTGACTGTTATTTGGGAATTCGTATGCTTTACCAAGGGGATTATCTTGGGAAGCTGTTATATTTCTTATGGACTTCATTGCTTGGATCTACCCTAGACGCTGGCATTGCAGGAGGAATTATCAAAGCGGTTCAGCTATACTTGATTTCCTTACAACTGGTGGCAAGCGGAGGGATTCGAATCCCAAATGGACATTTCAAAACAAGCAAAGGAATGAATGGCTCAGCAGTACCAGCTACTTAAAAGAACCACGCTAAAGGACTTACTGGAAGCTCGAGGCAGAGTGGCAAGTAACAAAACAAAAGCCACGCTAATTGCGGAGCTAATGCAGAGCGATAATACCAGTAATATAGAGATGGATCAAGAGGAAGAAACCGTGATGCAAAAGGACATCCGATGGACACTCAGTTTATTGGGACCCAATCCATCCTCAGAGGCGATACTGCAGGTCGTAGCACAAGCCAGACAAGCGCAAAAAGAGCGAGATGACCGGGACAGAGCGTCACAGGGGGATTTGCTACACCCCCCGAGAAGTATTGGGGAAATACCAAAGAAGGTAAATTATGCAGCGTTTAAATCATTTGTTGACAATGAAATGGAAATTGACAGTTACTTGCAAGACTTTGAACGTCAGTGTGCACTGGAGGGATTAGACTCCACCAAATGGGCTGCAGTCTTCAGCAGTAAATTGTCAGGTAGAGCAGCCGAGGCGCTGCGAGCAGTACCTGAGGGGGACATACATAATTATGAGAAAATAAAAGACATTTTGTTGGCCAGATATGCGGTAACTCCGGAGGCATACCGGAAAAAGTTTAGAGACCTGAGAAAGACTGGGAGAGATTCCCATACGGAATGGGCTTTTCGCCTACAGCGGGCAGCCCGCAATTGGATGAAGGGCTGCCAGGCAACCACCCTAGAAGAAGCTTTGCAACTAGTGATACTGGAGCAATTTTTTAATCATACTGCAGAGGACATAAAAGACTGGGTAAAAGATAGGAAACCAAAAACCGTGGAGGAGGCCGCTAGGCTAGCGGACGAGTACCAGGATAACAGGAGGAAGGAGCCAGGGGCGAGCAGACCACCATTTAAGCCTCAGTACACAGCTCCAACAAACCCGGCTCCACCTAGACCTGCCATAGGTAACCCCCCACCGAACCCAGCAAACACACCTCGACCTCCTGCAGTGTGTCACTACTGCAAGCAACCAGGACATTACAAGTATCAGTGCCCTCGCTTAAACCGGGGAAGCTGGGAACGGCCAGCCCCACAACAACCCAGGGCAGCTGCTCACTGTGTGCAACAGGAACACACAGGCCCTGCCCTTAACCACGAAGAACAGTGGAGTGTATTACATGAGGTCAATCCAGTACAAGCTGGGGGGGACAACCGGGACCACCACCGCCAATGGATTACCGTCGATGGCGTGGGGGCCCGGGCGCTGAGAGACTCTGGGGCTACTTTGACTGTGGTACAGCCCCACACGGTCAGAGCACAAGCTCGCACCGGACGCACAGTCGCTGTAAGGGTGGCTGGGGGCGCTATTCACAAACTGCCCACCGCTAATATGCTTGTTGATTGGGGTTCCGGGTCTAAACAACTGGAGGTGGGGATTATGCAAGAACTGCCCGCCGAGGTTTTGTTGGGAAATGATGTGGGATGCCTAACCTCTCAACTAGCCCGAGACCCCCTGCCGAGGCCTACCCGGTTACCACCCGAGCTCAAGCCAGACTGGAAGCTCCGCTGCACTCTGAGGAAAACCAGGTAAGATTCGAAATACCTCCCTTACCCGATCCCCCCGTACCCTTCTGGGATACCCCCCAGGGGTTTGAACAGGAACAGCGTACTGACCCCACATTAGAAGGCTATAGGAAGGCCGCGGCCGCTACCCCCGAGAACAACCCGCACGAAAAATTTGAGTGGTATAAGGGGTTGCTATATAGGGTAACCGAGGGGGTGGGACAGGGGGCTACCCAGGTCATAAAAAGACAGTTAGTTGTGCCCCGTAAATTTCGGGCTGAGTTGTTAAAACTCAGTCATGACATTCCCCTAGCAGGACATTTAGGGGTCAAAAAGACCAGAGACAGGTTAACTCAAACCTTCTTCTGGCCCAGAGCCACCCAGGACCTCAAGTACTATTGCAGGACATGTGATGTATGCCAAAGGGTAGGGAAAAGGGGAGACCTTCGGAAGGCTAAGCTTCACCCCCTACCCATCATCGAACAGCCCTTCCACCGAGTAGCGGTGGATTTAATAGGACCCCTCAGTCGCCCCAGCCCGTCGGGCAAAAAGTTTATCCTAACGGTGGTCGACTACGCCACTAGATACCCGGAGGCAGTCGCCCTCACCAATATAGAGGCCGAGACCGTGGCAGAGGCCCTTATTCAGATATTCACCCGAGTAGGTTTCCCGCAGGAGATACTCTCCGATCGGGGGACGCAGTTCACAGCTACCCTGACGCAACAACTGTGGCAGAGCTGTGGAGTGCAGCCCCTGTTCAGCGCCCCGTATCATCCCCAGACTAACGGGCTCTGTGAACGTTTCAATGGCACTCTAAAACAGATGCTAAAAACTTTTACAGAGTCCCACAAGAATTGGGAAAAATTCCTTCCCCACCTTCTGTTTGCCTACCGTGAGGTGCCCCAGGCCTCCACTGGGTTTTCCCCCTTCGAACTCCTGTATGGGAGAAAAGTTCGGGGCCCACTGGAGCTCGTACGGGAACACTGGGAGGGCAATACAGATGAGGGGGGAGTCCCTATCGTCCAGTATGTCCTGGAGTTCCGGGACCGTCTGCGGGCCCTCACCGAATCAGTTCGGGAGAACCTGCAGGCGGCCCAGGAGGACCAGAAAAAGTGGTACGATAGGAGGGCCCAGGATAGAGTGCTGGACTTAGGGCAGAAGGTACTGGCTCTGAGGCCAGTTAAAAAGGACAAGCTGCAAGCAGCCTGGCAGGGACCCTTTAAGGTAGTGGAACAGGTTAGCGAGACTACCTACATCGTGAGCAAATGCTCAGATGAAAGGCTGACCAAAGCCTTCCATGTGAACATGCTCAAACCATATTTTGAAAGAACAGAGGAGGTGGGCGCCGTGTGCGCCCCCGCCACAGAGGATAGTGAAGGGCTACCCCTTCCTGACTTACTGGATACCACCCCCTGTACTATTGACCAAGTAAGCTTGGGTCAAAATTTAGACCTCCTGGAGAAAGGTGAGGCTACTCAACTGCTGCAGGGATACCGAGAGATGTTTTCCGCTACCCCCGGCTATACCTCCGCTGCGGTACACCGTGTGGAAACCCAGGGAGAGACGCCCCTACGGCAACAGCCATATCGGATCCCGGAAGCAGTACGTGAGAGTAATAGAACCCTCCCAAAGTCCTTGGGCCTCCCCGGTGGTACTAGTACCGAAGCGCGACGGCACTACGCGCTTCTGTGTAGATTACCGGAGGCTTAACGACCGTACCATAACCGATGCCTACCCCATGCCTAGAATAGATGAGCTCTTAGACCGTATGGCGGGGGGGAACTACTTGACTACCCTGGACCTGTGCAAGGGTTATTGGCAGATCCCCTTGGAGCCTGCGGCCATCCCCAAGTCGGCGTTCGTCACCCCTTTTGGGCTATACCAATTCAAGGTTATGCCCTTTGGGATGAAGAACGCCCCGGCTACGTTTCAGCGGATGGCGGATAGGCTCCTGGAGGGGTTTCAGGACTTCGCATGTGCGTATCTAGATGATATTGCCATCTATAGCCGCACATGGGGAGACCATCTAGGTCATGTGTCCAGGGTACTCGAACGAATCCACCTCGCAGGGCTCACTTTGAAACCCGACAAATGTCACGTAGGCCTAGCCGAGGTCCAGTATCTAGGCCACCGGGTCGGCTCCGGTAGACAACGCCCAGAGCCCGCTAAGGTAGAGGCCATAGCTAACTGGCCCCAACCCCGGACCAAAACCCAGGTACTGGCTTTCTTAGGGACGGCCGGGTATTATAGAAAGTTCGTCCCAGAATATAGCGCCCTGGCCAAGCCCCTCACGGACCTTACCAAAAAGGCCCTTCCCAAACAGGTCTCCTGGACCCCAGAGTGCACGGACGCTTTCCAGAAGCTCAAAGCGGCATTGAGTGAGGCCCCTGTGTTGGCAGCACCCGATTACACTAAACAATTTCTTGTCCACACAGATGCCTCCATGTTTGGGCTGGGAGCCGTGCTAAGCCAGGTGGGGGCGGATGGCATGGAACACCCGGTGGCATACCTCAGCCGTAAACTTTTGCCCCGAGAAGTCAGCTATGCCACCGTAGAAAAAGAGTGCTTGGCCCTCGTGTGGGCCCTCAAGAAACTTCAGCCCTATCTGTATGGGCGAGCGTTTACCCTTATGACCGACCACAACCCCCTGGTATGGCTCAACCGGGTAGCTGGTGACAACCCCAGGCTACTCCGGTGGAGCTTAGCTCTCCAACCATACAATTTTACCATGCAGTACCGTCCGGGTAAACAAAATGGGAATGCGGATGGTCTGTCCCGCCAGACCGAACTGGACACCTAAAAACGTACTTTCATCGGACATCCCCAAGCCAACCCGACAGGGTCTAGGCGGGTATGCCGACCTATGGACTTATAGGGGAGCAGTGTGAAGAAATGACTCCGTTAATCAGGATTTCTACCTTTTTTGTACAGTTAATTCACCAAATTCAGCTGGAATTCGGCATATAGCTTTCATTTCTACCCTTCGGATGGATTCAGGCGAATTCCCTGTGTAAAATATAGGTGGCCGCCATTTCGGCACTTTACACGTGGCCGCGGCCATTTTACGTGCGAACAGCGGTGTTTGCCCGTCAACGCGTGGAACTAAAATCGGATACGCAAACAGGCGAACACCGCTGAGACCTCCATACATCCAGAACTTCGCACGGGAACGACCGAATCACCGGCCGTTCGGTAGTTACATGTAACTTAGTATGGGGATTTCAACGATCACAAAGATGCGAATGGATGGCAGGGCTTTCGTCTCTTTTATTCGCCTAAACGGAGACCGACCGCAGGGCCAAAACTTATGGAACTATTTTCGGCTAGATGGTCCGTGCGGTCGGTCAAAACTTTAGTGTTCCATAACTCCCGAACCATTCATCCGAATGGACTGATTTTTTGATATGTTGTCCCCACAAATGAGAACTATCCAGCGGTACCAAATTTAAAGGTGTACCCCCTGTTTTTGGGGTACATCCAGAACTGGGGTAAAATAGTGCACGTTTTAATTAAGTTAACTGTTTATCAGAGGGGAGGGAGGTGTGGGCTGTAACCTATACCTGATTGGTGATTTAATGCCTCCCCCTGGGTGTGTACTTTTTGTCTGTAACCTCAATAAAAAGCAGGCTGGAGATTCCAGACCTCAGATCTACTTGTATCCTGATTCTGGACTCTGACTGTTATTTGGGAATTCGTATGCTTTACCAAGGGGATTATCTTGGGAAGCTGTTATATTTCTTATGGACTTCATTGCTTAGAACTACCTTAGACGCTGGCATTGCAGGAGGAATTAACAAAGCGGTTCAGCTATACTTGATTTCCTTACAACTACTTTTATTATAGACTGTAGGGATTCCATTTTGAACCTGCGAATGTGCAGATGCTTGTTTAGCCTGTGTAGATCCAGAATGGGTCTCCATCCCCCTGAGGATTTCTTCGTTAAGAAGATGTGGGAGTAAAACCCTTGAGTTCTTTCGCCAGCTGGCACTTTGGTGATAACCTTCTCCTTCTGCAAGGAAAGGATGAAGTCTTGTAGGGCCATGCACTTTTCCTTGTCCCCTGGCCACTTTGTGAGGTGAAAGGACCTGCTTGGAGGATGCTCGAGGAATTCTATCAAGTAACCTCTCCGAATAATATCCAGTACCCAACCGTCGCTTGTGGATACTTCCCATATCGGTAGATATTGGAGAAGACAAGCCCCGATACCTTCGGATTTGTGAATTATATAGTCATAGATTCCTCGGGTTTTTAGAGGAAGATGAACCGCGTGACTTGCCTCCTCTGTTTCCGGATGGGGCTCCTCTCCCAGGTTGAAATCTGGAATATTCTCTGCCCGGCTTGTAGGACCTACTGTCATGAAAGGAATGGTACTCTTTCCGGGCACGAAAGGATCCTTTATACTTCCTCTCCTGAGGTAGAAAGGCTTTATTCCCTTCAGCCGCCCTCTTAATGCATTCGTCCAATTTCTTGCCAAATAACATACTCCCGTGAAATGGCAAAGAACACAAACTATTCTTGGAGGAAGCATCGGCTGCCCAAGATCTGAGCCAAAGTGCTCGCCTAGAGGAAATCGAGAAGGACATATTTCTAGCAAGGCTCCTTACCAGATCCACTGCGGCTTCTGATGAAAAATCAATTGCTAGACGCATATCTCTTAGGTCCTCCACAATGGAAGAACGGCTTCTGCCACTCCTGATGTCCCCTTCCAGCTCCTGTATCCAAACCTTCATAGCTCTTGTAACTGACGTGAGAGCAACGGCAGGGTGGAGACTTGTGCCTGAGGCTACATAGGATTTGGAAAGGTAGTATTCCATCTTACGATCCATAGGATCCCTGAAGGAACCTGCATCGTCTACAGGAAGGGTAGTGTGCTTGGCTAGTCTGACCACTGCAGCATCAACTTTAGGTGGAAAATCCCATGTTTCAGCATCTTTGGAATGAAACGGATATAATCTGGAGAACTTCCCTTTTGCAGATGATCTCCGGTCAGACCTGGACCATTCTTCTTTAATAAGGTCACTAATTGTGGCATGCACAGGGAAAGCCGCTCTTTTTCTTCTAAGATTAGAGAAATAGCGGTTAGATGTAGATGGTTCCTCCTCTGAGGGTTCCTTCAAGGTAAGGGTTTCTCTGACCCGGGCAATTAAATGATCCACCTCCGCAGGCACCAGGAAGTCAGGATCAGGGATAGCCTCCTCCTCCGAGGAAAAAGCTAGGTCTCTCAGAGAAGCTGAATCCATTAACTCTTCTTCAGAGTTTCCTGGAGATAAATCTGAGGGCTCAGAATATCTAGGTCGCTTGTGGGTCTTACCAACCTCTCTTATGCCCTGGGCAACTGCATGCTTGATAAGTTGCATAAAGTCCGGTGTTGAATGAGAAGGGCCAGCAGCTGCTGAGAGACAATCTGAACAGAGACGTTTCCCTTCTATGGCTCTGTTATCACAGGATATACACAGCGTCCTTTTGGGCGACTTCCCCTTGGACGATCCTGAAGTCTTTGTACTTTTAGCACTGAAATACAACAAACGTGCTCATTAGTACATTACCTCTCTTTTTTTTTTTTTTTTAAAAAGGATGGCTTACCTATATTGCTTAGATTGTGACCTATTGTGATGAGAAGAATCCGATTCCCTGGATCCTGAGCGAGAATCCATCTATAAAGAATAGATGGAACAGCGAAACTAATACCAAGAAGAAATATAAACAAAAATAAGAAATAATAAAATAGGAGGAAAAAAAAAAAAAACTTACTTTGATGCTTTAGAAGGAAAAGGAATCTGGAAAGGCGAAGAACCAACAGGATGGTGCAGAAAAACTTTCCTGGAGGAAGAAACTCAACCTACCCTGAAAAAAGAGGTCTGGCGCTTTAAGAAGGGCATCTGACGTCATCGCGCATGCGCCAATGAGCATGAAAACACGCGAACGGCCCAATGAATAGATTTTGCGTGCGAACATGCTAATTAGTTAATCGCGTTCGCGCGCTTTTTCAAACGAAGCCGCGCGAACGCTTAGAAACAACCGAACGTCGCGCATGCGTCCCGGAGCCCACGAATGCCGTGCAGGCGCACATGAGACTCCCGAATGCCGCGCAGGCACACAGGAAACTCCCGAACGCCGCGCAGGCGCACAGGAACTCCCGAACGCCGCGCAGGCGCACAGGAACTCCCGAACGCCGTGCAGGGGCAGGGGAACCACAGCACAGAGAGATTACAGGTTTCTTAGAGAAGGAGACCAACTACTTACTGATCTTCAGAAGAATAATCTTTACAGGTAAGAACCAATCCATGGAGTCATTACCTTGATTCTGGGGGGAGAAAATCCAAGTCCGGAAACCAGCCAAAATTCCATGTTATTCCACTTGCTACCTCTGGGGTTATTGCAAGAATTATAGGAAGGAAAAACCCCCGGTCACTAAAGGGGTTTTCTCCAGGGGGACACCTTTGCGCAGGGCCGTATACTGGAGACTTCCCAGGGGAGAGAGGGTGAACTCCCCAGGGGCTAGAGGAACTAATCCTCAGGTAAGCCATAAAGAAAATCTAATAGTCTGAAAAAGACCGACATGTCCTAGGGATAGGACAGGAAAAAAAGACTGGGGAAGGAGGGGTAGGAGGTGGTACTTATACGGCTTAATAATTATTCCTGTCCAATGGGGATAGGGAGGAGCTACCCAATGTTGTGCTGCCATGGATATGGCCAGGAAATATATATATCGACTACATATATATAAATAATTTAATAAACTATTTAGTAACTGCATGTGGCTTAGTGTGTATATAAGTATATATATAGAAAAACAGAAAATGACCGCACTCAGGGACTTGTAAATATCACTAAAACGTAACTTTTAATGTTCAAAATAAATCAGGATGAAAGCCCAAATATGGGGCTGAAACGTTGATTTGATTTGTTTTGAACATTAAAAGTTAAGTTTTAGTAATATTTACAAGTCCCTGAGTGCGGTCATTTTCTGTTTTTCTATGCTATTTGCCTGACCAGCACCGGGCACATTATTTACCTATTCCAGGAGTGCAAGCAACTTTGTATTTTAAGTGTGTGTGTATATATATATATATGTATATATATATATATTATATTTATGTGTATGTATACTATTATACTTAACTATATTAACTTTCAATTAATTGCACTTTACCATCTAGAATGATTAAAGGACCACTATAGTGCCAGGAAAACAAACTCGTTTTCCTGGCACTATAGTGCCCTGAGGGTGTCCCCACCCTCATGGCCCCCCTCCCGCCAGACTGAAGTCGGAGGAAGGGGTTATATTCTTACCTTTCTCCAGCGCCAGGCTCCCTCAGCGCTGGGGACTCTCCTCCTCCTTCCGACGTCATCAGCTGAATGTGCATGCCTGGCAAGAGTCTCAATGCTTTCCTATGGACGCTGGCGTCTTCTCACTCTGCAAATCACAGTGAGAAGCACAGAAGCGCCTCTAGCGGCTGTCAATGAGACAGCCACTAGAGGCTGGATTAACCCATATGTAAACATAGCAGTTTCTCTGAAACTGCCATGTTTACAGCAGGCAGGGTTAATCCTAGATGGACCTGGCACCCAGACCAATTCATTAAGGGGTGCCTATAGTGCCTATAGTGGTGAGTGGGTGCCTATAGTGGTACTTTAATTAGAGTTAACTTTTATGTACACTGTATATTATAGACTTCACAGATATAATAATAATTACACCAAAAAATTCATATTATACAAGGAGGATGTTTTTTCACTTAAATTAATTTCTTTTAAATTCTGTATTAGTCATAAAAAAATAAAAATATAAATATTGAATATATATTACTAACTACTCCTAAATTTATATGAATCTCTCTTTAATATACTACTTTGGCGATACTAGAGAGAAATTGCCTATTGTGTTCTACAGTGGAACGCACAGCCATCTTGGAAGTTGACGAATGCGGAAGTCGTCACTTGAATACACGGAAGTGCCTGCTGGAACGCACCTCCATTCATTTCTTTGTCCGGCAAATGAAAACCAGTGGAAACCTGACATTCAAACAGGTGATTACACCTCCGGATCGGACCAATTGGGTTCTGGAAGAGTGAAGAGGCTCACTGGATCACCAATGAACTTTGGGATTAGCCCTGTTTAAAGGGACTGACAGGTGGGGGTTGTTAGGCTGCTTTTTTCCCTGACATTATTGTTTTATGATTGCTGCTGATTTGTTGGTCCCATACAAGTCTCATACGCCAGGAATGAAACGCGTAGAACCTACTGCTATTTTTATACTATTTTGAATTTATTTTACATTTGGTCTTGTTTGTACCAATAAAGCTGCTAAAAACAACGCCTATAATCTGGAGTCCTGATTTGCCTGAGAGTGAACAGATCCAGGAGAGTTTGGGAGTTTCCCATTTCTATTGGGGGCGGCACCTTTGGAACGGATATCTACTGTACTCCTGTGAGTGTATTACATGACAGCGCTAATAGTTTTCATATACTGTATTACACTATATTTGTGATTTTTTTTTATTTCTAGAGGTTTACAGCTGTATCCCATTATCTTAAAATATATATATATTCGTTGTTAAGGGATTACTACCTTTGGAAGTAATCTAAGGGAAATTGTTTTTTTAGATAAGTATTACTTCATTAGTTTTGTATAATCACCCATAAAACATAGTTATGTGGTGAAGGTTGTTTGTATAAATAAATCTGTTTCTACATATCAACTATCTATTTGTCTGTCTGTCTGCCTGCCTGTCTGTAACTTTGCCTATCTTTCTGTAACTTCAGCTTGCTGAAGTGTTTTATGGCTGAGGAGTAGCCTACTTTAACCCCAGTTTATAAAAGTGCTGATTTCTACAAGAAATCAGCAATTTTATAAGTTTGCTAGGGAATAGCCCCTTGGCTGGAGGTTTGCAGACTCTGTTTCAGGTGATACATCCATAAGAGACTCCCTCCGTTAGCTCCTGCTTGAGCGTGCCTGCCTTCCCACTCACCAGCTCCTTAGCTGCAGACCTCAGACCAGACATGTGCGAGTGCACATGAGCCAACGCGCGCACACTAGGCGCACGCAAGTGCACGGGAAGGCACGCACACATGTAGCTGTGTGGGTGTACATGTGCACCAATTCAGATGTTTCTCAATGAGAAGCCTCTGATTGGTTACTTGACTGCTGAACCATGTAAACCTTCCCGCTGCCCAATAAAAACACAGACACCTGTATAGTGCGTAAGGGCAACTGCCACAGCTTTATTGAACTTCCACCTGTCAGCTGATGGGGGTGATTATTCGACCAGACAGATATCACTTTCAGTTTTCATAGTCTGAAGCAGCCTGCCTTCCGCCAGGTATCCCGCTGTGACAAAAAACAGAAACAACCAGAAAAACACCACAACCACCACCAACCATAAGTAACACACCTTGCAATATTCAAGGGAGGGAGGAAAAGAGCTCCTAACGTTATACTCCTTCCTTTTGAAGTGACAAGTGCCTACCCCCCAGACTCCTTTTTATCTATACCTCCTTTCTGCAATATTGTTTCCCCCATTGATCCACCCACTTTCGTGGGCAGAAGTCATGCTTTCCTTCCTTGGCAGTCCAGAGAATCTCTTGACTGCTGACCCATGTAAACCCTCCCGCCACCCAATAAATACAAAGACACCTGTATAGTGCATAAGGGCAACGGCCACAGCTTTTTTGAACTTTTGAACCAACATTAACTTCCACCTGTCAGCTGATGGGGGTGATTATTCCATCAGACAGATATCACTTGCAGTTCCCAGAGTCCGAAGCAGTCTGCTTTCCGCCTTCAGCGCAAACAGGCTGCGACTCGCCAATCCGAATTCGCACTTGCCTACATATGCACTGGCCAGGTATCCTACCACCGCGATGCCGGCCTCCTGCCCCCTCCCCGGCATCGCGCCCCCCGCCACCAGCTCCCTATCAATCTCAGACCTATCAGATTCAAGTGGATCCCATCCTTCCGCATCAAATTTATATTGTTTCCTTCCAACTCGACATGCCTGACCACAATCCCCCCAAGCCATTGGACAAACCTAGCAATAGTCATGTTGAGTTTTTGCCTACTGCGCTGAGCCCTTTGGTATGAGGCAGGCGCTGCCAGCACGGCCTGGGAACCACCTCCGACCACACCACTGTAGCCAGTAGTGGGATTCAAAAATGTTAGTAACCAGTTCCGACTTTTCATACGCTCACATTGACCATATGCATATATATATATATATATATATATATATACCATAAGGGGCAATAACACCCTGAAGGGGGCAGGGAATGCTATTAATGCATTAAATGCATAAACCTTGTATATAAAGCTAATGTGCAGTAAATACAAAAATTAGGTATACCATGCCAATGAGCAATAATTACATAGATTTGATATATCATGTCAATTAAACACATAAACTTGGTATATCATTCCAATCAGCAGTAAATGCATAAATCCTGACTATCATGCCAAAGAGCTTTCATACAATTTGTATATCATTCCAATGAGCCACATGTGCCTCCAAGAAGCCTGCTAGTACCATGTGCTCCCAAACAACCAGCCAGGTGGTGACAGTGTGTGTCGGGAGATAGAGACAGTGTAGAGGCGGTTATAATGTGGGAGAGTGTGTCTGGGATGGTGACAGTGTGTGGGGAATGGTGACAGACAGTGTGTGTGGGAGATGGTGGCAGAGAGTGTGTGTGGGAGATGGTGACCGTGTGTGTGGATGGTGACAGAGTGTGGGGTTGGTGACTGTGTGTGTGGGAGATGGTGACAGACAGTGTGTGTGTGAGGGTGGTGACAGTGTGTGTCGACTGTGTCAGGGTGTGGGGTTGGTGACAGTGTGTGGGGATGGTGACAGAAAGTATTTGTGGGAGTGGTGATAGTGTGTGTCGGGGATGGTGACAGTGTAAAGGTGGTTATAGTGTGGGAGGGTGACTGTGTAGAAGATCGTGACAGATAGTGTGGGTGGGAGATAGTGACAGAGAGTGTGTATGGTGACAGGGTGTGGGGCTGGTGACAGTGAGTGTGTGGGAGATGGTGACAGACAGTGTGTGTCGATTGTGACAGGGTATGGAGTTGGTGACAGTGTGTGTGGATGGTGAAAGGATGTGGGGTCAGTGACAGTGTGTGGGGGGGTGGTGACAGTGTGTGGGCGGGATAGTGTCAGTGCGTGGGGGAGTTGGTGACAGACAGTGTGTGTGTGTGGGGATGGTGACAGTGTGTGGAGGGATGGTGACAGAAAGTGTGTGTGTGGGGGGATGGTGACAGACAGTGTATGTTCGGGGATGGCAGTGTGTGTGGGAGGATGGTGACAGGCAGTGTGTGGGGGGGATGGTGATAGTGTGTGTGTGTGAGATGAAAATGTGGTATGGTGACATCGCCAGTAAAAGTGAAGTTTTTTGCATTTTTTTACATATTTACATATTGAATTTTTTTATATTATATATAAATATATATAACAATAATTATATATATATTTAATCAGTATCAGTCTACATGTAATTTAATATTAATATATATATATATATATATATATATATAATTATATATATATATTAATAGTAAAATACACCTAGACAGTGTATGTGTGTGTATGTATATGTGTATATATATACTTAGATCATATACATATTATATATATATGATCTAAGTATATATATATTTTTTTTTTTACACTTTTTAATTTTATTTTAATTTTATTTTCAGCCAGCAGGGGGACCACCTGTCATTACAGGCAGCCCCCCTGCTGGCAATGCAGGAGACAGCCTACCCGGCCATGTGATTGTGGGGTCCTCGCAAGGACCTCACTCTCACATGGCCGGGGAACACCGGAGGAGGAGGAACTACCGCGGGGGGGCTCCCTGGGAGTCCTTCCCACCGCGATCGCCGGCGTGGGACCGCCGGCAACCGGGTAAGTATTGAAAGACCGGAGGGCGTACAATTACGCCCGGCGGCGTTTAGAGCCGCCTAAAATAGCGCGTAATTGTACGCCCTCCGGTCTTAAGGGGTTAATTGATTAATAAATAATGAAGGAATAACCCACACCAGTCCAGAAAACTGCTTTTGAGTCAATTGTCCAATTACTTTTGGTCTCTTGAAAAAGAGGTGGCTACATATTAAAGAGCTATCATTCCAATTCCCTCCCTCCGATTTGGTTATGAACACCCTTAAATTAAAGCTTAGAGACTGCACTTTAAGCCCATATTAATTAAGTGTTCTTGCATAGCAAGACCACTTAATATTATCTCACATATATATTATTAAGTGTTCTTGCATAGCAAGACCACTTATTGTTATCTCACATATATATTATTATTCTTATTATAGCAAATTTGCCACCCTAACTCCTCCCACAGTTTTTACACTACATAGAAATAATTTTACCAAAATGTGCAGATTGTTCCCGATCGGATTGCTATTACTTTGTAGAACGTTTCGCCGAATGGTTCACGGAATATCGTCGTTCTTGTGGCGAAATTTGTCCCATAGGAATGAATGGCAAAGCTAGAGTGGGAGCTGGCAAAAGCTGAAAAATGAGGACATGATTTCTAAACTGCCACGACTCCCTCATTTTCAAGCCCACCTACACAAATCTTATATCAAAACGTTCAGCTATCCCTGCTGCCACTAAAAATGTCCTCAGCTAAGTCATAGTCCTGATAGTTTTCACAATATGACCATTAGTTTGCAACTCATGCCGTCCATTGACATTCATTGAAACTCCACTCTAGCCAGCTCAAATTTGAAGGGCAATTTCTAAACTGCAACTGTGCCTTCATTTTTAATACTTCAGAGACATACTATGCATCAAAATGTAGGTCTGGAGATTCTCACTATACAAAGCTCTATATAGCTCTTCGCTGTAGGATTTATAGTTTTTAAAATACGACAGTTTTAAGATGGCACCCGCCAAAATACTCTGACCTGGGCCAGGCTGGAGCAGCAAGTGATGTCATAGACAGGGGCTTTTGTACACCTGCTAATGTTTTTATAAATGTATGGTTTAATGTAACTGTGAAGCACTTTGGGCAACAACATTGCAATTAAATGTGCTATATAAATAAATAAAAGTTGAAATGCATTTCTCACGCTATCAAGCTTGCCATGTGCACTCTTTAAATTTTATCAATCAATTGGTTCGTGTAATGTTTACTATCTTTACTCACTCCAAACACTCCACGCAGTTACTCTGCCCAGTCCAACTTTCCACAGTTACTCCAGCCACTCCAACAACACAACAGTTACTCTAGCCACGCCACCCAGTTACTCCGCCCACTCCAGTTGTAGACTACTGGTGGAGGCAAGAACACTTCACACAATTTCCCCAGAAATTGTAGCTTTTCTAGTTATGTAACTGTAATTTGAATTTATTTTGGTAAACAGCCCAAATAACAATACTTAAATCAGTGTCAAAATATTTCCAGACCTAATTGTACATTAAAGAAGTATGATAGTTAGTTATGCATCATTAAAAAAATTATAGTGTAATTTTCATCACAAACCTATCTTCGATTGTGACAATTTGTAATGTCAGAAATGTTGTATGATACACAAGAGAATACATTCTTACTGATGTAAGTTAGACAAATCGCTAGAAATAAATGTAAAAATTAAACACTGTGTGGTTGCTACAAAAATCCCAAACTGACAAAGACTTTAAAAAATGTTTTTATGCTGCACAATTTATAAGGAAACATAGTACCCTGTCACATCCTTTCACATAATGTAATATTTTATATAGTTCGCTGGGACTTCCTCCACAGTCCAGTAACTAGGAAATTCTCCATCCTTGGCAGGCTTCATGAAATATGCCCAAATTAACCAACCCCCCAAATAAAATGTTTTTAAAAATGTGTAGAACTAGACAGCATGAGCTAATTTCAATATGTCACTTTAGGAAAATGTAGCATAGCTTTACATCATAAAAGCACTTGCAGCAGAAAACATTATATATATTATTAAAAATATATATGCAATTGTATACCGACAACATTTTTTTAGCTATCCCCACTATATGTTGTCGCAACCATTCCAGTCTTGGCCACACAGGGAACATCTGTGTTAAATGAACACTTCAAGCAGCATAACCACTGTACCTTTCTGTAGGGTTTATGGCACCTTTTTCCCTACATTGTAAGCAGTCAATGTAGTCTTATCTGAGTTTAGTGAATTACCCTGACAATGTCAAAATCAACATACAAAAGCATTATTAGATAGAAGTAATATAATAAGGCATTTCAATATAGCGGATTTGTCAGTGTCAGCAGACATGATTTTTTTTTGTTTGAACAGTAAATGAGCATTATTCTTTTCTAAAACATTCATAACATCAAAGACGTTCTCATGCCCTTGATACAAATGAACACCAGACTCCTTAATAAAGATTTTCTTAATAATGTAAAATTATCATTAATTCCATAGAGACTTTAATTGCAACTAACTAAGTAAAATAGTATTAAATATTTTGTCTGGTAATTTATATTTTGAACAGCATAGCTTAATATGAACATTATATAATGTGTCCTAAAAAAAACCATGGGCAAATATTTTACAGTTTGTTTGGAAAACAGGGAAAGTGAAATGAAGGAAATCATTCCATAGAGTAAAGCAAATATAAAGGGTTAAAACCTTTACAAGGAGCCCGTGTCAAAGAAAACGAGTAACTGATGTGGAAGAACCTAATCCAGCAGTCAGGAAGCCAATGTCAATGGCAACCTTAAGAGTTTGATTGGCCCCTAAAGATTGTACATTTATCCCATAGTCACTTGCTCTTCAGTCTGCTAAGTTTCCTTGTATCCCAAATTTGTTTGTGTTGTTCTTCCCACCCCCCTAACCATTGTCCCCAATTATATTGTATTTTTCACATGGAGCATTTAGATTTTATAAAATTTTTCCTTTCACTCCATTGTCCTTAATTTATTTATTTAATGGTCACAATCACATTAGCAATTCTTACTCTCTGCCTGGAGCTGGCAGTTGTCCTATTTCACTCTTTTTGACACGGACATCCTTTCTGCTCATTTCCTATGTTTCTCCTCTTATACCTCTTTTCTATTTTTGTTTACATTTTCTTCCATTCTCATGTGAGGTTGGTCAAAACTTTTACCCAGGGGTTATTTGGCATTGGCAGTATTCGTGGGATCTAAGTGCTATTTGGACAACTCGGGCGCTCAGATCCAGGCTATCCGGGGTATAATATGTGTGGGGTTCCTGTATGTTTTATATGTATTTTTAATATTTAATGTTTCATGCTTAGTCATTCTGACACAGAAATTCAGGGGCGTGTTGTGGGAGTGTTGTGGTTGTGTTTTACTGTATCCTTGCTGTGTATAAAAGTGGGCCATCTGGCCATAATAAAACATTCCTGTTGTACCCTTCATCAACTCTTGTCTGATGTTTGGGTATATGACTGACGAACCGCTGGATTTACTCTTATGCACAACTAGGATTTCAGGAACTGACAACTGCGCTCCATGCGAACAGGCTATAATCACTAAGTCCCTAGCATTTCGGGAACATACGAACGAACGGGCATACGATATACTAGGTGTTCGTTACACATGAAATTCTACAGAACCACTGTGCCTCGGTCTCTCTTCTGCCCACCCTTTTGAAATAATCCTTCTTCCTCATTTTTATGGTTTCTCTCTACTGTCTCCTTGGTTCTCTCTCCTTCACTTGTTCCCTGGTCTCCATATCTTGCACATATTTGCCCCTGATTTGCCCATTCTTGCCAGGGCTGGATTGGGGCTAAATATTAATATGTACTCTCCTACCTGACCCTCCATTTCTGAGAGGTGAACATTGCAATATAAAAACCAAAAGCAGGATGAATCCCAACATCCAGAAATGAGAATTGGCAACATTTATTTTGCTTTGTTTATTACAAATATTAACCTTTTAGTAACCACCCTTAACAACTTGTTGAGATTGTCGCAGCACCCTCCAGTTGCTTACCTCTCCCCCCTTTGAGGGCAGATGTTGTGCCTGTGGTCCAGCACTGGAGCTTGACTTTGATGTTTGCTCACAGAATCCTGCTACATGCTCTGTTCAATGGTTCCTCATGTCTGCCTGAATGGTACATAGCACAGAACACCATGCCTTGACCAATTCAGGCAGGTACATGGCAACAGCAGGACGAAATGTGTACAACAGGATCCTGTGAGCACATACAAACCCAGCTTGTAGCGGCCAAATATTTTGTTAGAGGGTTAGGGGTGACAAAAGGCATTTCAACAGTGTACAAAATTGTGGGGTTCTGCTTACATCTATAAATATAACTTAAAGGACCACTATAGTGCCAGGAAAACATACTCGTTTTCCTGGCACTATAGTGCCCTGAGGGTGCCCCCACCCTCAGGGACCCCCTCCCGCCCGGCTCTGGAAGGGGGAAAGGGGTAAAACCTTACCTTTTTCCAGCGCTGGGCGGAGAGCTCTCCTCCTCCTCTCCGCCTCCGTTACGCCCCGCCGGCTGAATGCGCACGCGCGGCAAGAGCTGCGCGCGCATTCAGCGATCGGAGGAGCATTTACAATGCTTTCCTATGGACGCGCTTGCGTGCTCTCACTGTGAAAATCACAGTGAGAAGCACGCAAGCGCCTCTAGTGGCTGTCAATGAGACAGCCACTAGAGGATTAGGGGGAAGGCTTAACCCATTCATAATTATAGCAGTTTCTCTGAAACTGCTATAATTATGAAAAAATGGGTTAACCCTAGAAGGACCTGGCACCCAGACCACTTCATTAAGCTGAAGTGGTCTGGGTGCCTAGAGTGGTCCTTTAATATAGAGGGCCTAATGAGATTTAGAATTGTGGTCATCGGCAAGCCTGGGTACACTTATGCTCTGGCCATATTGCTGAAGTATCATTTTGTTTGAGGAGCAGATATGATGTAAATAAAGGTTGAATGTGCGCCATATACAACACAACCAACTCGGCCCATAGAAATTTGCCTGGCATATACTCACCCTTAACTGTCTCCAAAATCTTTGTTGTTGCATTTCTGTTGTGCTCCTAAATATCACATGATGTTTGTCATTCACTCTTCCTCTCCCCTTACAAACTAATGTAGGTTAAAACAGCCTAAAGTCCATCACGTTTAACATTTAAAAAGGGGTTCCATAGAATTGCATGTAACAGAGAATATTGAATGATTGGGAGCAGGACTCTGCCTCCAGACATTGGTGAGTGAAAATTCATCTATGATGAGTAGAAATTTACTACTGGTGAGTGTACCGTGGACCCTCAAGGCTTGCAGTTTAAGTCCTGGCTAATCAGGGGCATCTTTAACGCAGGGCAACCGTGGGCCCCACTTCCTATAATTTTTTTCCCACAATGGGCCTGCCAGTGCAGCACACTAAGGAGTCCCACCGGGTGGCCCATGCACTTAGGGCCACCCAGTGGGCATGTGTCAGCAGGGCCCCAGTCAGCTGCTGTGGCCCTTTAACACCGCGACCGGGCCCCGTTGCTTTTCGGCAGAATGGGAGGACGTAAAAGCCACAAGTCACTTCCTCCCAGAGACCGGAGCCGCACTGAAGACAGGAGCAGGGAGTGAGGAGTGAGCTGTTTTGGAGTAGGAGCCAGACTCACACTCCAAACAGCCTCAGGCACCACACTGGGCCCCAGAGATACCACCCTCCACAAGGTAAGAAACTAAAGGGTTGTAAATTTGTCTATGTAAGTGTGTGTGTGCCAGTATGTATATGTAAGTATGTGTGTGTGTGTGTGTGTGTGTGTGTGTCAGTATGTATGTCAGGGTGTGTATCAGTATGTCTGTCAATATGTGTGTCTGTCAGTATGTCTTTTAGTGTATGTGTCAATATGTCTGTCAGTGTGTGTGTCAGTAGGGCAGTCAGTGCATGAGTGCATGTGTCTGTATGTCAGTATGTCTGTCTGTGTGTGTCAGTATATCTAAGTGTATGTGTTGCATGTGTGTCATTATGTCCGTCAGTGTGTGTTTATGTGTATGTCAGTATGTCTGTCGAGGTGTGTGTCAGTATGTCTGTAAAGTTGTGTGTCAGTATCTCTGTCAGTGTGTGTGTCTGTCAGCATGTCTGTTAGTGTATGTGTCAGTATGTCAGTCACTGTATATATCTGTGTGTGTAAGGATATCTGTCAGTTTATGTGTCTGTATGTCAGTATACCTGTCTGTGTATATGTCAGTATATCTATCAGTGCATGTGTCTGTGTGTCAGTATGACTGTCAGTGTATGTGTTTGTCAGTGTATATGTCTGCCTGTGTGTCAGTATGTGTTTGTGTGTGTGTATGTCAGTATGTTTCAGTGTATATGTCTGTGCGTGTGTTTGTACGTCTGTCAGTGTATGTGTCAGTATGTCTGTCAGTGTATGTGTCTCTGTGTGTCATTATGTCTGCCAGTATGTGTGTGTGTGTGTGTATGGATATGTGTGTGTGTATGTTTGTTGTCATTGTGTGTATCTGTGCATCTGTATGTTGTCAGTATGTGTATCTGTGTATGTATCTGCATGCGTGTCAGGTTGTGTATCTGTTTGTCCGTATGTGTATTGGTGTGTCTGTATTTGTGTCAGTCTGTGTGTCAGTTTGTGTTTATGTGTCTGTATTTCTGCATGTGTGTCAGTGTGTATATCTGTGTATCTGCATGTATGTCAATGTGTGTGTATCTGTGTGTGTGTGTGGCAGAGTATGTGTATATGTGCATACATTTCAATATTCAAACGGCAACACTACACATAAATACACCCCTGCATTCAACATTCATATAAACACACTTACGCATTGAAACGTTAACACTACATTAAACACACTTATATGTTTTTGTTTTTTTTATAAATTCTTTATTTTTCAGGTTTAGGTGAGGTAAAGGGTACAGAATAAAGGTAGGGGTAGGGTAGTAGTGTCATTCAATAGCTTTACAGTTTTGTTTCGACTCAATGGCATTGGTACGATTTATTGCGAAACCTCAGAACAGTCTTCTAGGTTAAGTGGTACAGTTTTCTATGTCTCAGGTGGAGGTTGTCACTTGGCTTCGGGTCCTGTCGTTTTTGTCTCTGAGAGCGTATGTGGCTCTTCCTGTGTTGTGTTTGTCAGGTTTTGTCTCTTTCGGTTCTGTTTGGGTCTGGGGTTTGGGTTGGTGTGTCTGTTTTGAGTGCGGGTAGGGTCCGTGTGGGAGTTTGGTGGTCTCAGCCCATGGGTGGTCGCCTCATATAGGCTGTAGATGTGGAGGGTTTCCAGTGTGATGAGATCTGGGTCTACGCCTAGTGTCTGAGGTTGTCCTCTTATATTCGTATCTACTGCTGGTGGTCAGGTTGTGCGGAGTGTGGTATTTTGTTAAATGTTGGGCGAGTTCCCCAGTCTTGTGTTTGTGCATTGAATCGTGAAGTTGGTGTGGGGGGGGGAGAGGGTGTATGTGTATAGGGTTGGGGGGGCCTATGTGGGGTCCCATTGTGTTATTAGTAGGGGGTCTGGTTTTGGGGGGGGGAGGGATCGCGGCTTGTTCCCGGGTCCTCCGCTTACGGTGCCTGTAGGTGGTGTTGGGTCCATGGATCCCATATCTTGTGGAAGTTTCGAGTTGTGTCGTGTAGTAGGGCGGACAGTTTGTCCATTTCCATTGTTTCTTGTGTTTTGTGGATCATCGTGGTTAGTTGGGGTGTATTCTGATTGCCCCATTGTTCTGCTATTGTTCTTCTGGTAGCTAACGCTAATCTGGCCACTAGTTTATTTTGCGCTCTGGTGAGGGGAGGGTGGGGTTTTGAGAGCAGCCATATCCAGGGGTCTCTTGGGATATCTGTTTCTAATATGTCTGACGCGAGCGTGCTCACTCTTTCCCATATTTGTAGGACTTGGGGACATTCCCACCAGAGGTGAATGTAAGTGCCCTTCTGTGTGCAGCCTTTCCAGCAGGTGTCTGTGGTGGCGAGGCCCATTTGTTTCAGTCTGAGCGGTGTGAGGTACCATCTGAGTAGGGTTTTATAGGCTTGTTCTTTATGATTAACGCAAATGGTAAGTGAGGCCGTGGCTTCCCATATGTCTGCCCAGTCTGTAGGGTCTGCGGGGGGGCCTATATCTCTTTCCCAGGCCTTGGTGTAGGAGAGTGCGTCCTCTGGGGAGTTTGAGTTTAGGAGTGAGTATATTTTTGTGATTTGTCCTTTCTGTATGGGTGCGTGGAGGCATGTATTTTCGAATTGTGTTGGTTTGGTAGTGGCGGCCGTCCTGTTTTGTGGTTCGTTGAGAAAGCTGCGAATCTGTATGTAGCGGAAGTGATCGAATGTGGTCAGGGGTGTTTGTTTGGGGAGGTCCTGGAAGGGGCAGAGTTGTTGGCCTTGGAAAAAGTGTAGGAATCGTAATAGTCCATTGTCCTCAAATCGTGAGAAGTCTTTGGGAGTTAGGCCCAGGGGAAATTGCTTGTTTCTTAGGATAGGTGTGAGGGGCGATGGGTTGTTGATTATGGGATGTTTTGATGTGATGTCGTCCCAAATGAGAAAAGATGTGGTTAATGTAGGGGTGGTTAGTGGCGTGGGTGGTCTGTCCTTCTTGGGCAGCCAAAAAAGTAGTGATGGGTGGTCTCGTCCCAGGAGATCGTGCTCTAGGTCTACCCAGAGCTTGAATCCTGGTGGTGCGTGCAGTTGTTGTATTTGGGCCAGTTGGGCCGCTTGGTAGTAATGGTAGAAGTTCGGGAGGCCCAGGCCTCCTGATTTTGTGGTTTTGTACATTGTGGATCTTTTTATGCGCGGTCTCCTGTTTGACCAGATAAATCTGTCTATGTGTACCTGGAGCGTTTTAAAGTCGTGTTTGGAAATGGGTATTGGTAGTGTTTGGAAGAGATAGAGGAATCGGGGGAGGAGATTCATTTTTATTGAGGCTATGCGTCCTATCCAGGATATGGACATAGGTCCCCATTTTTGCAGATCTAATTGTGCTTGGTGGAGTAGTGGTGTGTAGTTCAGGGCATATAATGTGTTCAGGTCTGCTGGGAGATATATTCCTAGGTATCGTATATTGCTTAGGTTGTATTTGAATGGGTGGGTTAGTTGTAGTTGTTCCAGGGTGTGTTGTGGTATTGCTATCGGAAGGGCCTCTGTTTTCTCCAGGTTTAGTTTGTATCCCGAGAGGGTTGCGTATTGTTGTAGGAGTGTTAGTAGGGGTGGTAAAGATTGGATGGGGTCTGAGAGTGTGAGGAGGATGTCGTCAGCATATGCCGCTATTTTGTATTCTTCTGATCTTATCTTAATGCCCTGTATTGTCTGATCATTTCGTATGTTTTGGAGAAGAGGTTCAAGCGAAAGGGCAAATAAGAGTGGTGAGAGTGGGCAGCCTTGCCTCGTCCCGTTTTTGATTACAAATTCTGGGTGTTTAGTATTGGGGATAAGAAGTGTGGCCGTGGGCTGGTCATAGAGGGCTTTCAGGGCATCTAGAATGGGGGTCGGGAATTTGAATTTCTGGAGGGTGGCAAACAGGAATGGCCAGAGCAATCGGTCAAATGCTTTTTCAGCATCCATTGATAAGAGGAGGGTAGGGGACTGTCTTTTGTGTGTTACCCAGATCAAGTCAATTGTTCGTCTCGTGTTGTCTGCTGCCTGTCTTGTGGGGATGAAGCCTACCTGGTCAGGGTGGATTAATTTCGGTAGGAGTAGTTGGATCCGGTTGGCTAGGGTTTTGGTGATTATTTTAGTGTCTACGTTGAGTAGAGAGATGGGTCTAAAGTGGCCTGGGTCGAGATGTGTTTTGTCCGGTTTTGGGATGAGGCAGATGTTCGTTCTGAGCATTTCTTTGGGGAGTGGGTTTCCTTGGAGGAGTGAGTTCCCTAGAGCTGTGAGGTGCGGTATTAGTGTGCTTGCGTATGTCTTATAATAAAGACCTGTGAATCCATCCGGTCCTGGGCTTTTGTTGGGTTTAATGGTTTTTAGTGTGTTCGCCATTTCCTCCGTCGTGATAGGGGCAGACAGTCTTTCTATCTCCGTATTCGTTAGTGATGGGAGAGGAGTGTTCCGGAGGTATGTCTCGATGTCATGTGTTAGAGTTGGCGATGGATCGGGGTTGTGATTATAAAGTGTTGTGAAGTATTGGGAGAAAATCCTCGCTATACTATCCGGGCTTTCGTGTGTGCTTCCTCTCGGGGAGTTTATTTTAGTAATGCGTTTATTGTGTGTTTTTTGGCGTAGTTTACGGGCTAAGAGGGTGTCTGCCTTGTTTGATTTTTTGTAAAAGAGCTGTTTACTCCATTGGAGGGCTCTTTGTGAATCTTTGGCCATGTAGGATTTGATGGCTTGTTGGTGGATTTTGATCTGTGTTAAGATCGGTGGGGTTGGGTGTTGTTTGTGTTGAATCTCTAGGGCTCTCAGCGAGAGGAGGTGGTCCTTCAGTTCCTGCAATTTTTGCTTTTTGTGTTTTGTGGCCTCCGCTATTAGTTTGCCCCTTATGGTCGCTTTGTGTGCTGCCCATAATATGCCTGTGGATTCTACTGAGTCCTTGTTGAGTTGGAAGTACTCTGTGAGTGTCGTTTGGGTGGACGCCCTTATTTCAGGGATGTGTAGGAGTGTTGGGTTTAGTCGCCATGACCATGTTCTAGCTGTTTGTGGAATTGAGAGTGTTAGGGTTATCTCTGCGTGGTCGGACCACGTGATCGTGCCTATAGATGTTGTAATGTCTTGGGTTAGGAGGGACGGGGATATCAGGAACATATCAATCCTAGAGTATGAGAGATGAGGGTGAGAATAAAAAGTGAAGTCGAGGGTTGTGGGGTTTTGCATTCTCCATACATCTTGGAGACCTGAGTGGAGTACAAAGTTCGAGAGTAGTTTGTCTATTTTGGCTGCTGGGGTAGTTTTACCAGTACGTGTGGGTTGTCGTTGTCGGTCTGTTTGGGGGTTGATGACCGCGTTAAAGTCCCCCCCTGTGATCATGTGGTGGGAGGGGAACAATTTGAGGTGGGCCTGGATGGCTGTCCAGAAGGACGGGTCTGGGTTGTTGGGGGCATATAGTGTAGTGATCGCGTATTTGTGAGTGCCTTGCTGTCCCGTTATAGTGAGAAATCTGCCTTGTGGGTCAGCTGTAGTGTTTGTGAAGCTGATGGGGCATGTGTTCCGGATGAGTATTGCCACTCCATTACGTTTTCCGGTTGGGGAGTTTGCTAAGTGACATTCTTTGTAGTGTCTGTTTCTAAGTGGGAATGGCCTCGAGGTCTCAAAGTGTGTTTCTTGGAGGAGTATTACGTCTGCTCCCGTTCTATTGGCCCAGCGCATCAGCTGGTGGCGTTTAGCTGGGTTGTTTAGGCCTTTGCAGTTGAGTGAAATGCACTTCATTGTGCTGAAATTGGTTGGGGGTGTGGGTCTGTTTAGTGATTTAGATTGCGAAGGACCCAGGGTTTCTCGCCCGATTGGTTCCGGGGGGGGGAGGGGGGGGTTGTGGGGAGTGGGGTAAAGGTAAGGGTTGTGGGGTTTTAGTATCTAAAAAGGGGTGAAGAACGGGGTGACGGTGTGCCCTGGTCTTACTATAGGATCGCCAGGTGGTGTTGGGGGGGTTGTATGTGGTGCCTTAAGGGTTGGGGTAGGTGTGGTGTGGTCCCCTTGTGGGGGGTACTGTGGGTTGTGGTGAGGGAGAGAGGAGGAAGGTTTTTCACATTCCCGGTACCCTCTCTCCCCCTGCACAATTGCCAGTGTATCACTCACGGTTGGTCGGTGGGTTCTTAGTCGGTTCGTTGTGTCTATTCTTAAGGTGGTTTATTGGTACGGGGTAGGATGCTCCGTTTTCTGTCTTTCTTTCTTCTGTGTCATATGTGAGTCTGTGTTGTCACTTGTGAGGTTCGCTTGGAAGAGAAAGAAAATATATTAACATATATACAAGAAAAACAGAAAAACATTAACATTTTGTAATAACTGTGGTTTTTGCCTCTGCTTAACCTGTGTGTTGACTTCTAATTATCTTGGGTAACTGCCTAGATGTGCCTTGTGTGGGTTTTCACTTAATTCTATCCCCCCTCTCCTCCCCTTCTACGTTTCTGTTTTTTTTTTTTTTTTAGAAACCGGTTTCGTCTTCGTCCCGCTCTTTCTTCCCCCTAACCTGCTGTTTTCCTGTCCATTGTATGATCAGTGTCAGTGT
>OW240912.1:134711621-134735017 GCA_933207985.1 Pelobates cultripes
AAATTTAAAGGGTTAAAACCTTTACAAGGAGCCCGTGTCAAAGAAAACGAGTAACTGATGTGGAAGAACCTAATCCAGCAGTCAGGAAGCCAATGTCAATGGCAACCTTAAGAGTTTGATTGGCCCCTAAAGATTGTACATTTATCCCATAGTCACTTGCTCTTCAGTCTGCTAAGTTTCCTTGTATCCCAAATTTGTTTTTGTTGTTCTTCCCACCCCCCTAACCATTGTCCCCAATTATATTGTATTTTTCACATTGAGCATTTAGATTTTATAAAATTTTTCCTTTCACTCCATTGTCCTTAATTTATTTATTTAATGGTCACAATCACATTAGCAATTCTTACTCTCTGCCTGGAGCTGGCAGTTGTCCTATTTCACTCTTTTTGACACGGACATCCTTTCTGCTCATTTCCTATGTTTCTCCTCTTATACCTCTTTTCTATTTTTGTCTACATTTTCTTCCATTCTCATGTGCGGTTGGTCAAAACTTTTACCCAGGGGTTATTTGGCATTGGCAGTATTCGTGGGATCTAAGTGCTATTTGGACAACTCGGGCGCTCAGATCCAGGCTATCCGGGGTATAATATGTGTGGGGTTCCTGTATGTTTTATATGTATTTTTAATATTTAATGTTTCATGCTTAGTCATTCTGACACAGAAATTCAGGGGCGTGTTGTGGGAGTGTTGTGGTTGTGTTTTACTGTATCCTTGCTGTGTATAAAAGTGGGCCATCTGGCCATAATAAAACATTCCTGTTGTACCCTTCATCAACTCTTGCCTGATGTTTGGGTATATGACTGACGAACTGCTGGATTTACTCTTATGCACAACTAGGATTTCAGGAACTGACAACTGCGCTCCATGCGAACAGGCTATAATCACTAAGTCCCTAGCATTTCGGGAACATACGAACGAACGGGCATACGATATATTAGGTGTTCGTTACACATGAAATTCTACAGGACCACTGTGCCTCGGTCTCTCTTCTGCCCACCCTTTTGAAATAATCCTTCTTCCTCATTTTTATGGTTTCTCTCTACTGTCTCCTTGGTTCTCTCTCCTTCACTTGTTCCCTGGTCTCCATATCTTGCACATCTTTGCCCCTGATTTGCCCATTCTTGCCAGGGCTGGATTGGGGCTAAATATTAATATGTACTCTCCTACCTGACCCTCCATTTCTGAGAGGTGAACATTGCAATATAAAAACCAAAAGCAGGATGAATCCCAACATCCAGAAATGAGAATTGGCAACATTTATTTTGCTTTGTTTATTACAAATATTAACCTTTTAGTAACCACCCTTAACAACTTGTTGAGATTGTCGCAGCACCCTCCAGTTGCTTACCTCTCCCCCCTTTGAGGGCAGATGTTGTGCCTGTGGTCCAGCACTGGAGCTTGACTTTGATGTTTGCTCACAGAATCCTGCTACATGCTCTGTTCAATGGTTCCTCATGTCTGCCTGAATGGTACATAGCACAGAACACCATGCCTTGACCAATTCAGGCAGGTACATGGCAACAGCAGGACGAAATGTGTACAACAGGATCCTGTGAGCACATACAAACCCAGCTTGTAGCGGCCAAATATTTTGTTAGAGGGTTAGGGGTGACAAAAGGCATTTCAACAGTGTACAAAATTGTGGGGTTCTGCTTACATCTATAAATATAACTTAATATAGAGGGCCTAATGAGATTTAGAATTGTGGTCATCGGCAAGCCTGGGTACACTTATGCTCTGGCCATATTGCTGAAGTATCATTTTGTTTGAGGAGCAGATATGATGTAAATAAAGGTTGAATGTGCGCCATATACAACACAACCAACTCGGCCCATAGAAATTTGCCTGGCATATACTCACCCTTAACTGTCTCCAAAATCTTTGTTGTTGCATTTCTGTTGTGCTCCTAAATATCACATGATGTTTGTCATTCACTCTTCCTCTCCCCTTACAAACTAATGTAGGCTAAAACAGCCTAAAGTCCATCACGTTTAACATTTAAAAAGGGGTTCCATAGAATTGCATGTAACAGAGAATATTGAATGATTGGGAGCAGGACTCTGCCTCCAGACATTGGTGAGTGAAAATTCATCTATGATGAGTAGAAATTTACTACTGGTGAGTGTACCGTGGACCCTCAAGGCTTGCAGTTTAAGTCCTGGCTAATCAGGGGCATCTTTAACGCAGGGCAACCGTGGGCCCCACTTCCTATAATTTTTTTCCCACAATGGGCCTGCCAGTGCAGCACACTAAGGAGTCCCACCGGGTGGCCCATGCACTTAGGGCCACCCAGTGGGCATGTGTCAGCAGGGCCCCAGTCAGCTGCTGTGGCCCTTTAACACCGCGACCGGGCCCCGTTGCTTTTCGGCAGAATGGGAGGACGTAAAAGCCACAAGTCACTTCCTCCCAGAGACCGGAGCCGCACTGAAGACAGGAGCAGGGAGTGAGGAGTGAGCTGTTTTGGAGTAGGAGCCAGACTCACACTCCAAACAGCCTCAGGCACCACACTGGGCCCCAGAGATACCACCCTCCACAAGGTAAGAAACTAAAGGGTTGTAAATTTGTCTATGTAAGTGTGTGTGTGCCAGTATGTATATGTAAGTATGTGTGTGTGTGTGTGTGTGTGTGTCAGTATGTATGTCAGGGTGTGTATCAGTATGTCTGTCAATATGTGTGTCTGTCAGTATGTCTTTTAGTGTATGTGTCAATATGTCTGTCAGTGTGTGTGTCAGTAGGGCAGTCAGTGCATGAGTGCATGTGTCTGTATGTCAGTATGTCTGTCTGTGTGTGTCAGTATATCTAAGTGTATGTGTTGCATGTGTGTCATTATGTCCGTCAGTGTGTGTTTATGTGTATGTCAGTATGTCTGTCGAGGTGTGTGTCAGTATGTCTGTAAAGTTGTGTGTCAGTATCTCTGTCAGTGTGTGTGTCTGTCAGCATGTCTGTTAGTGTATGTGTCAGTATGTCAGTCACTGTATATATCTATGTGTGTAAGGATATCTGTCAGTTTATGTGTCTGTATGTCAGTATACCTGTCTGTGTATATGTCAGTATATCTATCAGTGCATGTGTCTGTGTGTCAGTATGTCTGTCAGTGTATGTGTTTGTCAGTGTATATGTCTGCCTGTGTGTCAGTATGTGTTTGTGTGTGTGTGTGTATGTCAGTATGTTTCAGTGTATATGTCTGTGCGTGTGTTTGTACGTCTGTCAGTGTATGTGTCAGTATGTCTGTCAGTGTATGTGTCTCTGTGTGTCATTATGTCTGCCAGTATGTGTGTGTGTGTGTGTGTATGGATATGTGTGTGTGTATGTTTGTTGTCATTGTGTGTATCTGTGCATCTGTATGTTGTCAGTATGTGTATCTGTGTATGTATCTGCATGCGTGTCAGGTTGTGTATCTGTTTGTCCGTATGTGTATTGGTGTGTCTGTATTTGTGTCAGTCTGTGTGTCAGTTTGTGTTTATGTGTCTGTATTTCTGCATGTGTGTCAGTGTGTATATCTGTGTATCTGCATGTATGTCAATGTGTGTGTATCTGTGTGTGTGTGTGGCAGAGTATGTGTATATGTGCATACATTTCAATATTCAAACGGCAACACTACACATAAATACACCCCTGCATTCAACATTCATATAAACACACTTACGCATTGAAACGTTAACACTACATTAAACACACTTATATGTTTTACACCAAAATTAAATATAAATACACCCCTGCATTCGAAAACCAAAACTACAAATAAATGCATGCTTACATTCAAACGCCAACACCACATACAAACACACCCCTACGTTTATACAAACGTACTCCATAAAAAAAAATGCTTACATTCAAACAATGCAAGCATGGGAAAATGGTAGAGCCCTAGCTGTCAAAGCATTGTTGGAGTTGCACGACAGATAAGAATCTACCTTCTGGCCACCCTTGCGTTAGGGGGCCCCAAAAAATTCTCGCACCAGGACTCTTTCTACTTTAGTGTTTCCACTGTGTTGGGGTGGATGGCATGATTGCATGCCAGGGAGTGGGAGAGGGCAGAGTCCAGGGTGCCCAAGCAAATGGTTGCCCAGGGTACAGTCAATATCAAAGATGGCCCTGTGGCTAATAGTATAGGACTTGCCATTTAAATCCTGCTTGTGAGGACCAGTTGGAAAAAAAAGATTGGAAATTAGCTGACAAAGGAGGCTTAAAACTGGGACATATGTATTTGTTGTCCAAACAAGGGTAAAAAGAGATGGTCTAGCTGCCTTGCTTGTGCAAGACAGCACAAGTCTATAGTCAAGAAAATTAACCTTGATAGTACAGACAGACCAGTGAACATGGCATTGGGCTACAAAAATATGGGCTCTACTTAAAGCGGATCTGTCACAGTCTGAGGTCTTCTGTTGGTGACATTGCCACTGTGTGTTGGGTGGTGAGGGCGACAGACAAAGGTGAGATTTACTTACATGAATCTGTCCCTTGTGGGCTTTGCCATCCTCTTCCTGACCCTCCTCTTTAGCTCCAGGCCCAGAGCTGTCATCATGTTTATGGAGGTACCCACAAGACCTAGTGGTGGCTGGGGGAAATGACAAGCTTGACTTCGGTAGCTCTGGCTTGTGTCACACTTTGTCAGTAGTCCATACTTTGTCTCAGTATATCCTTTGACTGGGTTGGAATTTCAGTTATATTCCAATACAGCCAATCTGAATATTTTATAAAGATTATATCATTTTGTAGGGGGAGGGTGGGTGACGGTGCCGCTTTATAGTTTTGTGGAACAAAGTACCCCTCCACAGTAATACACCCACAGAATCATAGTTGTTTTTTTTTTTTAAAACAAATATTCATAGACAGTAATCCTTTGAGAGACAGCTGTTGAAGGCACTGGGTTCAATTTACAGCAATATCAAAGATATAAAGCAAGTCTTTAAAAATCTTTAAATAAAACATGATAATACAAAGTATAATTGCCATGATCTTTAAAAAGTTAATGTTCACACTTTTTTGTTAAAATGTTCCAAAATATTTAAATGACAGTACTATTATACTATTATACTGAAATGGGTGGTATTTAAAATTGAACAAAATTGCGGGTTTGATTTGGTCTAGAGATAATTTCTATTTTCAGTTTTATTCTCTAGCTTACTCTGATGTGTGGAGTTGATCTGTGGGGGCACGATTTTTTTTATTTATTTTTTTATTTCATAATGATATACTAAAAATTGCAAGACAACTTGCAAATGTTAAATTAATTACCTTTGGTTAAATAATTTGAAATGATTTCTATTTCATTACAATCCAATTTGTTTTGATTCATTTTCAATAAATAATAGGTAGACAAATTGGTGGAGGCAGGACCAGCGCTACCATTGGCTCATGTCTGGTGCAATATGCTGGGTGAGCGGCTCCTTAGCCACACTCCCCGAGCGCACTCATTCATCTGCTGGGCGTAATCTTGTATCCTGGCTACCCCATACCTGTGACAAAGAAAAGCTTCCAATGGGAGCAGTAAGCAGCGGGTGCTCACAGTGCATGGTTGTACTACTCTCCCACCAGAAACACTTTCTACAGGCTGGTCCCCTTCTCCTCCAGTCACAGTATGGCATATGTGGAGGATAAAGGGGTGATTTTTTGTGCATGGGTATGAATTGGCATGTGTGTGTAAAATTGCTGTGTTTGTGTGTGTAAATAAATTGTGATTATATGTAAACTGGTATGAGTTTGTGTTTAAGTGACATTGTGTGTACATATCAGTGAGAGTTCGTGTGTTAGTGAGAGTATGTAAGTGACACTGTATGTGTATGTCAGTGAGAGCATGTGTGCACCAGGGTGTGTGTAAGATCATGTACATAGATCCTTTTATATTAAATTATATTTATAATATATATGAATATAATTATTTATTGTACTGAAAAATAATGTTTTACTTAAAGTGAATTATATATATGTATTAGGCAGTATGTCTGCATGGATGTATGAATTAGGCAATATGAGTATATGTATATATGAATTAGGCAATATGAGTGTATGGAAATATGTATTAGGACGTATATGTGTGTTCGATGTATGAATTAGACAGTATGAGTATATGCATAAATGTATTAGGCAGTAAGAATTAGGCTGTATGAGTGTATGTATATATGTATTAGGCCAGGGGTAGGCAACCTTTTAGCAGCACTGTGCCGATATAGGATTGTGCTGTCCCGTAGCGTGCCGGTCCTATTTTTTTTTTTTTGTAATCGAGGTGTGTATACTGCCGTATTCTGCTTGTGTTATTTTTACTGTAATTGCTTTGTATTGTTGTATTTGAGCGTATATGCAGGGCTGTCTTTAATAGTGACTGGACACTGGGCAAAGCATTTGCTTAGGGCCCTCTGGACACTGTCCCCCCTCCCCAGACATGCAATCACGTCCTCCACCTCTACGCAGTGGCGGACCTAAAGTAGAGAGGTGCAAGAATTTTTGGGGGTCTCCCTATTGCATGGGTGATTAAAAGGTAGATCCCCATCTGTCGTGCAACTCCAGAAATGCATTGACAGCTGGGGCTCTACCATTTACCCATGTTTGCAGGTCTGTATTTGGCACTAAGCAGTGTTTGTGTGTTTGAACGTAAACAGGTTTTTGTATGGAATATGCTTGTATGTGGTGTTGGCGTGATTGCAAGCATGTATTTGTGTAGTGTTGGTTTTTGAATGCAGGGGTGTATTTACATATAATTGTGGTGTGTGACACAGACATGTGTTTGTACGTAGTGTTGAGATTTGAATGCAGGGGTGTATTTGTGTGTAGTGTTAGTGTGTGAATGCTGAAATGTATGCACATATACACACACACAGAGATATATACACACTGAAATGCGTACACACACACACACATACACACAGACATACTGACACACACACAGACATACTGACACACACACAGATATACTGACACACACACAGACATACTGACACACACAGATATACTGACACACACACAGACATACTGACACACAGACATACTGACACACACACAGACATACTGACACACACAGAGATATACTGACACACACACAGACATACTGACACACACAGATATACTGACACACACACAGACATACTGACACACAGACATACTGACACACACAAAGACATACTGACACATACTGACACACAAACATACTGACACACACAGATATACTGACACACACACAGATATACTGACACACACACACATACAGACATACTAACACACACACACACACACACACACACACACACTGACAGACATACTGACACAGACATACACTTTAAAACCCACCCTCCAGCTGCCCAGTTTGTCCCACGTTAAAGACTTCCCTGCGTATATGAGCTATTATATTGTTTATGTTCATGAGTAGTTTATGGTATTGTATATGATACATATGAATGTGGGCTGTGTATGGGGGCTGCTTGTGGAATTGTGTGTGTGTGTGTGGATGGATATATCACAGTGTGTGTTTGGTAGTGTGTGGGGGCTGTTTGGGGGTTGTGTGCATGTATGTGGATTGTTAGTGGTGTTTCGTTTGTGCGGATTGTGTGTATGTTTGTGTGTGGGCTTTCCATATTATTTGTATGAGGGGAGGGTTATTCTGCATTTCTGTGTATATCTAGCAGTGTGGGTGGCTTCCCTGGGTTCCAGTGGGGACTAGGCCGGTCAGGTAAATGTCAAGGACAGAAGTTGCAACAGCAACTGCAAGCTGCTGTACTACAGTGTGGATTCCTATTCACAAGTGCTGGGAGGAAGTGATCTGAGATCACTACCTCTACGTGCTGCAATGCATAAATTGAGGATTAGCAGATATCTGAAGTTTTACTGGGACTCCTGATAGGCCAGAGCCTGTTTGGCTCTTGCAGCCTTGAGTGCTGTGCAAAGACACCTAGAGTGCCGTGCATGGCACTAGTGCCATAGGTTGCCTACCCCTGTATTAGGCAATATGAGTGTATAGATGTATGCATTAGGCAGTATATGTGTATGGGTAGATGTATTAGGCAGTATGTGTATGAATGATTGTATTGGTAAGTGTGTGTATGTATGTATTGGAAGTGTTTGTGTATTTTTATGTACTGGGTTGTGTATGTATGTTGGAATGTATGCATTAGGCAGCATGTGTGTTTGGATGCATAAACTGGATGAGTGTGTTTATGTTTGTCAGTGTGTCTCTTTTTTTCCCTAAATATCTGCTCACTGTGTTACTCAAAATGTCTACCAGTCTATTTCCTAAATATTTCAACAGTTTCTCTATTCTTTCCCTAAGTGTCTCCCTGGTCTGTTTCCTTTCTCTAAATATCTCACTGGTGGTCTGCTTTCACTAAATGTCTCCTTGGTGCCTCTACTTTCCCTAAATGTCTCTGCACTGCATTTCAGAGTTTAGTGAATAAACCTCTGAGAGAATGTAGTTGCATTCATGAGGAATGGCAAAATGGAGCTTTGCCTAGGGTGGCAGGAATCCCTTCACTGGCCCTGAGTGTAGGGGCATTTTGAGCAAAGATATTTTCGGTGTTCATCTCAAAAGAATCATCTAAGAGCTGTGACCGTGCAGTGAGAGAGCGGAGCTTAGGGGGCAGTGCAGTGCTGACTTGTTGGAAAGTCTGGATTCCACATGTGCTAAAGATTCACATATGAAAGGCTTCTTTTGTCTTCATTTTAATAATGCACTGAGCTTTTAACCTTTGACCCAGGTCAGGAAAGAAGGAGGATTCCCTAAACGCTCAGCCTGTCAGTCAGGGCTGGTGCAGACAGCTAGGTTCTAGTACTTCACAAACTTTTCCAAAAGTGTTTGAAGAACAAATCCAGTCACAGTTATAGGAAAAAGTATTGAAAAAATATTTAACTTTCAAAAGTAATTAAATGATGGCAAACTCTGTGTGTAAGTTATTCTTTCTGTTTAGAAAATATCTTCCTCTTATGAAGCCCGCAAAAACTCTTAAGTGGAAGGTGAAACAGGTTCAAACGTCTTTCCCCTTAACCTTGGCCTTGCCAATTTAGGTTGAAGTTGTGCGAGATATGTCTACAGTGGATTCCATATGGCACTGTTTGGTGGATTCTTACATATCTTGAATTAAAATCGAACTGTGTTCACTTTACCTTGTACAGCAACGCCTTTTAGACGAGAACCAATTGTTAATATAAAAATGATAAAATTCTTTCGGATATATTGATTGCCAGCTCATCGTTATCCGAATAAGCTGGATATTTGGTTACGCATTTTTATTATGTGGGTCCTGTCAAGTCATCCATCGTGAAGAGTTTAAAAGTAAATGTAAATGAACACTTTCATGCCAATTTACATGCAAGGCTTCATGTCCAGCTTTGCTATCATTAGTTGGTGCTGCAGGGGTTAAAGGCGGCCAAGGAATGCCGGAGTTGAGCCGGAGGCGTCGGCTGGTCACCTGTGAGGGATTAGCGGGCCCTGCAGACAGTTGTTGTTTGAGAACTGTCTGAGGCCACAGAGGGGGATATTTTAGCATTGAGGGAAGGAATGGGCAAAGAATGCCCCCACCAGGGACCTTCCTGTCCTGCCGAGATTATTATACGAGTGTCAGATGTGTCTGAAAGGCCTGCTCTGACCCACAGGTCCTATGTGCTGAGAGGCTAAATCCACCCAACTCTGGGAAGAAAACATCCAGAAGAAGAGGCCTCCTTGGTGTGATAAGAAATGCCTTTATTTTTAAATGCACACATTTCATCCGGGCCCAGAATTATTATCTTTTCAACCTTACTAGGTATGCAAGAATTCCAGGAATATTTGATGTATCACCTGTATCCCAAGATATTTGTCTTATGTTAAATATGCTGATTGTACAAAGTGTACAACAAATCTTACACAAAGACACATACTTTTACATAGAAGTGTAATAGTCTACCTAAAAGAAGTCTACCTAAATATGTGTATATTTCGCAACAACCCCTAGATTGGAAAGATCCTGTGGCCGCAAGGTGCAGTGTAGGTGAGTTATACTGTCCTTCACAGGTGCCACCATGTTAACGCTGCAGGTCTCTTTGGCTCCTGGCACTTTAGCTGCCAGGAATCATGTCAGTGCTCTACTCACACACATGCGCGAGAGTACAACACTGAAATCTACGGAGTATCCCACATTGAATCCCACAGCCATCATTTGTGACAGGTGCTGGGATTTGACAAACGATGACAGAGAAGCTCCTCCTTTTATCAACTGTCAGATTCTACTATGAAACAAAGTAGTCCCTAATTTGTTTTATGATATCTTCGGATTGTGTTGGAATTTCAGTCAGAAATTCCAATGCAGTCTTACTCAGTATTTCATCAAGATTATATCATTAGGAATTACGGAAAAGTGACTGAGGCTGTTTAATGCATTAAACAATGCAGCTTGCAAGATGGCAAAGGAGAGATGTATCAGCTGGGTACACAAGTTGGTTTATTATATAATGATAAAAAATATATCTAAAGGGGAAGTTACCTGGATTTTTAATATTATGTTTACTTATACCTATCATTAATAAATGTGTATTAGTAAAGCATGACAAATAAAATTAAATATAGAAATCCATACGACTTTATCCTCATTTTGGTGCTAACATCTTCGCTCCCTGTCAATCATTACTATTATTATTATTATTTTATTATTTATATAGCGCCATCAAATTCCGTAGCACTGTACAATGGGTGACTATAAGCTCTGTCATTTGCAGTACACCTGACAGTAAGTATAGATAAAATAAGCAGACAAGAGGAGAAGTGTAATAATGTTTCTATTTCTCCTCTTCATTTGCAATGTTTGCCTTGTCTGGAATTGATTATGATCAAATTTGCTAAATCTTTAATATACATTTAAAAGAAAATGGAGCATCTAATGAAAAAAAAGGTTACCACAAGTTACAGATGATTTTCAATGTTTTATTAACTGGTGTATTTTCCAGAGAAATGACAGCTCCTCTTTAACCCCTTAAGGACACATGACATGTGTGACATTTCATGATTGCCTTTTATTCCAGAAGTTTGGTCCTTAAGGGGTTAAGCATGATTCCTGACATTGTGTGTGTGACTCCTGACTTTTGACTCAACTTGGATTGATACATGGCTGTATAACTAGGACACATTGCTTGTGTTCTAAATACAGCAGCTTGTTTCATTGTTATTACGGGTCACAATCTGTTAAAGAGAATGCATTAGGGATCATTCACCCTAAAGGTCAGTGAAGATAAAAGAGTAGGTTACCCTGTCATTAGATTCATTTTATACAGCTTAAAACAAAATGACTGAAATTGGTTTGAAACCACGGAGCAACGCAGGGAGGAGTGGGCCTTGACAGAGCCAGGAGTAGGCAGGGTGAAGTTCAGGTCAAGAGGCTGTCCTGTGATTGTGCTGGGGGGCGTGGGTTAGAAGGGAAGGTTAAATAGCGGCCATTTTAGGGTAAGTCATTCTAACTTGAGCCTTTCTTACCTGTAAATTGTTGCAGGTCGGTTGGGCTCCACTTTTCTTCTTTTCCAGGTGCAGCATGGCGTCATTGGAAGAACTTCTGTCGGGTCTGCGGTCCGTGGTGAAGGAGAAGGGAATGGCGTGGCTACAGGAGCAGCTGGGGGTTCCGAGCACGTCTGCTCCCCCCCATGCGGTGCCGGATCGGAGGCCAGAGAGGAGAGCTAGGCCGCCCCAGCGGCTTAGTCCTGGAGCGGGTCCGGCAGCTAGAAGAAGGAGGAGCTCGGCGGGAAGCAGTGCGGCGGCCGGAAAGCAGGGACGTGGAGTGGGTCGTCGGCCGGGACCGCCAGCTAGGCGCAATGCCGGGGCGGTGAGGTTGCAGGCCAGGAGGAGGCCTCCCTTGAAGGGCGCCCCCTGCCGGATGGCGGCGGGCGGGCAGGCGGAGCTGACAGCTGGTGCCGGAATGGAGCAGGACGGAGGGGATTCGGCTGCAAGACCCAGGAGCAGCCCTGGACGTCCCAGTGAGTCGTTCCCTGGGGGCAGCACTGTGGGGCAGGAGGGATTGAGAGGAACTGGCAGTGGCAGGACAGCGGTCTCACAGGTTGGAGAGAGGGACCAGGTCAGCAGGGCACAGCAGGAGGTGGCTGGAGTTGGAGGCAGGACGGATAGCGCTGCGGATCCAAGGGATCAGAGGAGCATGGCCAGGAGCTTGGGAAGAAGGGGAGACGGGCACAGCATCAGCAAGTCTGGGGACCCAGGAGACAGGAGGAGTGGCAGTATGGAGCGGAGTGGCAGCAGGCGGGTGACTGGCCAGGAGGACGGCGGCACCCAGGACGGCAGTGGGCGGGAGGCCTTTAGGGGTCGATCCCAGGAGCGGCTCGATAGGAGGAGCGCCAGCAGAGGGAATGGCGGGACAGCAGGTCAGGGTCTGCAGGCAGAAGGAGACATGGGAACGGGAGCCCAGCAGGGAACCGGAGCAATAGGAGGAGGTCAGCTTCTCGGGACAGGTGGCTACGGCGCCGGCGCAGTGAGTCAGGGTCGTCTGAGAGGATCCACACGGCGCGGAGGAGGAGAAGTAGCGAGCAGGAGGGACGATGCAGGCAGGGAAGTGGTGAGGACGGGTCTGATCACGGGAATGAAGGGCGGGTGAGGCTGCAGTCGGACAGATCACCCAGGCTGTATTCTCCTTGCAGGTCGTTGAGTAGGACGCCCACGAGAGCAACACACGAACAGGCGGGCAGGAGTCGGCGTCCCCTGGTTCCTTCTGGGTCAGCTGTCGTGGTGGAAAAAGTGGCGCCCCCGCGGCCAGCAGCAGCCGGGGGCTTGAGCGGTGAGTCTCCAACTGCATCACACTCGGGAAGCTTACTTGGATGTTTAAGATCTCTGTTAGATTCATGGTCTGGGGACGGGGGGTCTCCGACACAGTTTGAGAAAGTGTGGGTTGCGGACAGCCGGTCGGGCAGCAGGGGTGAAGGCCGCAGCGTCAGCGGAGCCGAAAGGGGGTGAGGGCGCCGCGGGGACGGGTCAAGGAGCGACGGGTGACGTGGGTGAGCATGTCGTTCTCTGCGGGGAAGTAACGGATGCGGCACGGCAAAACGTGCATGTGTCTTTTGCGGGACCGCTAGGGTGCCACTTAAAGGTGGAGGTTAAGGAAAAAATTTGGAAAGGGGAGTTCGTGGAAATATTTTCCCTGCTCCCCCTGGAGGAATTTTTAGACTTGAAAGAAGAGGATAAAAAGGATGCAAAAAAGGAAGAGGAGGAAAAGAGGCGGAGGTATCGGAAAATAGTCTTTTGGGAACTGGTTGAGGGCTTTTTGTATTTTGGCGAGCGTGATCGGGGAAAAATACCCGGATCGCTGTTCGCAGCTTTTTTGTTATTTAGACGGGATAGGGGACGCATATCGGACCTATGGGGGTTTAGCATGGTGGAAATATGACGAACAATTTCGGCAGCGATTGGCAGCAAACCCGTCCATGCGGTGGGACCAGATGGACTTGCCTTTGTGGATGAGGCTGATGATGGCACAGAAAAGTGCCCCCTTTCTCGGAGCGGCTGGCACGGGCTCAGGTACCGTGTCGGCAGGTCAGAAGAAAGGTTTCTGCTGGCTCTATAATGAGGGCCAATGCAAGTGGGGTGCATCTTGCAGATTTAAGCACGAGTGCTCCGGTTGCGGGGGTAATCACGGAGTTTCCAGGTGCTTCCGAAAAGGTAAGCCGAACTTGGGAGGAGGGGTTGTCGGCACATCACCAGCTGCGGCTGCAGCTGGGAGCGTCGCCGGTGAAGGTAAGAGCGATGCTGCCTTGGTTAAAACTATACGATAATCAGGAGGTAGCAAAGTTTTTACGGCTGGGTTTTACAGAGGGTTTCAGGATTCCGTTTCAAGAAAGGGCTGCGGGTGGGTTATGTAAAAACCTTCGGTCAGTGGGGGAACATCCGAGCATAGCTCGGGAAAAGTTATGTAAGAAAGTGCAATTAGGGAGGATGGCGGGACCATTCGCTTCCCCGCCGTTGGTTGGTTTGCGGGTGTCTCCACTTGGGGTAGTCCCCAAGAAGGAGGCGGGTAAATTTCGTATGATCCATCATTTATCGTACCCACAAGGTACATCGGTTAATGATGATATCGACGAGGCCCTGTGTTCTGTTTCCTACACATCATTTGACAAGGCTGTCGAGTTGGTTAGGAGAGCGGGACAAGGGGCTCTAATGGCAAAATTGGATGTGGAGGCAGCTTTCCGGCTGCTTCCCATACACCCGGATTGTCATCACTTATTGGGGTGCTATTTCGATGGGGGGTATTTTGTGGACTTATGCTTGCCTATGGGTTGTTCCATCTCGTGTGCTTACTTCGAGAGGTTTAGCACCTTTTTGGAGTGGGTCGTACGACGGGAATCGGCTGGGGGTGCGGTGGGGCACTACCTGGACGATTTCTTATGCGTTGGCCCACCACGCACGGAGCGCTGTAGCCAGGTGTTGAGGACCTTCCAGTGGGTGGCGCACACATTTGGGGTGCCGTTAGCAGAGGACAAAACGGTGGGGCCCACTACGTGCCTCAGCTTCCTGGGTTTGGAGATCGACTCGGTACGGAGGGAGTGCAGGTTGCCCGGGGACAAATTACATGCCCTTCAGCGGCTAGTGGAAACGGTTGGTAGGGCGAGGAAGGTCACCTTGCGTGAACTTCAATCGTTGATAGGGAGCCTGAATTTTGCGTGCCGAGTGATCCCTATGGGGAGGGTCTTTTGCAGACGATTGGCGCGGGCGACAAGCGGGGTGAGAAAACCGTCGCATTATATTAGGGTGTCAGTGGACATGAGAGAGGACTTGGAGGTATGGGCGAGGTTTTTGAGGGAGTTTAACGGGAAAGTGTTTTTTCGCGAGCCGTTGGGATCCTCCACGGCCGTGGGTTTGTTTACGGATGCATCAGGCAGCATCGGATTTGGGGCGTACCTAGCGGGTAAAGGGTGCGCGGAGGGGTGGCCGGAGGCATGGAAAGCGAGCCCCTTGATTAGGAACTTGGCCTTTTTGGAGTTTTTCCCGGTTGTTGTGGCAGTGGCGTTATGGGGTCCGGAGTTAGCCAATAAGAGGGTGGTGTTCAATTCGGATAACATGGCAGTGGTGCAGGCTATCAACGGATTATCGGCTTCTTCATGGCCAGTGGTACGGTTTGTTGAGGCAATTGGTTCTCTTGTGCATGTCTTTTAATATTGTGTTTCGCGCTCGGCATATACCGGGGCTTACCAATGTTGTCGCTGATGCGCTGTCTCGCCTACAGTGGGAGCGTTTTCGGGAGGCGGCGCCGGAGGCGGAAGAAGAGGGTCAAGCCTTTCCGGCGGAGATGTGGGAGCTCGGGACGTCTTGCTTGGGGAGTACATAAAGAAGTCTCTGGCGCCTGGAACTTGGTTCTCCTATGTTAAGGTCTGGCAAGTGTGGGAAGACACGATGCAGCAGGTAGGGGTGATGGGCCCTGGGAGCAATCGGATGGACGTACTGTTATGGATCCTATGTCGGTTGTTCGCAAAGCAAGCGTCGCCATCAATGGTTGATAGGTACATGTCCGCTTTGGCGTTTTTGTTTAAGTTTAATGGATGGGAGGATGTGACGAAGCATTTTATAGTGAGGCAAGCGGTTCGGGGATACAGGAAAGGTAAGAAGACGAAGGATACGAGAAGACCAGTCTCCTTCACAGTGTTACAGGGGTTAGTGAACAAACTACCTGAGATATGTTTTTCTGTGTTTGAAGTGGCGTTATTTACAGTGGCTTTTTCGTGGGCCTTTTTTGGGGCGTTTCGGATTGGTGAGTTGCTTAGTGCCAACAAGAAAGGGGTTGGTGGGCTTAGGTTGGAAGATGTGACGGTTAGTAGGGACAGGGTGTTGATCCACCTGATTCAATCAAAGACGGATGTATTTGGTAAAGGTTCCATGGTCACGTTGTTTGGTTTACCAGGGTCGGGGTTGTGTCCGGTGGCAAGTGGGGCCGGGTTTTTGGAACTACGCCCGGTAGGGAGCGGTTGTTTCTTCATACATGCCGACGGCACGGCACTGTCGCGCTTCCAATTTGTGCGGGTTTTCCGTTTGGGATTGCAGAAGTTGGGTCTGGAGCCCATGCAGTTTGGAACACATTCATTCCGAATAGGCGCGGCGACCGAAGTGGCTCGCTTGGGGTTAGGGGATGAGCGGATTAGACGAATTGGGAGATGGGAATCTCTCAGGTTTCGCTCTTATGTACGGCCAGATAGGCTGGTGTGAAGGGGTGGTTGATTGTGGGTATTTGGGATGTGCTGGTGATGTTTCCTCACTGTTATGTTTTATTTTAGGTTGGACGGTGTGGATAATTGGCCATTCGTATATCCATTGGGCAAGGAGGAGGGCCGCAGTTAGAAGACATGGAACACAGCTGGGCTTTCCTGAGGATCGGGTGGCGTTATTTTGGTTCGGTTATCGGGGGTTTGACTGGCAGCACATTATTACGGTATTGTTTCGGAAGGTAGCGGAGGAGCCCTTGCCGAACGTGGTGGTAATTCACGGGGGGGGGAAACGACTTGGGTCTGGTCCCCCAACGTGAACTGGTTAAGTGTATGAAGCAGGACGTTGACAGACTAAGGGGGCTTGTCCCTGGCGTGAAAGTGGTATGGTCGGAGATGGTACCTCGCTTATGCTGGAGATACGCCAGGGATGAGAAGGCAGTTTCTCGATGTCGGGGTAAAGTGAACAGGACCATGGCGGTGTTCATTCGAAGGTTAGGAGGCGTGGTGGTGAGGCATCGGGAGTTGGAGGAGAGATTACCAGGTTACTTTCGTGATGACGGGGTGCACTTATCGGATGTTGGTTATGACCTTTTTAATTTAGGTTTGCAAGACGGGATAGCGCAAGCCCTGTTTTTGTGTGGTGGGGGTCGCACATGTCCTTAAGGGGTAAAGGCAAGTGCTGTGGCGGAAAAGGTCTTGGTTAAACTGGAATTTTGGTGGGTTAAGAAATTGGTAGGCCAAGGTCTAGGCTGGAGTAGGCCGGAAGTCAAAAGTATGGAGGTAGGTTCGAGCCCGTCGGTGGCTACGAACCAAGGGGTGTAGGGGTGTCTGGGTACACCCCTGCAGTTAGACAAATGGAGGTGGGGCCTCTTGGTAGGCTGTGAGTTACGTGTATGTATTATTGGTTATGCTAATGTTTGTTTTGGTAGGGTCATTGTCGGGGGTATGATACAGGAGAGAGCCTAACGAAAAGAGTACTGTTGACAATGACCCTAAATTGTTAATTTATATATTGATATTAATTAATAAAGCTGTGGACTTCATACTCCAACAGAACTTTTGGTGTCTGCGTGTTATTAAAGTATGGTTGGCACATGCCGAATAACGACTGTGCAATAATGTCATGAAACCACGGAGCAACGCAGGGAGGAGTGGGCCTTGACAGAGCCAGGAGTAGGCAGGGTGAAGTTCAGGTCAAGAGGCTGTCCTGTGATTGTGCTGGGGGGCGTGGGTTAGAAGGGAAGTTGAAATAGCGGCCATTTTAGGGTAAGTTCATTCTAACTTGAGCCTTTCTTACCTGTAAATTGTCCCTCCCACCCACCCTATGAGTTAGTAGTAGTTCCCGCTTGGTCACAGCGGCGGGAAAAGGTCTTGGTTAAACTGGAATTTTGGTGGGTTAAGAAATTGGTAGGCCAAGGTCTAGGCTGGAGTAGGCCGGAAGTCAAAAGTATGGAGGTAGGTTCGAGCCCATCGGTGGCTACGAACCAAGGGGTGTAGGGGTGTCTGGGTACACCCCTGCAGTTAGACAAATGGAGGTGGGGCCTCTTGGTAGGCCGTTGAGTTACGTGTATGTATTATTGGTTATGCTAATGTTTGTTTTGGTAGGGTCATTGTCGGGGGTATGATATAGGAAGAGAGCCTAACGAAGGAGTACTGTTGACAATGACCCTAAATTGTTAATTTATATATTGATATTAATTAATAAAGCTGTGGACTTTATACTCCAACAGAATTTTTTGTGTCTGCGTGTTATTAAAGTATGGTTGGCACATGCCGAATAATGACTGTGCAATAATGTCATGAAACCACGGAGCAACGCAGGGAGGAGTGGGCCTTGACAGAGCCAGGAGTAGGCAGGGTGAAGTTCAGGTCAAGAGGCTGTCCTGTGATTGTGCTGGGGGGCGTGGGTTAGAAGGGAAGTTTAAATAGCGGCCATTTTAGGGTAAGTTCATTCTAACTTGAGCCTTTCTTACCTGTAAATTGTCCCTCCCACCCACCCTATGAGTTAGTAGTAGTTCCCGCTTGGTCACAGCGGCGGGAAAAGGTCTTTGTTAAACTGGAATTTTGGTGGGTTAAGAAATTGGTAGGCCAAGGTCTAGGCTGGAGTAGGCCGGAAGTCAAAAGTATGGAGGTAGGTTCGAGCCCGTCGGTGGCTACGAACCAAGGGGTGTAGGGGTGTCTGGGTACACCCCTGCAGTTAGACAAATGGAGGTGGGGCCTCTTGGTAGGCCGTTGAGTTACGTGTATGTATTATTAGTTATGCTAATGTTTGTTTTGGTAGGGTCATTGTCGGGAGTATGATATAGGAAGAGAGCCTAACGAAGGAGTACTGTTGACAATGACCCTAAATTGTTAATTTATATATTGATATTAATTAATAAAGCTGTGGACTTTATACTCCAACAGAATTTTCTGTGTCTGCGTGTTATTAAAGTATGGTTGGCACATGCCGAATAACGACTGTGCAATAATGTCATGTATATTTGACCCTGTAACTTTCCAAAACACCATAAAACCTGCACATAGGGGGTACTGTTTTACTCGTGAGCAATTGCTAAATACAAATATGTGCATTTTATTGCAGTAAAAGCAAACAGTATCATGACATTTACAGCTAAAATGTCAGGCGGAACTACCATTTTTTTTTCAAATCTTAATTTCTCACCGTTTTTTTTTATTTTATTCATAATAAGATATGTTTCATATATGAATAATTCATGAGAAATTAAAGCCCTCTTTCACCTGAACAAAAGTATTTATAATAAGTGTGGGTGCACTTAATATGAAAGAGGTGAATTACGGTTGAACAGACATTTAGCGCAAATTCCAGGTTTTGTTTACATTTTGTTTTGATCAGAACATGTACTATTAACTCCATTCTGACGGGGTTAAGGACACCAAATCAGAATGCTGTTTAGCATTTAGCTCCCTGTTTGTACCTAAAGTTGGGGGAGGTATAAAATTGTCCAGCAAGCTTCTAGAAATTTTTAAATGAAATGAAACATAAAATGGTGTTTGTGTTATATATAGTACTACTACGATTACATCAAATGCTAAACATGACATTCATTTGGGCATATATGTTTGAAGAGGAAGGTGTATGGAAAAACACTTAACAAGATATTTTACTAAAAGGCTAATTCTCCATTATAAACATTAATCATCATGAGCATTTTAATGAACAATTTGATATATTTAGATATATTTTTGCAGCACTAGGTAATTTATGTTTTAGTATTTTATTTTATTTTTCTGGTCCAACTTTTCGTTTCACATTTGTTTCAAATGCACAAATTAATAATTAATTAAAATTAGACAAATATGATCATTCATAACTAATGTGCCAGGAAATAAACTGTAAAAGTAACAGTAAAAGTTTTATTTTTCGGCTTAAGTTTTTTTTATGACATTGATGATAAAGTATTACTTGTATTACTTATTACCTTTTTTTTTTCACAGTTTAGTATATATAACCTCAATGAAAACATGCACGCATTTATGCATATGATGTATATCTAAGGACAGATTGCACAAGCTGCAGATATCGTATGAAACCTTTGCAAGCCCAACCCTTCTTCCTCAGCTCATACTTTCTGTGTCTGTCCAATCACAGACTTACAAATGCAGCTCAATAAGAGGTGTTGGCAAAACAGGTGCTTTGGGCAGTTGTCTGCCTCTTAAACTCCACTGTGCTTAAAAAACAGCAAGTTATACGACCATTTGTCTGATTGACAATTTCTATTGAAATCTGCACTTTTTAAAAAATGAAAATAAAATTTAAAAAAACAGGACACACCCTTCACACATAAGGTTTAAAAGTGGTATTGGTGTGTGGAGTGTGCCTTTTAACCCTGGTGACCGCTTGTTTTGTACTTAGTGAAACAAGCAATTGTTTTAGATAAATATGTGTTCAACTGCAATTTAAATTTTTCTCATTTATAGCATTAGCACGTTATATTTCAGGACAAAAAGGGTGTTAATTTGATGTGATTTATAGATATATCTATTTTCATTTATTCTGAAAAAACATCAGTGTTGTTAATAATAAATGTGTACATATTTAGTGCAGCTTAAGAAAAGTAATTCAACATACCGTATTTTCCGGCGTATAAGACGACTGGGCGTATAAGACGACCCCCAACTTTTCCAGTTAAAATATAGAGTTTGGGATATACTCGCCGTATAAGACTACCCCTCTTCCAATGCACACCAAATAAAAATTAGCCATGATGTACAATGAGCAGACAGGGCTACACAGCAAGACATTAAATGACCACTATAGTGCCAGGAAAACATACTCGTTTTCCTGGCACTATAGTGCCCTGAGGGTGCCCCCACCCTCAGGGTCCCCCTCCCGCCCGGCTCTGGGGAGAGGAAAGGGGTAAAAACTTACCTTTTTCCAGCGCTGGGCGGGGAGCTCTCCTCCTCCGATCCTCCTCCGTTCCTCCCATTCGGCTGAATGCGCACGCATTGCGGCAAGAGCTGCGCGCGCATTCAGCCGGTCGCATAGGAAAGCATTTACAATGCTTTCCTATGGACGTTTGTGTGCTCTCACTGTGATTTTCACAGTGAGAATCACGCAAGTGCCTCTAGCGGCTGTCAATGAGACATCCACTAGAGGAATTGGAGGAAGGATTAACCCATTTGTAAACATAGCAGTTTCTCTGAAACTGCTATGTTTATAAAAAAAAAGGGTTAGTCCTTTAAATAATGATAATCTGAAATAGTATGTAAAGCCCAGGTATGTTCCAGGCTGTTTGGGCATATAATCCATGCCTGCTTGTCTAGCACACAGGAGGCCAATTGCGATATATTCTTTTTACTCCCGCCCCCCCTTCCATTCTTTTTTAATCCCCCCTCCGTTCTTTTTTAATCCCCCCTCCATTCTTTTTAATCTCCCCCTCCATTCTTTTAACTCCATTCTTTAATCCCTCCATTCTTTTAATCCTCCATTTTTACTCACCCCCAATTTTTACCTCCATTCTTTTTAATCCCCATTCTTTTTAATCTCCCTCCATTCTTTTTAACCCTCCTGCAATCTTTTTTAATCCCTCCATTCTTTTAACCCCCATTCTTTAACTTCCATTATATTTAATCTCCCTCCATTCTTTTAACTCTCCATTCTTTTTATTCCCCTTATTCTTTTTTAATCCCCCATTCTTTTTAATCCCTCCATTCTTTTTAATCCCACCTCCTATTTTTTTACTTCAATTTCAATTTTTTACTCCCTCCATTATTTTTTTTACTCCAACTCTACCTCCATTCTTAATCCCTCTCCATTTTTTTTTTTACCCCCCTCCACCCCCACCCTCCATTCTTTTTACTCACTCAGTGCTCACTTCCTTTCAGTCCAGCCGGGAACAGGTAACTGAATCTCCTGTACCGCGCGGTACCCGGCCGGACTGACAGGACGAAGAAGAGCTCGGCCACCCACTCTGCACAGGGAAGGGGAGGTAAGAGAGGCAGTGTGGCAGCTGTCTGAGTGCTCTCTATAGAGCGCTCGGGCGGCTACAGCATTAGAAGGGCCATATACCCGGCATATAACACGACCCCCCACTTTAGAAAAGATTTTCCAGGGGTAAAAAGTCGTCTTATACGCCGGAAAATACGGTATATTAATTTATTTGTCCTGATTTAAAGAGTACATAATATATCTAGGATTTCAGTTTATTTGTTGTAGTTAATGCTCATAAAATACAAGGAGTAAAATACAATTGTGTTCAGCTATATCCTATGAGTACAACAATACCACAAATGCATACCTTTGCTACTGTCCTGTGAAGCCAAGGTTTCAAGAGACGTGGTCATTTCAGTTTAACAGTTAGAATTTTGATAGGTTCTGATGTAAGTAGAGGGATTCCCTTGCTAATTTCAACAGAAGCATTCCATTGCTGATTTTAGTAGAGCGATTCCCTTGCTGAACCTAAACCTAATCCTAAACCTATCACTAGCTGTTACTAACCAAATCATAATCCTAACCCCAAACACAACCCTCATCCTCATCCTAGCCCTAAACTTAATCATTGAGGTAATCTTTGTTTTACATCACAGAGGTAATCCCTTGGTGACATTAGGAGAAGGAATCTCTCACAGTGCAAAGTGATCTCTGAGTAACCCTAGCCAGTGCGAACCCCCCTATTAAAATAAAATAACCCTATCTACCACTCTCACCACAATAATAATGGTTGAGGACTGGGGTGTGGACATTAGGTCATCAGGTGGGCACTTTAATAAAATAAAAAAAATAGGGGTTGGATATTGCAAGTGAGGGCATAGTAATATGAGGGTTATATTGATCCCCAAAAGGGATTTTTTAAAAATTATTTTAATGTGGTGCCTGGCTAACACGTGCTGGCCAGCCGCCCAATGGTTAACGTTGTAGAGACAATGCTTTTTAACTATTTGCTCATTGACTGCTAGCTCTGTTAGTGAGCAAATAGTTCTGATGTTTTAAATCTGAGCCAGATTTGAAGCATTGGGGTCCAGATATCATCTGTTTGGGGGGCATTTAGTGCTGCTGATATCTAGACCTAATTTGGAGCCTGAATTGCAAAATCTGAACATTGACATAGTTAAATATCATAAACAATGTCTGGGTTTTGCAGTCCGAATGGACCCATACAGCACTGAACAGTTTTTCTCTGTCCACTACGTGGCCATTTGAGCTTTAGTGAAAACCCTGTTAATGTCCTTTGTGACTTTGGAGTTCATTCACTGTTGTGGTGACTTGAGATTTGCCTCACTCCCCGCTGACTCCCATCGGGAAATTGTGTCCATAAGAGGAGATTTGGAAAATAATTTTTTAAACATTCTGAAATCATCATAGCTTTTTGTTTAGTAAAAAAAACTTTTAGAATAAGCAGCCACATAGTAGGAAAAAGGTATGAATATATAATAATGTCCTTCATTTATTAGAATTGCTGTCTTATCACATTTGACTGTATCTGGTTAAGCCAGTGACTTTCAATGTTCACTGTACCTCATAGAAAACAAAAAAAGCAACATCTTTCTGACCATGACATCATTTTACAGTGTCCAAATATCTGGTACTTTGACTTTTACTTCAATTAACTTCTAATATTTACTTTCCGGAAGTGAAGCTTAGAAACTCAATAGCAAATGATTAAAAACACACCTAATCCATCATCAGCGAATGTTTCCATTTTGTGTTCTGGGTTAATTATTTTGTGCTGTTCATTATTTTAAATAACAAATGGTAATTGATTTATTTTTATTGTATAGTCTTAACAATG
>OW240912.1:134735117-134817172 GCA_933207985.1 Pelobates cultripes
GCCCCCCAAGAGAAACTGGGCCCGGGGCAGCTGCCCCGTTTGCCCCGCGTTAAAGACGGCCCTGTCTGTAGGTCCAGATTGCCTGGAAAATTTGCATTCGCCCCATATCACTAAATACCAGCTCCTCAATCAAGCAAAGTTCTTCCATTCACTGGAAACATAATCTTAGAGGTGGTTTATTTTCAGAAAAGAGGTATAAGGCCTTTAACTACATTTAATTTACATAAAGTTATGTTTTTTTTATATAACGACTTTTGCTGTTGATCCAAAATAAGGTAAAAATCCAGTTTGAAGCACTTCCAATTTTGCAACAAACTAGAAAAAATATTCCTTCTAGACCCCAGAATGGCAATCAGATCTCTCCTTGGATCTCAATGTTTTTACCTCACAAATTAAAAATTCTATCCATGTATATTAAGTTTTTCAAGTATTTATCCAATTGCTGTTTAAACATCTGTACCATCTCTGAAAAAAAAAACACCTCTTGAGCAGAGAATTCCATATCCTCATTGTAAAAACCTATGCCTATCTCTTTTCTTCTAGTCTAAATGCGTGACCTTGTGTTTATGAATAGATTTCCAAACAATGGTTTGTATTAGCCCTGAATTTATTTGTATAATGCTATCATATCCCCTTTGAGGCGCTGCTTTTCTAAACTAAAGATATTTTAATGGACACTCCAGGCCCCTAAAGCACTTAAGCCTTAAAAGCTTGCTGAAAAGCTTTATTTGTAAAGAATGTGTCCTCATTTTGTAGAAAAATTTTGGAAATAGTGCAGATTTTAATAGAAATTTACACTTTTATAAATTAAGCTGGCTTTTCAAGCAGACAACAGGCCCAGTTACTTTCTGGCTTGGTTAGCTGACTTACACTGAACTCAAGAGGCAGCAATTGAACAGAGTACCTGCCTTACAACAACTTCTCATTGAGCTGCATTGGGATGTCTGTGATTGAACAGGCACATAAAGTCTGGGCGTGCTTAGAAGAGGAGGGCTTGCAAAGGCAGCAAACAAGAGATTTGCAGTTTTTGCAAGCTGTTTTTAGACATAACTCAAACAAGAAACAAAATCATAATTAAATGCATGCAAGTTTTTATTAGGGGTATATCTACTAAACATTGAAGTTTAATTTATTTTGTATTTGGGCAGTGGAGTGTCCACTCCACTAAAATGTTCCATTCCTTTCATTAACTTTGTAGCCTATCTCTGCAACTTTAGAAATATCCTTCTTTAGAACAGGTGCCCAAAATTGCACAGCATATTCAAGCAGGGCCGTCTAGAATATGAATAGGACCCTGGGCGAAGCATTTTCTTGGGCCCCCTGGGCCCTGCCCCTCCCCCCCCCCCCCCCCAATTACGCCCAACCCCTAATCACACTGACAGACATACTGACACATACACACAAAGACAGACATATTAAAACATTCGCAGATACATACTGACACACACACATACACTGACACACAAATATATACTGGCAGACATAGACACACATTCAGACACACTGACACACACACAGACAAACATACATACATACATACATACACACACACACTTACAGATATACTAAAACACACACAGACACACACACACACACACACACACACACACAGAGACATACTGACATACATTAAGCCACCCTCCAGGTTCTTACCTTTTCCTGGAGGGTGATTTCCCTGGGGTCCAGTGGCAGGCTGAGGCAGTTGGGAGTTATCTTCTGGAACTCTCCTCCTCCCTGCCTTCCTCGTCCCTCGCGGCTCTGATTTCCGGTTGAAGGAAGTGACGCGCGGTACTCACTTCCTACCAGCTGGCTGCCGAACAGAAAGGGGCCCGGTTGCGCTGTATTAGCGTCACAGCGCCCGACCAGGCCCTTGCTGACACATGCCCACCGGGTGGCCCTTAGTGCATGGGCCACCCAGGGGGGCCTCCTAAGTGTGCGGGCCGGTGCGGCTCTGTGCATGGGGGCTGCGCCAATAGTAGGGCCCACGGGGTAGCTGCTCTGGGGCAACCCAGGAGCAACTGGGCCCAGGGCAGCTGCCCCATTTGCCCCCCGTTAAAGATGGCCATGTATTCAAGGTGTGGTCTAAACAGTGATTTAGAAAGATGCAAAATTATATTTTCATCCCGAGAATTAATGCCCCTATTTATAAATATACCAGACAATACCAGCCTTTGTTAGTATCAATGTAGCGCATCCTGCCCGTGAAGTGCTCAGGCGCCAGATATATTGAATAGTTAATGTAATGAGGCAAAAAAAAAGCTACTGGTATATAGATTGGCAGTGTTTGGAACAAATAGAGCACTTTCAGAATCAAGTCAATTTTAATGTCCCACACCCTGCTCACCTAGAAGAGGTTTGGAAATGTTTCCAGCAATAACTGGAAATTTGCGTAATAAATTCTGCTGATATCCTTCATTACCCACACCCCCAAATACTTAATGGCTGTGTTGGACATTGTGAAGAGGATATTCCGGGATATAACTGTGGTATAAATACATTCAGAATTCTAACCTTGGAGAAGTTAATGCTAATGGCATTCGCACCTTTGTATTCAATTTGGCCTATTTGTATGCTTTTTATATCTGACTTTTGTCTGATAGAGTCCAAGAGGGGTTTGAGGGCAAGAACGAAGAACAACAGAAAGAGGGGACAGCCTTGTCGAGTGCTGTTAAGGTTTGGGAAGGGGTGAGTGTCAGCCCCGCGAATGCACACCCTTGCTGAGGGTGTAGAATAGATAGTCTTAATCCATTGTACAAGTCGGGGTCCTAGTCCCAGGATGTCTAGTGTCTCATAAAAGGAATTCACATTGCATCCTATCAAAGGCCTTCTCCCTGGACAACAGAAGAAGACCCTATGAGCGTATCTTAAGGTATTGAATGATCGACAACATACAAAATCCCTTGTTTAATATTCTGGAGTAAAATCTGCCTGATCTGTGTAAATCAAGTCATGAAGATAGAGTTGGAGTTTTGGTCAGGTAGTTTGCAGATTGCTCTATATCCTTGCTCTCCTTTGGAATTAAAGAGATTTTGGCCACCAGGGCATGGGGCCACGCCTCCCCTTTAAGGGAATTAAGGGCCTTCACCAATTGGGGAAACAGCATTTCCACAAAGTGCTTGTAGTAGCAGATCAGGAGCCCATCTGGACCCAGGCACTTCCCCAGCTTTGAGATTTTCAAAGCGTATCCTAGCTCTTTGTCTGTGATTGGGTCATCAAGAGCTTGAGCTACTTCTAGGGGTAGGTGTTCTGATCTCTGATATATGAGATCCTTGTGGTGACCTGGAGGAAGATGTCTTGAGATTATATAAGTTAGCAATATTACCCCTTGAGGATCCTCTCTGTTTTGGAAGGAGTGTATTGCAATTGGTTGTCAATATCCCAAATCTTTAGGATATAAGTGCTCATTTCTCTCATATCATGCAAGCTAAGAGCAAACCACATTTGTTGGCATTGGAGTAAAAAAAATGTCTTTGACCGTAGAAGGGTTTTGAGGCATTAAGGAGTTTCACCAACTCCCCTCTTATCTTAGTAAGTGACAACAACACAACAGGATCTAGTGTTTCTTTATGGAGTGACTCTTGTCTCTGAACCTCCTGGAGCAGGTGGGTAAGTTGTACTGCACAAGATCTCTTCAATTCTGAGCTCTTGGCAATGAAGTAGCCATGTTTAATGCATTTATGTGCCTCTCAAATGACGAAAGGAACCGTTTTCTCTATGTTATTCCCTGAGAAGTATTGATTAAGCCTGGTTGTAGTGTCAGTAGATGTGAGGTAATTCAAAAGCAGCGATTCACTGAGAAGCCATGCTATCAAAGTAGGGCGACAAAGGAAGGAAGATATTATCATAGAGAGGGAGGAATGATCTGACCATGTTACTATACCTATAGTTGCCCTGTGCAATGCCTCAAGGAGCGAGTGTGGTAGAAAGAAATAGTCCAGTCTAAAATAGGAGGGACTGACTAAAATGTATACCTTTCACCAAGATGCGCTGCTTGCCAGCAATCTACCAGTCTGAATTCATGTAAAATGTCCCTCATTTTGTGTAGTATGTGTTGGGGGACAGAGGATACCCCTTGGAAGTGTCCAAGAAGGGGTCCAGGATGACATGAAAGTCCCCCCCCCCACTATTAAGCATCCCTCTTGGAATGTCTCAAGGGATTTCAGCATTGACCTCAGCAAGACTCGGTAAGATCCATCAACAGTGGAAACCAATAACACTCCACTGCACTTGCCTCCTCAGGGCCACTCCCAACCCTCACCACCGCACACAAGCATATGTTGCAGGATGTACCCATTCGTTTTTAGGCACCAAGTGCCTTCAAATAAAGATATAAACAGCAGATATATCTAGATAAAGAGGTACAGTATCGCAAAGTGAAATAAGAGCAAAATAACATCTTGGTTATCTGAGACACACATATGATGAGTTGGAGTCTCCTCTTCTCCATTACCCAAACTTCAGGCCTAGATCTCTCAGAATTCCCTCAGAAAGCCTCCCATCTTTAGTATTAACTGAGTCACCACATATCCCTCAGTCCTTTCAAAAGCTTTGGTGATGCTGGGTTTTCATGTAGACAAGTATCATGACAGCCTGGACTGTTACACAGAATTAACTGTGGACCTTTCTTAAGGGCTCGCAGAGGCTTGCTCTGAGTGGATCAGGTGTTGTGGTGAGTTGCAGGTGGTCTGGGCTCATGCACCCTATAGCACCACCTATAATCAATGTTATCCCAGGACCCTCAAGCTACAGAGTCCCCTGGAGACCAGCGTGTAAATTCTGCCTCCATATTCCCTGGGACCCCAAGTGTAGGACGACACCCTTATCAAAGCTGATTGGGCAGACTAGATGGGCCGAATGGTTCTTATCTGCCGTCACATTCTATGTTTCTATGTTTCTATGTAAAGCCCCTGTGATACAATGGAGGATGTAGCGGAGCTGCAATACTAAAACCGATATCTCAGTTGGTAGTCTATAGAACATCAAAGAAAGAGCAGTTCAACAGTATAATCCCTATTCCCCTAGTAACCGGACGATACACAGTTCTGGGAGTCAACTATTTAATGGAAGCCAGACACAGCCTTTTATGTGTATCCCCATGTAAGGGGTTTACAGTAACACATTCCAGGGGCATTCCCCGCTGGATCTGAGAGGGGAGAGCGACAAAGTACACAACATAATTACAGTACCTCTCAGGTCCAGGACATGTATATTAAAAAACACCCCAAAACACCCCTTTTACAATACGGTACCCCCTCAAGTACTACATTCCCGGGTAGCCTGGATTGCCCAACATATCTCAGAAGCACTTAGATCCCATGAACGTAGCCGAAACACCACCGGATTATAGTTTAGACCGACCGCACACAAGGCACCTGCCCAAAAGAGTGCAATGAAATCAGGCTGTGCAGTTGGTCTCTTTCGGGAGTACGAAACACCATAAAATAACAAATGTAACCATTCGTATATTAGTTGATTATGTGCCCCCCGTTCGGGAGTCTCCACGAATGCCGCTCTTCTTAGGTGAATGGAACCAAACACACGTAGAGGTGGAAGTTCCAGCAGTGATTGCGCCGTTGAGTGTCCGATTATACTTCCATGCACTTGACGACCAAACACCGCTGTCTGCATTCGCGGCTACCTTGCAGTTTCTAAGTGTGAAGAAGCTTAATAGGTTAAATTGGCAGCACACAACTCCCCTTTGTGGTCTAACTGTTTGGGAGTTTGTTCGGTATACGAACAATATAGCTATAACTTGTTCGGTGGACCCCAATTGTTGAACCAGATAAGTTACTATTTTAAAAGAACAGTGCATAATCCAAATAGGTGGCTGGTTCCGCCACAGAGGACGAACTACAAATCTCCTAAAATAAGAGAAGGGGAGCTGCAGAAACATGGTGTGTAGTCAAGTTTCCATTTACCTTAATAGTGCTGGGAGCCCACAGGTTGTGTCCACTCCAAGCAATGTCTGTATCTTCCTTTTGTAGTGTAGGAGCTGGATCCCTGTTTCTTTCAAATCTGTAAAAATCCAGAGGGTTTGTCCATCACATGGTGATCAGTGGAAGGTGGAGGCGGTAGCTCATGGCTGCAAAATCTAGGTGTGTCTGCATGGGTCTGGGATCTTCTGGCAAATGTACCATTAGACATGCCTGGATCAGGCACTGGTAGCGGTCAGGACCCAAGTAAGGGGTTTCAGTGTCCTGCAGTAGCCCAATACCACAGGGGAGAGGTCTGGGAATATTTGCAGCAATGGTGCAGCTCTGGTGTGTCTCGCACAGCTCTAAGGATGTCGATGCGATAATTGGCCAAACAGCAAATCTTGTCCCTTGGCGGACTACCTGAGTCCCCTCTGGGCCACAGTGCATGGTTGTCTCTGACACATTAAATTTTAACTGACATATCCCTCTTCAGGATGCTGTTAAAAATCTTGGCAAGTGCCTCACATAACGATTCCCTGGTCTCATCATCTTCAGGCAAAGCCCATGGGTGCAAGTTCTGGCACCATCCCTGGTTGTCTAGGTTTTGTAAATGGAGGTCGGTGCATAGTACCTGAATATCAGCCGTAATCATCAATCCAGCTACATCGGGTGGAGGCTGTCTCTTTGCTAAGCTGAGGAGTAAATTTCCATGGCTTGACAGACCTCAGACCAGGCATGCAGTTCATGCAGGTCCGCTGGAGCAGTGAGGAAGAAGCACAGAGATGGCAAGCCCTTGCTCTTCTTTGCCTCCATGGACCTGGAGTAGTCCGCACCCTTGATGCTTTTCCCCATGTCAGGCATTTATTCATGGGTGCCGTGATGGGTAGCTCGGAGGTCCATGGGAGCTCTCTCTCCTAAGTGGCCATCTTTGTTGGCAGCCCGACCACACACCCCCATTTATGTTTTTTACTCTGACATATTTCCTGCTATTCCTATTTTTGAAGACACTCATGTTGCCTTTATTTTTATAAGGCAGTAATATGTTTCCATGTTGCCATTCTTTTAACAATTTAACAACAAATATAATTATAATCACTTAAACTTACAGTGACTGGAAAAATAACTTTAAAATGCTAAAGGAGTCTCTTTTAAATCATTGTATACAAATACAAATGTTTGATGTGTCTGAACATAATTGCTATTTTTTATTTATTTTTTTAACTACGCAGGGGGCAATGTATGAAATGTATTATTATAAGCTTCTTAAATCTAACCTTTGAACCATGTGGCATTTGTGCTCAAAGCAGCTGCTTATTGCACAGTGGCAGACAGACAATGGTGTATAACAAAACATGATCCTCTTACCCACAATAATGGAAGTTGAGACTTTTGTTTTGGAAGAGAGGAATATTGGTTTTTGTTTAGTTTTTTGTAAGGAATCTGCCAGTATTATTTACAAGAAAAAAAAAATATATATATATATATATTACAAAGAGAGATATTTTGTATCCTCATTTCTGTCTGTAGCAACCATTGTGAAAAACTATTTTGCTTAAAGTAACTCTACAAGCACAACAACTACGAACACACCCCATAGTGATTATGGTTCCAGGAGTATTCCCCACCCCCACCCCCACACCACCATTGTTAGTAGTAATTGTAGTAGTGTCCTGGCACCCCCCACCTCCCATAAGTAACAAGCAGTCTAGTATATGTAAGGGGTTTTACAATGTTTTGTAATCTTACCTGAGACGCTCTTTGCCTCCATTACAGGACAGTGAGAGCCAGAAGCTTTCTTTCTGAGCTAAGCCCAGAGTTTCAGGTCTTACTAATTGCTCTAAGCCAATCAGCTGGCTCTGCATTGCAGCGCTTAGATCAGGAGAGCTAACGGAAACTGCTAAGCAGGCGTTTCCAGCCCTCCCTCCCTTAGTAGAGGCAGGGAGCAGCGCCCTGGCAGACACCAAGTAAGGAACCAAAGTATTCTAAAATTGTTTGACTCCTTACATGAGGGGTGCCACTGCAATCCTGGCACCATAACTGCTACAACACGCTATAGTGAGATGGTCTTGGAGTGTTCCTTTAATAAAAACTAAAACTAAAATGAGCCTGGGGGCAATGCTCATGTGTACATGGAGTGTGACGTCATATAGCAGGTGACACTTGCACACACTTGAACCTGGCTCCCTTTGGTCAAAATAACCTTGTTCCAATGAAAGGTTCTTATAACCAACCAAAGTCAGAGCCGGTCTTAGGGGTGTGCAAGCTGTGGGGTCACACAGGGCACATGACAGCAGGGGCACCATTTGGCCGACATAGCTCACACACTCCCTTGATGATAGGTGTAAGGCAGGTGCACAGAGCACTCCATAAAGCAGGTCGCACGTGTTGAGTGACCACACAGCACCTGGGTGGGAGATTTCATTATTCTCCATCCAGATCAGATAAGGCAACGGGCGTGGAGCTAAATTTGTGGCACGGCAGAGCTAAATGTGCAGCAGGGGCCAACTACAGTTGCAAGAAAAAGTATATGAACCCTTTGGAATGATATGGATTTCTGCACAAATTGGTCATAAAATGTGATCTGATCATCATCTAAGTCACAACAATAGACAATCACAGTCTGCTTAAACTAATAACACACAAAGAATGAAATGTTGCCATGTTTTTATTGAACACACCATGTAAACATTCACAGTGCAGGTGGAAAAAGTATGTGAACCCCTAGACTAATGACATCTCCAAGAGCTAATTGGAGTGAGATGTCAGCCAACTGGAGTCCAATCAATGAGATGAGATTGGAGGTGTTGGTTACAGCTGCCCTGCCCTATAAAAGACACACACCAGTTCTGGGTTTGCTTTTCACAAGAAGCATTGCCTGATGTGAATGATGCCTCGCACAAAAGAGCTCTCAGAAGATCTATGATTAAGAATTGTTGACTTGCATAAAGCTGGAAAGGGTTATAAAAGTATCTCCGAAAGCCTCGCTGTTCATCAGTCCACAGTAAGACAAATTGTTTATAAATGGAGAAAGTTCAGCACTGCTGCTACTCTCCCTACGAGTGGCCGTCCTGTAAAGATGACTGCAAGAGCACAGTGCAGACTGCTCAATGAGGTGAAGAAGAATCCTAGAGTGTCAGCTAAAGACTTACAAAAGTCACTTGCAAATGCTAACATCCCTGTTAGCGAATCTACAATATGTAAAACACTAAACAAGAATGGATTTCATGGGAGGATACCACAGAGGAAGCCACTGCTGTCCAAACAAAACATTGCTGCATGTTTACAGTTTGCACAAGAGCACCTGGATGTTCCACAGCAGTACTGGCAAAATATTCTGTGGACAGATGAAACCAAAGTTGAATTGTTTGGAAGAAACACACAACACTATGTGTGGTGAAAAAAAGGCACAGCACACCAACATCAAAACCTCATCCCAACTGTGAAGTATGGTGGTGGGGGCATCATGGTTTGGGGCTGCTTTGCTGCATCAGGGCCTGGACGGATTGCTATCATCGAAGGAAAAATGAATTCCCAAGTTTATCAAGACATTTTGCAGGAGAACTTAAGGCCATCTGTCTACCAGCTGAAGCTCAACAGAAGATGGGTTTTGCAACAGGACAATGACCCAAAGCACAGAAGTAAATCAACAACAGAATGCTTTAAACAGAAGAAAATACGCCTTCTGAAGTGGCCCAGTCAGAGTCCTGACCTCAACCCGATTTAGATGCTGTGGCATGACCTCAAGAAAGCGATTCACACCAGACATCCCAAGAATATTGCTGAACTGAAACAGTTCTGTAAAGAGGAATGGTCAAGAATTACTCCTGACCGTTGTGCACGTCTGATCTGCAACTACAGGAAACGTTTGGTTGAAGTTATTGCTGCCAAAGGAGGTTCAACCAGTTATTAAATCCAAGGATTCACATACTTTTTCCACCTGCACTGTGAATGTTTACATGGTGTTCAATAAAAACATGCCAACATTTCATTCTTTGTGTGTTATTAGTTTACGCAGACTGTGATTATCTATTGTTGTGACTTAGATGATGATCAGATCACATTTTATGACCAATTTGTGCAGAAATCCATATCATTCCAAAGGGTTCACATACTTTTTCTTGCAACTGGGAGTGCATTGTCCCTGTTCCTCCCTCCAACCCATAAAGGAAAAAGGAAACTGTCTGTGTATGTATGTGTGACTGTCTGTAACTGTGTGTGTCTGTCTGTCTGTCAAAAACGGTTAAAACTAGTGTGAAAATATGTGGCGCTTATTACTTATTTGAGTCATTGTATTTATATAGCAGCTGAAAACATTCTATGGGTACTCCAAATAACCCACCAAAGATGTACCATATATTTATGTGATACACCCCTACCTAATATAAAGTGCAAGTGCATCACTTAGTTTTAGAAATAGGGACTTCCCCTCAAAATTGTAGTGATTACAAATAAATGTAAACAAAACAGAAAGAAATTATAGTGTAGTAAGTAAATAATATTTAAAACACAAAAACATTAGTGAAAATGTATTCACAATTTAGAGAGGCTCTAAACTCTGCAGCCTCTGTGCCCTTAAGGTGGCAAACAACAACCTCTCTTCAAGGGATATTCCGTCAGCAACTCCCAATAAAGTGCATGTGAATGAGAAATGGTAGAAAGACCAACGTCTTCTAGGTGTAGTAATTCTGATACTTTCAAAATAGCACATAACTTAATGTAGTGCTCACCTGGCTTGGAGCCTTTCAGCAACAAGCTTGAAAAAACAGTCTCACTTTGGGGGTGACACTCCCCTATATGGAACCTAGATACTAGATGAAGACAGGAGGGAGTGAGTATATTACCTTTTGTTACCAATATCATATACTTAAAAACAGTATAAATAACAGAAATGAAGCATAGGCAAAATAAAAAGTACTTTTCTCATGTCTCCAAGACGTGTTTCACCTGGAATAACGGCTTTTTCAATCGGTAGATTCATCTTGTGTTCGGTTCCATTTTTAAATGCCTGCCCATTCGTGTGTCTGTCTGTAACTGTATTTGTGTGGCTGTTTTCATGTGTGTGTGAGAGTCTGCCTGTACCCATGTGTGTTTGTGACTGACTGTAACTATGTGTGTGTCTGTCTGTACCTGTATGTGTGAGACTGCCTATACGTGTGTGTGTGTGTGTGTGTGTGTTTACATGTGTGTATGAAATTATCTGTAACTGTGTGTGTCTGTCTGATTGTACCTGTGTGTGTGATTGTCTGTACCTGTGGATGTGAGACTGTCTGTAACTCTGTGTGTGTATGTTTGCCTGTATGTGTGTGTCTCTCTCTGCCTATATGTGTGTGTGTCTGCTTGTAACTGTATGTTTGACTGTAATTGTGTATGTGACTGCCTGTAACAGTGTGTGACTGTCTGTTACTACGTGTGTGACTGTCTACCTGTGTCTGTCTGCCTGTAACAGTGTGTATATGTGTCTGTCTGTAACTTTATGTGTTACTGTCTGTAACCTTGTGTGTGAATTCTGCAACTGTGTGTGTGTGTGTGCCTGTCTGCCTTTCTCTTTTTCAGGAAATATATGCAACCCCTGGCATTTATGCAGATGCGGACCAGCAAACATCACAACATTCCAAATGGACAAAGAGGGATATTAGGGGTGTAAGTGAGGGTGTGGCCAAGGGCAGGACTGTTCTGATAATTTTTTGGCAACTTACTAATAATTTATGCAACTAAAATGTAATTTAAAACATGAATAATGTATCCTTTTTACACAGACTGATTTCTAAACACATTTATTGTGGTTTTTAGTGAAGACACATAACTGTGAGTTTTACTGCTGTGGAGCTCTCTTATACATTGAGACACACCAACAATATGGAGCTCCTAGAAAAGAGAGACATTAGGATAGACAAGAGGGACAGATGGATTAAGGACCTCCTCAACAGGGACACTTGGGTGATATGGACCAACCATGGACGTTTGGAAATACATGGGTTTCTCATTGAATCAGAATGTTTGGAAATGTATGGAATATAATGTATTACATGCTCATCCGGGCAATGTCATATTGGCATTTTCATTCCACTGAATCTTGGGTGCGTAATTTGGCTTTTTATATGCCATATAGATGTTGTTTGTATTAGCTAGCCATTGCACAATCAAGATAAAATGATCTGTAGTCTGGCTTCTAGAGCAAACGTGCCTCAATTTATTAAGTGTTTGACGTGTCATCAATACATGTTGGTCTGATGATTTTAATGTTGCCTGTATCTGCAAATTTGTTACTGAAATTTTGTAATTTATGGGAACATGTATGTACAAAATGCTAATGTGTGGCACTGAATTGGCATCTGATTTGGCTTTCTGGACTCCCAGGCTGTTTGTCCATCACTGCTTGTGCAGAATTTAGTTGTTGTTTTTTTACAGATGAACCTAGATGATATTCCATTCATTGTTAGGTGAAAAACTTTTTTTTTTTAAGAAAAAGTGAAACAAGTGCTTGGAATTCTATTGCAGAAGTCATTTCCACTTTTCAGGGCCTATATTATGGGAACGAGGCCTGTCTTAGAAGAACAACCCCTTTGACCTGTAACGCACAACTCACAGCCAGACCAGACCCTGAGATCACATTTTAATGGATTTTCTCACTTGACGCTTTCCAAAAGAGTAGGAGGAAGAGCTCAGAGACCCTCAAACACCAGACTTTGCTCTCCAGACTGTATTTTCCAAGGTTACTTTTTCTTCCCAGCTGATCATAGGGAAAATATAGGAAAAAGAGAAAGCCTCCCTTTGTTGTTTTATAGTTTTTTTTTTTTTCCTACAGCAGAGCTTTTCGGGGCAGTGCCAAATGAGAAAGGAGAAGTGGTGCATGGGGAGAGGGGGACTAGGAGTCTTTAATCAGAGGCTTTGATAAATAGAAAACTTTCTAGTCATAATAAAGAGTAGTTTACATCTCGGGGGCAGACAGGAGGGGGAGTAGGGAGGTGCTGGATTGTACAGATTGCCTCAAGTCCAAACAATGAGGTTAAGAAACATAACTGTAACACATTAGTAAATTGACAATGAAATTGCAGTTACTTCACTGGCTCTTTATTAAATAAACACAGGCTGAATTGGACCAGTCTGCCCTAGTTATTTGCAGAAAGCTCAGATTACTAACTCAACACTGCTGAATATCACACTTCTGAGGCTCCCTCAGCCCCTGAATCCAAACACATTTCACGTTCTCCAGCCAGCACCCCATAGCAGCCCCCTCTGCCCATCGGTTCCCTAGGTGAGATCCCACTAGAACTGAGCTTGCATACCTTCAAACTCAGAGTCAGGTGTGATTGTCATTCAGTTCCGTTTGTGTTGTATATAATTTTAATGAAACACCTGAGAAACAGGTGTGGTTAGCACAAGAGACACTGTCAACACAGTTTAATTACTTATTGTAAACATACACTGCAGGATTTGTGAGTATCACACAAAGAAACTATAAAAATAATAAGTAGCCACAATAATATATCATAATGTAAAGTTAGAAACGTATACCTGTGTGTACAACATTAATTACCCATGTATGACATTCATGTAAAAAAGGCATAGTGATTCAAGGACTTTATCTCAATGTTAAAGTGGAACTGTCATTTTTTTCTCTCCTTCAGGTTTCCTTTCCTTATTCTGCCTGTTGTCAAGTTTTGTCAACCTTGCTGCTATATTTAAGCAATAGCAGTGCCCACTTTATGTATTTTATGAAAACTACTGTACTTGGGAATGAATCAAAAAACTAAAAGAAATTTAGACACAGAGTTATATAGAAGCAGATCAGATGAAGTTTATTTTTGGTGACAGATCTGCTAAAGCTGTAGTGGTTATTGTGTCAGGAATGCCATCCTACTGTTAATAGTCATTTATAGATGTAACTGAGAATGTGATGCGAATAAGAATAACCCCAAATAATTCCCCAATAACGATAGACACCGAATTTTGAGTGAAACAGGCCACAGCATTTATTAAAACATAAGACTGTAGGACTCATCCAACATTTATTAAACATTATCATTTAATTATAACCAGAGATAAATACATACATAATCCATAACTTAACATATAATCATTAACAGCTATTGCCCTACAGACTTGAGCTTACATAAAAGTCCTTGCCAATGAAAGAGACCACGTGCCTATGCACCAACTTGCCCACAGGGTCCTCACCTCCCCCCTTGTCCAACCAAATTTCCTTTCAATGCTTACCACCAGCCAGCTTCTAGCTCGGTGGGCACGTCCAAGTTGGTAACGTAAATGTTTACCCTACAGAGCAGGGGAGGTTGAGACCTGACTGAATGTAATAGCCCCCCAAAACCTATTGGGAAGGACACGCCCTCCGCTAGCTGTGACATGAACGAACAAAAAAACATAAAAGAGGGAGGGAAGTTGTTTGCTGGCCCGTCTCCCAAGAGGCACTGAGGTAAGATGATCCATACACCCCTCCCAAACACATAAGCACTCCCATACACACTTACAACCAATCACAAGCATCCAACCCAACACTCATACATGTGCCCTTGTCTGCTTAGCTGTGCTATCTCCCCAGAGCTTAACTATGTAAGGATGATTTGACAACTTACCTGAGATCTGCCTGGTGATATTTGGCTCCTGCTCTGCAGACAAGAAACTCCTGGTACTGATCTATCCTGGTGGTTCTGGGCTTAACTCATTGGCTGAGAGTGTTCAGCTAACTATCCTAACTAATCACCCAGCCCTGTATGGCTCTTGGCTTTAAGAAGCGGCACTTAGCAATTCGCTGTCGGTACTGGTGAAATTTTGAAGTCTGTAAACAGCCACTGCTCACTAACAAGTGACAGGCACTTAGCGAACAGTGGCTGGCTGGTAAAAAGTAGTGACAATATTGTAAACAAGCCCTAAATAACAATTCTAAGCCAATACCGCAAGGAAAAGTGTTACATAACAATTATTAGATCTTATGGCGCATTTGGGGTTTCTTGAGCCGAAACTATTGCATTGCATGTATAATTTTACATTGAAAAATACAAATCAAAAAATAAGATGCAAAATTGCGATACAGACAACTAGACTTTGAAAAGAAATTGTTTAAATAATAGTTTACAGGTCATTTTAGAAGAGTTTTAGAAAAGTTGTAAAGAAAGATAAACTCTGTCTGTACTTTCTCCATTTCATTTTTGCTTTTCCATGATCAGACACCCTGCCAGCAGTAGCTCACACACTCCCTCCCTGCACACTTAAGTCTGGAGAACGTGAATGGGTTTGGTGTTTAATATTCCACAATAAATGTGCAGGCACTTCCAAAATCGGAATGTTACCGGCCTCCTCTAATCCAGAAATCCTCTTTTTTGCCTACTCTGGCACCTCCTATCCCTGTTGGGATGGTAATATTTAAGTAAATTCATTCAGGTTCAGCCTTTGCAGAAATATAGACAAGCTCCTGCAGTGTAAAGTCCATCTTTTTGAAAGCCAATTAAAACAAGAATTTTGTCATTTTCTCCATGCTCCATTGCAGACAGGGAACTCTGATAGATTTCACAGGCTACCTCTCTGCTGTCACTCATCCATATAACCTTCCTTTATATGTGCTTCACCGGAGTCAGAGTCTGGCTGACATTACGTTAAAAACTTAAAAATTCCACCAAGATGGCAAAAGGCTAATTCTCTTTTCCTGACTTTCGTTTTTTTTTTTTATATATATATTATAAATGTACACCAATTCATTGTATAGATCAGTGGTTTTCAATCAGTTTGCTGTGGTACACTGCTGTGCCTCAAGCCACTTCAAATTGTGCCACTAACTCATTTTGTATTATTCAATAAAGTGAGAACTCCAAGTGATTATCAAATTGAAGGCCAGAGTTACCAAACTAAAAGAATAGCTAACTTACAGGATTGTTTCAGTTTGACTATTTTAACCTCAAATTTGATATTAAATTTGAATTCTCACTTTAGTAAGTAACCATGATTGACTTCAGGTCTGTAATAGGTTGAATGCTGTCCATAAGATTTTTTTAAATGTTTTTAAAATAAGTGTTCATGCCCGGGTTAATGCCCAGTGGGCCGAGATGGCAATAGGCCAAGGCCAACCAGGGAGATGAAAGGATCTCCCAGCCTGCTAATGCAGGGCCGATGCTTAGTGAGCACGGTCCAAACATGTCCCTTCATGGGCCAGTGGGGAGATCAAAGATCTCCCTCACTTGAACATTACCTGGTGCATTACCTGTTCTCGCAAGCTCCGGTCACTTATTGCCGTGGGTTACCATAGTAGAGCTCCATGCTTTCACTAACGCTGGAGCTCATCAGAAGCAAAGTGCCACAAGCTGAGGAGTGCTTCCAGTCCACTGGGCAACCAGCATGTACCGTCTACCTGGGCAAAAGGTAATAAAAGGGAGGTTAGAATAAATGTGTTCTTTTTAATTCCCATCAACCTGAAGCCTACCCCCTTCACACAAGAACCTCTGTACATGTTAAAGCCCCCTATATATACACACACACACACACAAAACAGCCCACGTCTAAACATACTGAAACCCCTATACACACACACACACACACTACAGACAATATACATGCACACTACAGCCTATATATAATATATGCACATGACTGCCACTAGATACATGCATGTGGCGGAGCTCCCGTACTCCAGATGAGTACCTCCACCAGGTCAGCTTCCTCTCTGCTATTAGGGACTCTGGAGTGCTTAATATTCAATTGCTGAATCTTGAATGGGGTCTCTGAGGACCTCTTTCACTGTACCAGGCTTCAGCTCTCTCCTTCCAAGTATGTATTGTCCTCTCTGCCTTTGCCTCTTCTGTACCTTTCCCAAGCAGATATCGACACCCCTGCTTACACTGTCTCCAGCTACTGCCTTTAAAAAAGGCACTTGTGTCTCTCAGGCCTATCTCTTTCTTAACTCATCCCAGCAATCAGGGACCAGTGCAGTCAGCTAACAGATCCGAAAACTCTGATACTGGAATCCCTGAACAAACGAGACACACAGTTCCCAATAAAGCTAACACAGAAGAGTAATCAGAAGTCTGAAAAAAAATCCCCAACCCAAACCAGGATGGAAAGCAGTACGAATGGCTCCCGTGTAATTGCCTCCCTAAAACATAACACCATTTCAGGACAGGTCCCATAGTGGGGGGGAAGGAGGCTGACCTGCAGTCCTCTTCAAGTGCCATGGTAACAGAGGCTTCCATTACACAGCCCCTATATAAATACATGCACACTACAGCCACTAGTAGCACACAACCACTAGATACAATACACCACATAGACAAATTTATCAATTCACCCTCTTGATACAAAAACACTCTCTATAGCCCCTAGACACACTCTCTACTGACCATGTACACACACACAAAGAGACACACAGTATAGCCCCTATACAAACACACATACACACACACAAACTACAGCTCCTATACATAAATATACACATTACTTCCCCTATGCACACAATACACCCTCTAGAAATACTACACCCCATATACAGATTTACACATACGCTCTCTATTTCTACAATCTCTACACAGACAGACACACAGGGCCGGCCTTAGGAGTGTGCGAGCTGTGCGGCCGCACAGGGCGTCATGGAGCAGGGGGTGCCATGTGGCCGACACAGCTCACAAATGGCCGTCCAGGATTTAAAAAATAAATAAAAATTTGCGGTGGGGGGCGGAGCTTCCATGAGGCGATTTATCTCCAAGGACAGAGGCAAAACTCCATTGAACACATGGCAGCAAAAAGACAATAAAAGACATAAAATTACACAATGTTACACTTACTACATGCAACATATCCCCAGATAGCTTAGATCTGAGCGCACATTATTACGAAATGGCGCTCAGATCACATACATACAGTTCAATCGCCATGGAGCCAAAGTCTTTTCTATAGTCTTTTGTTACACGAATAGGCTCCATGACATAGCTATCTGGGGTAGCACTACTACCATACTGAAAGTCCAGAACGCCCCGGCAGAAATACACAAATAAACCTTTCTGCAGGGGAAAATACAGCTATCAGCACATGGGCCATAGTCAGAAGGCAGGAAGCTAGCCAGTAGTCCCCTCCAGGCACAAGTGGCGAAGGGCACTTCGTCACAACAATAATAATAAAATAAAATAAAAATAGGACATATATAAGCAGTGTGTAAAAAGATAATAGTGTACACTACCGCAAGGTATGTAATAAGTCCTTATTAAAAGTCCAAACTGCAAACGCGTTTTTCGACTATGAATAGTCTTCCCCAGTGCAGGATAAATCAGAACTAACATCTTATTACCTTTTATATCCTTATGGAGTTTAATTTTCATGGTAAATCTTCTCTTTACTTCCGTTTCGCGGCAAAATTCCGTTCATTTACGGAATTCATTTTCATGTCTGCCTGTGTGTGTATGTGTGTGGCTGCTTGTGTGTGTGTGACTGTGAGTGTGTGTGTGTCTGTGTGCGTGACTGTCTGCCTGTGTGTGTGTGTGTATGGCTGTCTGCCTGTGTGTGTGTGACTGTCTGCGTGTGTGTGTGTGTGTATGACTGTCTACCTGTGTGTGTTTGTGTGGCTGTCTGCCTGTGTGTGTATGTGTGTGGCTGCCTGCCTGTGTGTGTGGCTGTCTGCGTGTGTGTGTGTGTGTGTGATTGTCTGCATGTAAGAATGTGTGTGTAAGACTGTATGTGTGGCTGTGTGTGTAGGTGTGTAAAACTGTATGTGTGGCTGTGTGTGTGTGGATGTCTTCCTGTGTGTGTGTGGCTGTCTGCCTGTGTGTGTATGTGTGTGGCTGCCTGCCTGTGTGTGTGTCTCTGTCTGCGTGTGTGTGTGATTGTGTGATTGTGTGTGTGTGTATGTGTGTAAAACTGTATGTGTGGCTGTGTGTGTGCGCTGTGAAGATTTTTTGCACAGGGCGCATAAAGGCCTAAGGCCGGCCCTGCAGACACACACACAATTTGTACAGCCCCTAGACACATACACTTTACAGCCAGTGGGCAAAACAGTTCTTAATTACACATACAAAAGTACACTACAAACAGGCTCCTTTACACACACTAAACAACAAACTATCACCTCTACACACACACACACAAACACAGTCATCAACTAACACAGTGCAAGTGTAAAACACAGGGCATTGTACCCATGCAAAAGCTCTTCAGCAGGGCTCTGCGCATGAGATGCCCTGGAGGGACAGCAAACTAACATGTTCACTTTGAGGTGTCATGCACATCATGTTGAAGGAATTACATGACCCCTCTCTGTCCCTGCCCCCTTTTACTGGTGTGCTCTTTTTTTAAAATTCTGCAGCCACATTTTTTTCCTAGTCTGGCACTGGTGTCAGCGTTATCATTGTGATTCTTTTCTGGCAACTAAGTAAAAATCAAAAAATCTATTTGGCTAGAAATAGGCATGTCTATTTAGTAAGTAAATGTGACATTTATAATTAAGGTGAAAAATATGTTATTGAGTGTGAGGGCCCTCTCTTCACCTACTGTTTCCACATGTTAAAACGTGTTTTGTTGGAATTGTTTATCTTGTTTACCCAGTGTACAGCATTGCACACAGTGGGGCTGGTGAAGTTTTTAGATGATGGGACTCCAGACACCTCCCCCAGAATTTTACTCCTCACTATATAGCATACAGATACTCATAAATACAGATAGCTGAGCATAATACAGAGAGCATAAAACAAGTTGGGCCCAACATTAAAGGACCACTATAGGCACCCAGACCACTTCAGCTCAATGAAGTGGTCTGGGTGCCAGGTCCCTCTAGTTTTAACCCTGCAGATGAAAACATAGCAGTTTCAGAGAAACTGCTTCATTTACACTAGGGTTAATCCAGCCCCTAGTGGCTGTCTCACTGACAGCCGCTAGAGGCGCTTCCACGCTTCTCACGGTGAAAATCACAGTGAGAAGATGCTGGACGCCCGTAGGAAAGCATTGAGAAATGCTTTCCTATGGTCTGTCTGAATGCGCGCGGGGTTTTGCCGTGCATGCGCATTCAGCACTGACGTCGGGAGGAGGAGGAGAGTTCCCCAGCACCGATGGAGCCCTGCACTGGAGAAAAGTTTAACCCCATCAGCCCCCTAGAGCCCAGCAGGAGTGAGACCCTGAGGGTGGGGGGAACCTAGAGACCCTATAGTGCCAGGAAAACGAGTTTGTTTTCCTGGCACTATAGTGGTCCTTTAAGATATCTATAAAAAACATAGAGCTTAGTACAATACAGAGATAACTATACCACAAACAAACTGAGAAGAAATAGAGATAAAATACACAAAGCTGGACCCAATGCAAAGATACCTATACAACACATAAATACACATACAATAGGTAGAGCTGAGTAAAATACAGAGAAATAACACACAGAGCTGGGCATAATAAAGAGACAACATAACTATCCCCTTCTGTTCTCTCTTTATGTTGCCTCTCTTGGTAAGCGTATTACTTCATTTGGATTCTGTTACCACCTGTACATCAATGACACCCAGGTATAACTCTCCTCCCTAGATCTCTCCACCCCTGTCCAACAACGTGTCACCACTTGCCTTTCTTCCATCTCTGATTGGATGTCCTCCCACTCTCTAAAACTGAGCTTCTCGCCTTTCCTCCTCGTTATACTAATACTTTTTCGCTCTCCCTTCAAGTTGTGCATATAGTTAAAGCAGCAGAATACTAATAGACTCCTCATTACCTTTGCAGCTATTAATCTAATTACTCTGCAGTGGTAATATAGAGCAAATAAGTAATGACCCTCCATTACCTGCTGAATATGTTGGCTCTATATAAATAATTGTAATTATTATTATTGTACCTGAGATGTTTTCCTCTCATTGAAATGTGCTGTGGTCCGAAGAGGAATGGAAACCACTGGTATAGATAAGGGGCAAACTGCCATACAAATATATGGGTAAAGTGAGCACGCATTGTGAGGTCATGCCGTGGACAGACTGGCTGTGAGTGCTGAGCATTGCAATATTTTCTACCATGCTCATACAGTCAAAATATTTATATGGATAATGATGAAGTGAAAATCCAATACTATAAGCTCTAGTGGTTAGACAGTGTTTAATGAAGTGCATTGAGTGATATCATTTCTAATAGTAGTGGGAAGCTGTGGTGCTATATTATGACATAATTTGAAATTATTCTGCGTTTGTTGCCACAAGCCTAGTTTCAGTTCAAGGAGCACATGTTTATTGAGGGGAGAATAGCTGTTGTATATTAAAAGACAGTATAGCAAGTTATTATACTTAAAATATATATATATATATATTTTTTTTTTTTATTGTGAATATATTGATGTATAACTGAGATCCATATATGGCATACCTACAGAAGGAGGCCATAGGATGCCCCACTGGGAAGTAAAATGGAAGCGTACCATCAGCCATTTTACTTTAACATGATGCATTACCACAGAGAATTGATTTATCTGTGTTGGATTATCTTTATAAGCAGACATGGCCAATGAAAAAGGCACCAGGAGATGCACAATCATTGCAATAAGCCACTGATGAAAACCTATTCACCCACTGTACAACTGCAAATTAATGTAATTAATTTAATTAAGTCCCAGATTAATTACATTTGATGAGCCTTGGATATCAAGACAACATGATCCATATTGCAGATGAAAATCACCTAATTGTTACATGGCAGGAAAGCAATAAAGCTGTATAAAAACGGATCTTTTTCCATGGGTACTTCTTATAAAGGGAGATGACCGAATTAATGACAAAATTGGATACATAAATAGTATTATTAAAAGCATTTATATAGCACCAACAAATTCTGAAGAGCTTTACAATTATAGAAAGGTGATTTTTAAAACGAGCTTACAATCTATGAGTATTTGGGGTAGCTGGTTGTATATCGTTAGATGTCTTGCCCAAGAACACTTACTGTGAAGTTTGGCCAGTATTTCTACCTGGGTTTTTTGGTTCAGCTACTCCTCTAAATATGGTGGAATATATAAATAACTTGTATGTAAATGCAATTTAATAAATTAAATTAATGTAGGAGTTATTTAATGAAAAACTAGTGGACATGTATGAGAATAGTTGAGAGCAAAAAATGAATTGGATATTCACAAAACTCTGAATTTTAGCAAATAAAAACTTGAAAAAATTGCAAAATTCATTCTAAAATAGTCAAATTGTGACTGGAGTTGAGTTGGAGAATTTTTACCGATCAGCTATTTTTGCCTCAATTTTAAAGATGTTGGCTAATATTCAGAGTTTATCGAATAAACCTGCCTAATGTGTGTATGTGTACTGGTGTTGCATCTAGTTAGTCCAGCTATCATCTACATTGTCGTTAGTTAAACCACTGTATTGTTTTATTTTAATTTTATTAATCTATTCAGTCTGTGATGTGACTCTTGTTGTCTTTATTTTGTAACCTCTTTTATATTTAAAGGACCACTATAGTGCCAGGAAAACATACTCGTTTTCCTGGCACTATAGTGTCCTAAGGGTGCCCCCACCCTCAGGGTCCCCCTCCCGCTGGGCTGGATGGAGAGGAAGGGGTTAGACTTACCTCTTTCTCCAGCCCTGGGCGGGGAGCTCTACTCCTCCTCTCCTCCTCTTCGGCTGAATGCGCATGCGCGGCAAGAGCAGCGCGCGCATTCAGCCAGTCTCATAGGAAAGCATTTACAATGCTTTCCTATGGATGCTGGCGTCTTCTCACTGTGAAAATCACAGTGAGAAGCACGCAAGCGCCTCTAGCGGCTGTCAAGAGACAGCCACTAGAGGCTGGATTAACCCTAAAATAAACATAGCAGTTTCTCTGAAACTGCTATGTTTATAGAAAAAAGGGTTAACCCTAGCTGGACCTGGCACCCAGATCACTTCATTAAGCTGAAGTGGTCTGGGTGCCTATAGTGGTCCTTTAATTATACATAAACTAAGAAACACCATATAATGAGTGCATGTACCATTATAAGTAATATGCACCAATCATTGGACTCCATCTTCTAGGGGGAGTAAGGGGTTGAACTTACCTTTCTCCAGCGCCGGGCGGCGAGCTCTCCTCCTCCTCTTCGCCTCCTCTCCTCCTCCTTGGCTGAATGCGCATGCGCGGCAAGAGCCGTGCGCGCATTCAGCCAGTCTCATAGGAAAGCATTTACAATGCTTTCCTATGGACGCTGGCGTCTTCTCACTTTGATTTTCACTGTGAGAAGCATGCAAGCGCCTCTAGCAGCTGTCAATGAGACAGCCACTAGAGGCTGGATTAACCCTAATATAAACATAGCAGTTTCTCTGAAACTGCTATGTTTATAGAAAAAAGGGTTAATCCTGGCTGGACCTGGCACTCAGACCACTTCATTAAGCTGGAGTGGTCTGGGTGCCTATAGTGGTCCTTTAATTGTACATATCCCTAGCAACAGTTTAACTGGGTGCTAGGTTTAAAGCGGCACTGTCATGCCGAACTTACCTTTCTTTAATCACTTTCTCTTCTCTACCTCTGTCAGGATATGTTCTTCATTTCTTCCTGTCTGCTGTAGTTTTCTTTAAAACAAAAGACAAAGCAGGGACTACTTTGTTTTATGGAGGTTTCCTACCCTCGACCAACTTTGACTAGCGGAGGAACAAAGTATGCTCTGTTTCCTGTGGTCAAAGCAATTTTCCCACAATTCTCACCTTTCCTCCTTGTTCTTGCGATCCCTCCTTTCTGTATTCCCGAACGTCGGCAAAACTACTGAATTTCGTCCTAACCCAATAAGAGCAGTTCGTCCATTCGTGTTAGGACGAAATTTGGAACGTTTGTTCGGTTCGAACTTTAATTTGAAGTTCGGCATGACAATGCCGCTTTAACTGATTTCACAGCAATCCGTGACAGTAACTAGTTGTCCTTGTTTTATTGTAAAGAAACACTATAGCCTTAGGAATACAAACCTATATTCCTATACTATAGTACCCATGTTCCTAGATAGATTCATCCCCCCTGCCCCCTTTTCTGTTTAAAAACATGTAAAAAAAAAAAGAAAAAACAACAAAACTTTTCACTCATCTTTTTCTCAGTGCTTAGACTCCCTCGGCGCTGGTCATCTTTCCACCTCCCATGATGTAATCGAGTAGGCATTTATCCAATCCAAAGCTCCTCATAGATGAGCATTGGGGATGTAATGCACATGAGCACAAGCGCCATGCATCCAATGCTTCTCATAGGAAAAGATATGTTGCAAGGTCATGTGACCAAGTTTTACTGGAAGAATGACATTAGAAGTGTGTTTAACCCTGTGATGTAAACACTGCAGTTTCTAAATAACTTCAGTGTTATACATTGCTTGGTTAAAATGAAAGGACCAATGCACCCAGAACACGTTATTGAGAAAATTATTTGGAGAGATTCCCAAATTATTTTAACAACTATATTACAATTTGTATTTCGATTTGGCACCATTCCAAACTAAAAACAGGTTATTTTAATGTATTTGCAGGACAATAAAAGTGGTCAATCTGTTGTGTTTTACACTACAATCCACCTGACCATAAAATGTGTTGTTTATTGAACAAAGCCCAAGCCTCTCTAAACTGTCCAGGACAGACAAATATTCCAGGTTCTGTCCTTCAGTCCTGGGAACACCAGGGAACTGGCCACAACAAGCTTACTATCAGTGTATCATGAGATGCTCTCACACATTGTTTGGGGGGCTATAGGATCTTCCAGAGAGCACTGAAGCAGTGCTCCCTGAAGTGTCTGCCCTCGCTGGCCTTACTTTATTGGCAGGAAGCCAGCTGTGTATTCACGCCAGGCTGACCTGCCAGTAATTTGGACAGATCCGCCCCCCTTCCTGGGCATGTCCATCTCTATGGGGGAAGAGCTAGTAGTGACACATTTAAATTACTGTCCCTAACCCTTTACCCACCTCCCTCGGGACACAGTAGTTGGGAGGTATGTAAACCCCTTCCATAGGCTAATGCAGCTTCATTTAGTGATGCTTCATTTTGCTATGCAAATCTGATTCATCCAAAATTGTTTTAGAGGGACACTCCAGGCACCATAACAGCATCTTAATCTCAATGCCGTCATTATGGTGTCTGGAGGCAGGGATGTATTTACCACAAGGCATTTGCCTAGGGAGGCACTTTCAGGGGGGGGCACCAAAAAATGCCACCCCAAGCTCCCACACAAATGCTTTGTTTGCCTCGTGTTCCGGGGCTGTCCACCTTACTGTAAATGAGTGAGTGTAGCTGTCAGCGTGTGTCTGTGAGTGAGAATGGGTATGCTTGTGAGTGTGTGTCAGTGTGTGTATGTCATTTTATGTGTATCGGAGAGTGTGTGCCTGTCAGTGAGTGGGTGAGTCAGTGTGTGTCTGTCAGTGAAAGTGTGTGTTGGCTACACAGTGTGTGCCAATGACTGTATGTGTGTGTCAATGACTGTGTATCTGTCAGTGAGTGTATATCAGTGCATGTATCAATGAGGGCATGTGTCTGTCAGTCAAAAGAATGGCCTTGACATGAATTGGGGGGGCAAATTTTGATTTTGGGGGTGCCCGAATTTAGTCGTGCCTAGGGCAACACAAATCCAAAATACCACTGTCTGGAGGTCCTGGGCATGTTTTACTTTAGAAGGGTTAAACCATTCTCGAACAATTTATCCTCAAAGTCCAAAGTGACTGCCCTTGTTTGGTGGCCCATCTGGCTCCTCCGCCAGCCCCAACTCCCATGCAGAAGCCTTTCCCTTGTGCACCAGTGATAGGTTGAGAGTATTAGCTGATACACTCAGCCTATCACTAGCTACCCATTACGAAACATGCTTTAGAACTGTACATTTTTAGTGTGATTATTGGTTTATATTAAACCTATTACTTTCACACCTATCTTTTACCCTCTATAACGAAAACCGGCCTTTGAAGAATGTGCAGCGAATATGTGTTTAGGTGTTGTTACACTAAAATGTTTTACATTTCGGGGGTAAATGCTTCTAAAAAAATGTTTATTTTTGTGAAAATACTGGGCTGAGTTTCTAATAGCCATATTAGGACTGGATTCTATTGTAAGTGTTACCATTGCTCTGGTAAGTAAATAGTATTTCTCTTATTGATGTCTACAGGAGTCACTTATCTTTTTCCTTGTGGATCTGTGCATAAACGTTTGTTAGTTTTTTTTACCCTTCTGCGTTGCGTTGTATAGCTTTTTTTATTTGATGTACTTACTTTTAACTCTTAATAATAACACTAAAAATAAAGCAAAAACTGCTGCTAATAATAAGAACTTTCTTTAGATTATTGTTGTATGAATTAGAAGTTGTGTTTGTCCATACTTCTTCATGCTATATTCTTTTACAGTAAATCATTTCTGAATTTCTAGTCATCTGTTACTTAGATTCCAAATTTCTATAGCATTTTTCCATTTTTCGTCATGAGTTTTAAAAAGAACTGTACATTTTCCATTAAGCTCTGCTTGCAGCATGACCATCAAAACCTTTGTTAGCTCAGTTAAACTATTGCTGTTACATTCCTATATCGTATGTATTTACTTAGCTTTAGCCATTATACATGGCTACAGTTAAAAGGATGATGTGATGACTGTATCAGGGATTTAGCTAAATGAACATAAATGATCAATTGTGACCCTTTTACACTTGGGAGGGCTTGGCTGTTCGCTGTTCCCTGACCTAGGGACATTTTCATTAAGGAGCCAGTTTGATGTTGGTCTGGGAGCGAGAAAGAAATGAAGAAAAGAGGAAACAGAAAGTCATACTGTATCCTGTCCAGAAGGAACATAGCAGATGGGGAACTGGAGACAGAAATATATCCTTCCTCGGTGGAAACAAACTATTTACTCGTAGAACCAAGAGGGACGTTTATTGTCATAGATTAGTGTTTCAAACCTAAGGGCAGATTGAAGATGAAAAAAGACTGCAGTGGCCTAGAGCCCAGAGCAATAGAATGCTGTTCTAGACTGACAGACCAATTCTTTAGCACATTGCTATCACACCTTAAAGCCACATGGTCGGGCTTTTTTTTGCCGTTTTTTTTTTTCCTTGTGCCCCTTTTATCATTCATGCTTGTCGATTGCTTATTGTACTGGCATTTTTTCTGCTCTGTCCATAAATGCCGTTTAACCTACTGTGGGATTTTATTTTTTTTTACTGATGGATTGTGGGTAAATTACCTTGGCATTTGTAATGGAATGTTTAAGCCGATTGCCAAAGTTTGCCAAGGATAATGCTATATAAGAAAAAGTTGTACTTTTTCTTGTGTATAAAAAGAAAATGTTAGATTTAAAAAATTTAAAAATAAATAAATAAAACCAGGGAGTAATAATGTCACTTTAAATCAGTTTACATGCTATTTAAAAATTCTTTCCCATAAAGTGGCAGTTTTAAGTTAGTCATCTTTTTTTCTACTTTAAGAAAATTGACAAAACACCTTTGAATTTAATAAAAGGTCTGTGTTTTTAAGGACAAAATAAAGGAACACTATAGCGGTAAGAATATAATAAAAGCCAGTGGCATACATACCAGGGTCGCAGGGGTCGCGGCTGCGACCGGGCCCGGCCCACCAGGGGGCCCGGCCGCCCCTGCGACCCGGTATGTAGCCACAGGGCCAGCCTCTTCCCCTAGGGGGCCCAGGAGCCGACCACCCCAGGGCCCCCCGAGGCTGGCCCTGCTGACCCCGGCGGGCGGGTAGCCAGGCGGGCGCGCGAGGGAGCACTGAGTGCTTCCTCTTCAGCTCCCTCGCGCACCGCACTGATACCGGAGCCGGAAGATGACGTCATCTTCCGGCGCCGACATCCCTATGCGGCGCGCGAGGGAGCTGAAGAGGAAGCACTGAGTGCTCCCTCGCGCGCCTGCCTGCCCGCCCGCCCGGCCACCCGGGGTCAGCAGCACCACTGGACCCCAGGGAATCCCCCCAGCACTCCAAAAGGTAAGGAGGCTGGGGGGATTACATTAAAAAAAAAAGTGTGTGTGTGTGTTAGTGTGTGTGTTTGTGTATGTGTGTTAGTGTATGTGTGTTAGAGTGTGTGTGTGTGTGTGTTAGTGTATGTGTGTGTTAGTGTGTTAGTGTATGTGTGTGTTAGTGTGTTAGTGTATGTGTGTGTTAGTGTGTCAGTGTTTGTGTTAGTGCGTGTGTTAGTGTATGTGTCAGTGAATGTGTCTGTTATTGGGTGTGTGTCTGCTAGTGAGTGTGTTACTGTGTGTGTCTGTTACTGAGTGTGTTTGATGTCTGTTAGTGAGTGTGTGTTTGTCAGTGAAAGTGTATGTTTTGTAAGTGAGTGTGTATGTCTGTCTGTCGCTGAGTATGTCTCTGTCAGTAAATGTGTGTGTCTGTTAGCTAGTGTGTATGCGTCTGTTCGGGAGAGTGTGTGTGTGTGTCTTCAGCATTTACCTTTCTCCAGCGTCGGACTCCCCAGTGTCCGCCACTCAGCTCCAAAATGCACATGCGCGGCAAGAGGCGCGCGCGCATTTAAACCGCCCATAGGAAAGCATTACTCAATGCTTTCCTATGGACGTTCAGTGTCTTCTCACTGTGATTTTCACAGTGAGAATCGCGGAAGCTCCTCTCTCAGCTGTCACTGAGACAGCCACCAGAGGCTGGATTAGCCCTCAGTGAAACATAGCCATTTCTCTGAAACGGCTATGTTTTCAGCTGCAGAGTTAAAACTAGAGGGACCTGGCACCCAGACCACTTCATTGAGCTGATGTGATCTGGGTGTCTGTAGTGGTCCTTTAAGTGTGTGTGCATACCGCGGTCGCGGGGTCGCAGCCCTGCAACCCCTGCAACCAGGTGCCCGCCACCATGTGTTGCAACCCCGAGGGGGGGGCCCACGGATCAATTTTTGCACCGGGGCCCCATGGGTCATGTGTACGCCACTGATAAAAGCTATATTTCTAACTCTATAGTGCCCTATCTGCAGAGTAGTTTTGGGGTTTCATTTACCTTTTTGTTCAGTACCAAGACTCAGTGAGCTTTCCAGCCACTCCATCTCCTGCAACATCATCCAGCTCTTGAGCAGTTGGCAAACCAATGCTCCTCATATAGAATTTTTGGAAAGTGATGTGCATGCACGGCGAGTGCCCATCAAAATGCTTCTTGTAGGATATCATTGTATATGCTTCCTTATGAGCTGCAACCTAGCGTGACCAAGTTGTATTCAGTCATAGAGGAACCAACTCTAGTGGCTAGTTTCTTAAAAAAAGACAGGGCCACTACACTTTAATTGAGATAAAGGAGTCTGGGTGACTTTAGCGGTCCTTTAAACAGAAGCATTGTGTTTAAAGGACCACTATAGTGCCAGGAAAACATACTCGTTTTCCTGGCACTATAGTGCCCTGAGGGTGCCCCACCCTCAGGGTCCCCCTCCCGCCGGGCTGGATGGAGAGGAAGGGGTTAAACTTACCTCTTTTCCAGCCCCGGGCGGGGAGCTCACTCCTCCTCTCCTCCTCTCGGCTGAATGCGCATGCGCGGCAAGAGCGGCGCATTCAGCAGTCTCATAGGAAAGCATTTACAATGCTATGGAACGGCGTCTTCTCACTGTGAAAATCACAGTGAGAAGCTACTTTTTTTCTAGCGGCTGTCAAGAGACAGCCACTAGAGGCTGGATTAACCCTAAAATAAACATAGCAGTTTCTCTGAAACTGCTTTATAGAAAAAAGGGTTAACCCTAGCTGGACCTGGCACCCAGACCAATTCATTAAGCTGAAGTGGTCTGGGTGCCTATAGTGGTCCTTTAATTATACATAAACAAAGAAACACCATATAATGAGTGCATGTACCATTATAAGTAATATGCACCAATCATTGGACTCCATCTTCTCACAGAGTTCATAGAAATCAGTGATATCTCCTAGTTCTCCCAAACCTTGCAATGTTACAGTGGCAAATCGCCTCAGTGTGTATGCATTTGATTTCAGTATAATCCAGCAAGCTCTGAATGTATGCCATCAAGAAGTACTTGCATATGTTCACATTCAGCAAAGAAATTCAGAGAAATCAAGTTTCCAGAATTCTTCCAGAATTCTTAGCTCAACATGCAAACAAGCACAGATTTCGCTCTTTTAACTATTTCTTGAATTTGTGCTGTCGCTCTTACCATTAGCAATTGAGCACTGTTTTAGAACACACTTTTTAAAACAAAGTATTGATTGTGATCAAAAAGTCAAATGACCAGAAACCAACAAAACCTTTTGGAGATGGTTCTGGTCTAGGAGATGACATCTTTATGAATACAAAGCACTGCAGCAAAACCCATTATAAATAACTACAGCATTTACTTAATTTTTAAAAAATGATTAAGAATTTTCATATTCATTACAAATAGAACATTCATTGAAAATGTTTTTTTTTTTTTTAAAGTTGCACTATCCTCTTGTTGCATTAAAGGGACACTATAGTCACTCGAACAACTTTAGCTTAATGAAGCAGTTTTGGTGTATAGAACATGCCCCTGCAGCCTCACTGCTCAATCCTCTGCCATTTAGGAGTTAAATCCCTTTGTTTATGAACCCTAGTCACACCTCCCTGCATGTGACTTGCACAGCCTTCCATAAACACTTCCTGTAAAGAGCCCTATTTAGGCTTTCTTTATTGCAAGTTCTGTTTAATTAAGATTTTCTTATCCCCTGTTATGTTAATAGCTTGCTAGACCCTGCAAGAGCCTCCTGTATGTGATTAAAGTTCAATTTAGAGATTGAGATACAATTATTTAAGGTAAATTACATCTGTTTGAAAGTGAAACCAGTTTTTTTTTTTCCATGCAGGCTCTGTCAATAATAGCCAGGGGAGGTGTGGCTAGGGCTGCATAAACAGAAACAAAGTGATTTAACTCCTCAATGACAGTGAATTGAGCAGTGAAATTGCAGGGGAATGATCTATACACTAAAACTGCTTTATTTAGCTAAAGTAATTTAGGTGACTATAGTGTTCCTTTAAAATGTTTCATAATATAATTTGTTTTGAAAACACGGAAGCATGAATGAAAGCAAATTACATTACTTTTTTTTTAATATTACATAATTTTCCATAGATATAGTCATAAATCTATACCAAACACTATCATTCATGGTCAGGAGTACTCCTTGATCCATAAAAAATGCAAAACATTGGAATAGTTTGCTAAAAACAGCACATTTTAATCTATAAATGACACCACACCCCCAAGTTCAGCATTATTATTATTATTTTTAAAATCAAATTTGAAATTCACATTAAACGCTCTTTGAATTTCCTACAGTTCACTCTTTAGTTAATTACCCTGTAATTGTTTCTATATAGCTAAATGTTAATATCGATAGACAGACTTTATATTAAAACTATGTAAATTGCATTCACCAAGTTGCATACTCTCAGTAATGCAGGCGATGAGATCTTGTGGTCTAATTAGCAGCTAATTGTAGACATCCTACCTGTGGCATAGCAATAGTATTTTCAACCCCATAAGCCAATCTTCAACTTTCAGCTTGTTAAATGGGACGTCACAGTCTACGGAATGCAGGAAATCCACTCTGCCTAAATTCCTTGAGTAGGAAATGACTTATTTACTATCTTGAATCCCTCATTTATTAATTCAGATCTCTCCAGGAAAATAGGAAACAGGCCCAAGCAGGTGCCTCATTCACACATAGAAACATTTCATAAAAAAAAAAAAAAAAAAAGTACAAAAAGTTGTGGAAAAAATGCATCAAAACAGAAAAAAAGTGATAGATAGATAAAACGTGTGTGTTTGAATGTACATACATATATATATATAGAGAGGTAGAGTGGATGAAAGAATAAAATGTGTGTATATTTGTGTGTTTGAATATCTGCAACTGATCAGAACAAGGAAAAACATTTATAGTTACAAGATACATATCTTTACGCCTGTGTTTAGACAGGGTGGGGGAGGTCACCCTTACAAAGACGCTATTACAGATGAGCGCTCGATCGTTTTACTCAAAAAGGTTAAATTTACACAGGTTAAAGGACCACTCTAGGCACTCAGACCACTTCAGCTTAATGAAGTGGTCTGGGTGCCAGGTCCAGCTAGGGTTAACCCATTTTTTCATAATTATAGCAGTTTCAGAGAAACTGCTATAATTATGAATGGGTTAAGCCTTCCCCCTAATCCTCTAGTGGCTGTCTCATTGACAGCCACTAGAGGCGCTTGCGTGCTTCTCACTGTGATTTTTCACAGTGAGAGCACGCCAGCGTCCATAGGAAAGCATTATGAATGCTTTCCTATGTGACCGGCTGAATGCGCGCGCAGCTCTTGCCGCGCGTGCGCATTCAGCCGACGGGGAGGAGAAGAGGAGGATCGGAGGAGGAGAGCTCCCCACCCAGCGCTGGAAAAAGGTAAGTTTTAACCCCTTTCCAGAGCCGGGCGGGAGGGGGTCCCTGAGGGTGGGGGCACCCTCAGGGCACTATAGTGCCAGGAAAACGAGTATGTTTTCCTGGCACTATAGTGGTCCTTTAATAACACTAAACATACACAGATTTACAGATATATGGAGTGGTTTAAAACTAAACAACCATAGGCATAGAGAGGGTAGAGAGTCCCTATTTGTGTGGTAGCTGCTGTCATTCTATTCAATTATTAACTGAAAGCGCCTTGAAAACACACAAATTCTTATTTCTGTGAACCATAGGCATGCGCAGCCTATTGCATTAGGGTGTGCACCCTAAAGCACAAAAACACGCCGCGTGTATATGTATGTGTGTATATATATATATTTATATATATATATATACACACATACACACACACACACACATATATATATATATATATATATATATATATATATATATATATACACACATACATACACTGCTGTGTGTGTGTGCTGCTTGAGGGTGGTTTGAGGGTGTTGTGTGTGTAAGGGTGCTGTGTGTGTGTGTGAGGGTGCTGTGTGTGTCTTTGTGAGGGTGCTGTTTCTATGCTGTGTGTGAGAGGGTGATGGGTGTTTGAGGGTGCTGTATGTGCAAGGGTGCTCTATGTGCGAGGGTGCTGTATGTGTGTGGGTGCGGTGTGTGTGTGGGTGCTGTATGTGTGTGTGGGTGCTGTGTGTGTGGGTGCTGTATGTGTGTGTGCTGTGTGTGGGTGCTGTATGTGTGTGTGTGCTGTGTGTGTCTGGGTGCTGTATGTGTGTGTGTGTGTGTGCTGTATGTGTGTGAGGATGCTGTATGTGTGTGTGTGTTGTGTGTGTGTGGGTGCTGTATGTGTGTGCTGTGTGTGTGGGTGCTGTGTGCTGTATGTGTGTGGGTGATTGTGGGGGATGGAGGTGGGGGTACATTACTTAATATCCCCCTCCCTTCTTACCTTATGTAGGGAGGGGGATTCTTGTTCCTGCTGCTTTCCCTGGTGGTCCAGTGGAGAGTGAACTCTAGCCCCTTTGGGGCTAGAGTTCACTCTCGCGAGATCTGAGCGATCTTGCTAGAGGAACCCGGCGGAGCTACTGGTTGAGCTCCCCAGGTCCTCTCCTGCCTCCCTCCATGCTGCAGTGGGGAGGGAGGCTGAGAGTGTGTGTTGCAAAAAGCCTGAAGGGAATGTCTGCTAATAAACAACCCTTGGATTACTGTGGAAATAGGTCTGTAATTCAGTATTGAGATCTAAGACAAACATTATTTCATGTAAGAGTATCTTTCAGGCCCATGAGTTACACCCTCTGAAGTTAAATTGATTCTTTAGGTAAGTAAAAGGGATGCATGGTCTGATCACAAGATATCCCCAATTTCACAGGATAGTACTAATTTAAATGATGAAGCAGAAATCAAAATTCATCATATTGAAGGCCACATTGGAGCTCCCCACCAGTATTGGACATGGTTGTTCCGCAGGCCTTTGGTGAATTGTTACTGTTAGCTCATGGTTGGGGGCTTGAGGTGGCACTCGGGTCTAGTGGTTGGCTCCAGCTGCATGGGTACATCAACGGTCACAATACTGGGAAAAAAATGATTTAACTTCACATACTGTCCCTGTGACTGTCTGATTTAACTTCACATACTGTCCCTGTGACTATCTATCTGGCCAGGGCTTTGCCCTGGTCCCCCCATCAATCCCTGCCTGCATTATTACTGAATAGAAACGACTCACACAGGAGAATAATGGTACCAAAGGCTTTGCAGAATATGGTCATGTGTGACTCTGTGTAGAACATCTGTGTTTTAAAAAAATACTTCTCTAATTTATTGTCTAAAGAGATTAAAAAATATATATGTAATAGACATTATTGCTTCACATACCAATCTACTGTCCCAGGCATCCAGCATTTGATAATAAAGACTATCCCAGATATTCAGCATATAATATTGAAGACTGTTGCAGATATCCAGCGTTTAATAAAACTATCCCCGACATCTATTGTATAATAATGAAGACTATCACAGTTATACAGCATATATAGTATAGTAGACTGTTCTGGATATCCAGTATATAATAACATATCATTGTTGCTGCTCAATACATTGCCACCTTGTGAATACAATGTTTTAGACTGAGTAGACTGTCCCAGATACAAGCAGTGGTGTATCCTGGTTTTGTGCTGCCCTAGGCAGGACAAAACTCAGGCGCCCCCACCCAACCTTCTAAATACACACACACACACACAGTCAGACACATACACACACACAGACACATACACAAACACAGTCAGACACAAACACACAGTCACACACACACAGTCAGACACAAACACACACACATACACAGTCAGACACACACACACAGTCAGACACAAACACACACACACACACACTCACAAACACAGTCAGACACACACACAGTCAGACACAAACACACACACACACAGTCAGACACAAACACACACACACAGTCAGACACACACACATTAACTTTTTTTTAAATTTAAACCCCCCCCAACCTCCTTACCTTTGGGAGTGCTGGGGGGGGGGGAAAGTCTCTCTCTCCCTGGTGGTCCAGTGGCTGCCGGTCGGGCTGGGCGGCTCTGGCTGCTGTGCGGGTGGCTGGCGAGGGAGCACCTCCTCTGAGCTGATTGCTCAGCTCCCTCGCCAGCCGCCCGCACAGCAGCCAGAGCCGCCCGCCCGCTCGGGATGTCAGTTAGCCGCAAGGCTAACTAGGCATTTGCCCTGGGCATTTGGGGGGGGGCGTTTTTTGCCGCCCCCTGAAAAATGCCACCCAAGGCAAATGCCTTGTTTGCCTCGCGGCTAATACGTCCCTGGATACAAGCATATAATAATAAACATAGTCCGATATATCTTATATAATAATGAAGTAATAGAAAGGTAGACTCCATGCCCCTCATGCATTTCCATATCTATCATGGGGGCAGATGCAGAGCTCAATCTCGCGAGGGGCACATTGGTATTATTTTGTAGCAAAGAAAAAACAATGTGCTGTTTATGTTATGTAAAACACTTACACAAACTGTACACTATTGTCATTGTTCTATTGTTATGTATTATTTTAGCTCTGTAACGTTTCCCCATCCACTAACATACCCAAACCAATAATCAATCAATTTGCATCTCCACTATCATAACCCTCCTTTTCGAGATCCACCCGACCCCTGTAATCCATTGATATTGCTATTAATTCCCCTCTCTTATTGTCACATTTGTCCACTGCCAATTAACCTTCATGCCTCCACAATTGATGTTCCCACATTTCTTTGAAAATGGACTCCCCAAAACAGTTTCCCAAATACCCTAAAATAAATTCATTCAGTTTAGTTCAGCGCTACGGAATTTGTTGGCGCTATATAAATAATAAAATAATAATAATAATAATAATAATATATCCCCACATTAACTTAATCCCATACTTCCTCAAACTAGCCTACCATATTCCTTTGCAATTAACCCATTTACTGCCCAAACTACATCGCACATTCTCTGCTGTCTACTCTTACCCTACTTCCTGTGTAGTTTAAATAGAGTAAAGGAGTTAGATGAAGAGGAGATGATAGGACACTCAATTAAATATCAGTAAACGAGTCATTATAACTAAAATGGACTAAACCACCACATTTGTCTCGCTGAGATGTGCTGGCCAAGCAGTACAATGCCCCTGGAATAATTTTTTTTAAATTTAAGAAAGTGTGCCAATCTGATAATTGCATTATAATGAATACCCTATGACTAATGAGAAAATGCCAAAGGCATACAGTCTGCACCTAGTGTAACCTTTTGACTCCTGCTTTGAATTCCAGCAAAGAAGAAGCAGATATTTTGTCAGGCTTCAAACCGTTTTTCTTACTTTACAAAGAACTATGAAAACGCACATAAAAAGATGTGTGGAGGGGGGCTAATTTTCCTATACTATAGATACACGCTATCATTTACAAAAAGCAAAAAAAAAAATACTTATAAATATTCCATTGCCAGGCATTTAAGGTATTTGAATAAAAAAAAAAAAAGCTCAGAAAGAAAAGTATGTGATTGCTAATGATCTAATTTCAATATAATAGGATCTTTCTATTGCAAAGAGCAAGACAGGTTAAGAGATATAATTATGACTTAGCAGACTCTCCCAAGTGCACGGAGATGGTCTGACAGTTGTGATCCCGTTCTCCCAGAGAAGAACCTTTGTCTTGTTACCATGTTAAAGAGGCAGGATCTCTCTCCTATGCTCAGCCTACATCGCAATTTAACTGTCAGGGAACATTTCCTACCAAACCCTCTCATTTCAAAACACTGGGGGGAAAAAGAACAGTTTGAAACTGACCTGCCATGAGCAGGCCAATTTAAAATGCAGAAGACATTTCCTAAAGGTCCGTGGGAAGAGATACGGGGTTATTAATAAATTCCTGGCTTGCTTGCGCGTAGACATGGACCAAATTGTCTTTCAAATAAATTAATATTCACATTTTGCTTTTATTGCGAACTTGCAATAGATAAAAATGTTGCCGAACAATTAGAGCTATTGGATCTTTTATTACATTAAGGACTTAACGAAGGAAATACGTCTGTGCACTGTAAACGTACGTGACAAACTTACGATTTCCTCTTTAGTATATTTCCTATGGTTAAACTATAAGATAACCCCTGGGGAATCCTGGGAGAACAAGAACAGGAATACGTACCACTCCACAATGTCCTGGGCAACGCCACCCTGAAAACGCTCTCAGAACTCATCAATACACAAACCCCGACCCTACAGCAAGTCTTCCGCTATACTCAACTAAAACATTTCTACCATTCATTCAGTGATAGAACAGCCTTACACAGGGCCCTAACGCAATTTGAGAGATTGTGTCTTACCAAAACGAGTTTAGGCAAAGCGATCTCATACCTTTACCAATACGTCCTCACAGGTGACCGCACAGAAATAGTCACATTTAAGACGCAATGGGAAAGCATCACAAACCAGGAATTTACCCCCACCCAATGGGAAAAAATACTCATCTTACACCATAAATCTTCGGTCAGCACCCGATTTCAAGAAGTCAATTACAAACTCTTATCACAATGGTACAAAACCCCAACACGTCTTCATAGGATATTTCCCAATGTCCCATCCATATGCTGGAGGTGTGGAGAGGAGGAAGGTACCCTCAGCCACATTTGGTGGAACTGCTCAATCATACAGCCGTTCTGGTCCCAAATCAGCACAAAAATTACTGAGATCCTCCGAGAACCGTTCCCCCTCAACATGGAACAATACTTACTACACTCGACCCCACAACCAATCTCACAATACAAAAAATCCATATTGCGACATATGCTGGATGCAGCTAAAGCACTCATACCCGCGATGTGGAAACAGACACAGCCACCAACGCTAACCCAATGGTACGACAGAGTTGAGGAGATCCGCTCCGCAGAAAAGATGAGGGCGTCTCTCATGGGACAAAGTGAAAAATACGTGGAACGATGGGGGCCGTGGGTGGGGCATGTTGCCGAGAGACGGGAGACCGGGGGTACAGGCGGCCACGCCGGCGGAGCGGGGGCAGGGGTGAGGTAGGGGCCGCGCACGCCTGCCACAAGACGGAACACCCACAAGGAAAACCACCACATGACCGACCAGACACGGGGGACCAAGCCCACTAACCGGCATACAGGACCCGACCACTTGGGGAGGATTAAGGGAATCGATCAACATGAATATACACACAAGCCACCTCTAGAACATACTAAAACAAACAGATGTTCATGGGTGACAACGCGGCGCACGTACCATACCCTAAGGTTAAAAAGACCCCAACGACCGGGTCACGGTGTGCCAACAGCCTGGACAAGGGGAACACACACAAGAAGATATACTTACCCTGACTCTAGTAGCTTCACCACACATGACATACCACATCAAAGAAACTACCAGGGTCAAAGCAAAACGTTACCCTCACATGTTACCCGATAACCACACAGGGAAGCTAAGTCAATACACCCCACAAACGAAGGGACACGGTCCTCCCCCAACCACACGGACACACACACACGCCGACATCTAACGGCTTAGGGTACCCACACGCTACTACACTCACCACCTGAACTCCGGCAAGCGACTGCAGACAGAATTAGGGACCGCCTGACGGCCGTAATCCCGCAACTCAGACATGTTACACGACAAACTGACATTACTTTATCGGAACACAATGTTATGTGCTCCTCTATCTGTCCACTCGATACTAGTTTTCTTTTGATAGTTTACGTTTTCAAGTTATGAGCCATCGGACTAGGATACCTAGGGACCTTCGTATCTTATTTTATGCCTTGCTCATGAGAATCTAGGCACCTCACAAGACCTAATAATGTAAAGCAGGTCGAAAACCTACGAGTTCCCACCAATCTATTCACATGTTATGCAATAAAAACTGTAACAAATTATCAATATAAATAAAAAAAGAAAAAAAAAAAAGAAAAAGAGCGCAACACATGGGACAAAGGTACTCATTATTAGCTGTTTGGAATGCATGGGACCTGCGAGTCCGCATCGTTCATTGGGGCCTGCGAGCCCAAAAGCAAATACTTTATGTTGTTGTTTCCAGGGACCTGCGAGTCCCATACCCCCACCCCTTGCCTATTTTTGTTGAAAATACGTTGCAAATACATTAATAAAAATCATATTTAAACTATAAGATAACTTTTTTTTTTTTTAACTCCTAATAAATGATTTTAAAAATGTTAAACTTTTGACTCTCTCTAGGGTAAATATGTATTACCTCCTTAATATGGTTTCACTGCTCTGTAATGACCATGTTACCATTTGATGGTGGGAGGTCCAGGTCTGTCTGTGTGCTAATGGTCTTCTATATGAATGCAGGTTATCACACAGGTACGCGCCACCTGAATATGTTTTAAATTATATGGGTTTTGAAGCAGATACTCTAAAAATATTTGAATTGTCTCAAATTTGTAGGTTTAAAGATTTAATAACTAAATGTTAAGCTGTATTTACTTATTAGGCCCACTTAACTACATCCTCACTTTGGCTAATTAGCTATAGATTTAGCAAAATTCTATATTCAGTTCTTCAAGTCAGTTTTTAAGGAATTCCAATGTTGGATCTGTTAAGCACTTTTTTGAAGATCAGATAGGGATTATTAACTAAATTTAGAAAGTAGGGGAGTTTATACAATTCTTCAATATTATGGAACACATTCCCTTGGGAGTTCTGGCGACTTTTGGCCAGGGAGGCGACTACAAATGAATTACTTTTTTTTTTGTGAATAAAACTCACATTTCCCTGTGTGGATGGTCCTACTCAAGAGATATATGACATTTATTGACTTGACAGAGATAGAATGATGGAGATGCAAGGTGTGACATAAATTATCCCTGCAACCTCCATCAGTATGACGTGTATATTTAACAGAGATCTATGCAAGTGTGTAAAATGGACTCCCACAACTCCACTGCCACTAATATCAGCTTTCATGTGTTACAAATGTCATATAAATACTGTGTACTTTCACCTTGTGGTAGTTTACAAACACCTCAAGGGTTGCTCGTGGTATTCTGGCAGGCTGGCCAGTTCTTGATACTGCAGTGCCTTGTGATTTATACCAGTGAGGTAGTCCAAGTCTGGATAACACTGAGAATGTAGGTCACCAGCCCACTCACAAACCCACACTGTGCTGATCTAGCAAAGATGCTGCAAACATCCTGTAGCCCCATGTAGCCAAGCGCAGCTAAGCGAAAAAAGGCCTTGACAGGGGTTAGGAGGCGGGCCTAGGAGGAAGTAAGCAAGGGAGTGGAGTTATGGGTAAGTGGGTTTGGTTATTTAAATGGGCAGCCATTTTAGGTAATTCATTCTAACCTCCTACCTGGTTAAGTTTGTCCCACCCACCCTCCCTGTTTTGTTATGTGTGGTTTTGTCCCATTTTTTCACAGCGGCGGGACGGGGAGCTGAAGGAGAGGAAATAGGCTCCCCAGGATGAACGTAATGGAAAACAAACAAGTGGTGGTCATTGGTGGTTGATAGGTTTCGAGTCCTGTCGGTGGCTCAGAACCTGGTGGGGTAGGGGTATCCGGGTATACCCCTGCCGTGGTTAATGGATGGTTGGCACTTTACATCGATTGGAATAATGTTGATGTATGTTATATATATATGTTTATTTATATGGGGGTCATTGCCCTTTATATGTTAATGGAAGGAATAGGATGCGAGGGCGGAGTATGGGGGGCAATGACCCATGTTTACTTGTTAAGTTATTATTATTATTATTGTTATTATTATTGTTTGCTAAATAAAGCTGTGGACATATTTCCCCATATCCTCTAGTATGTGCGTTATTGGGTTGGGTTATGGGGTTGTTGTCCTGGATTCCGACTGCCCAAAATGGCGACTATACACCTGTCATGCCTGCTGCCTCACTCCTGCAGCAATGTACCAAGGGCATCCCAAACCACCTCTTGCACTTGTTATTTTCAGTGCAAGAATGATGCTACCCCTGTATACTAACTACTAATAGCTGGGGGAGGCAAAAGAGCCCTCCCCTTTGTAAGCCATCTTGTGATATTCATCCTGCTTATCTGGCCCACATTTTGAAAACCACATACCTGTTTATTCTAATGAACTCTAACCTGGAGCCCAATGACTGACTTCAATAATGCATTGGAGCTGTAAGTCAGAGGCTTTATGTCCTTGGATAGATATTATTATTATTATTTTATTATTCATATAGGGCCAGCAAATTCCTAGCGCTGTACAATGGGATATGATCATTACGTGACTGTTTGAATTTTTCCCAACCAACTACTTTGTCCTGTAGCTGTGATGATTTGATAAAACCAGTAAAATCACCTAGACAAAACATTTTACATGGGTGGTGTTATATCTATCAGACTCTATGTGACATCCGTGGTTATTTAATGCTCAGACTCTAAAAAGAATGATGATGTTGCAAAAAAAAAAAAGTGTACTAATTCGTCCAGAAATTAGGAAAATGTTGCAAATGTTTCACAAATTGTGGTAATTTGTAAAGTAACATATTGCACATACCAGCTTTCATTTTAGTTAAGGTAACATATGTTGCCCGACAAGTAGCATTTTGTGACTTGTTCATTTGGAATGTAACATCCATGGTTTTGGAGTTGAGTCTGGAATCACAGATGATTTCATATATCGTAAGGCCACAGGCCTATATTTGTGGGAGGAGTTTCCCTATCTCCCCTCTTACCTGGGCTGTTCCTTATCTACGTTTCAATTTTTCTGGTCTGTGAGAACGTGCTAGGTTGCCATAATTTTGCTGCTGATGCCCTTACCCGTTGTCATCTACAGGACTTTTTTTCTGCTCCATCCTTCTTCCAGCAGGTATCCATCTGGCTTTTCAGGAGCTGATCCTGAACTGATGAATCAACTAAGACATGCCAGTTCTTTGTCCCTGTCAGTTAATACTAGGAAAGCATATAATAGGGCCTTGGCCATATTTCTCAGATTCACTACCGAGTTCCTTATTCATTTAGCAGACAGTTGGCTGTTAGAGTAGGACACATTGACGTTGTGGCAGGCTTATGCAATGTATGATCATATAATGTAACTAAACCTCCATAATTTTTTGCCTAGATTAGGTGTTATTAATAAAACTTACAAAATCAGCACCAAAGTAGCTGTTTAGTAGATAGGGAGTGCGCTGGATTTACTGTATGTTCTGTACCACAAGACATCTAAGACTAATCAATCCAGCCAACCGACTGAAATACCATTATTTTCCACAGATAATAACTGGTGCCCAGTCAAAGTGCTAGATTTCTACATTTAAACCATTTCCAGCAATGCAAGCTTTTCTCTTTATTTTTTCATTTTGTTCTCAGACATTTTTTTATGGTACACAATACTTTGCTACCTGGAATACAACAATATTGGACTCAAGTCAGGAGTTCATATGTGGATCCATTCACCATATTGTAGCTATTAACTCTTATGACAAAGATTTGTGCACAAGGATTGTGGTTTTCCGGGTATAGGAATAATGTCTATTAGAGTTCTTTACCATTGACACATATATATATTTACTCCTATGCCATAATTTCCTACTTTTTTTTGTGTGAATTAAATGATCACTATAGGGTCAGGGACACAAATATGTATTCCTAACCCTATAGGGTTAACACCACCATCTAACCCCCCTGGGCCCCTCATGCCTTCATATATATAGCAAAATCTTACTGTATTCAAGCCTGAAGCTGTACATCTGCATACTGTTTGACTCAGAAAAACAAGCAGTCTGCTGACATCATCAGAAATGGTAGCCTGATCCCATCACAATGCTTACCCATAGGATTGGCTAAGCTTGTCAAGGAGGCAGATCAGGGGCAGAGCCAGCATGATTCAAACACAGCCCTGGCCAATCAGCATCTCCTCAATGAATCAATGAATCTCTATGAGGAAAGTTCAGTGTCTGCATGCAGAGGGAGGAGATACTGAATGTTTGGATGCATTTTAGGCAGCCATGACCCAGGAAGGATCTCTAACAGCCATCTGAGGAGTGGCCAGTGAAGTTATCACTAGGCTGTAATGTAAACACTGCATTTTCTCTGAAAAGACAGTGTTTACAGCAAAAAAAAACCTGAAGGTAATGATTATACTTACCAGAACAAATTCAATAAGCTGTAGTTGTTCTGGTGACTATAGTGTCCCTTTAAGTATTGTTTTGCATGTTTGTTTTTTATTTTTCTTTACTTTGCTCCATAGCAGCAAGAAAAAACACATAGAAACAAAGAACCAAACAGCAATAAGTAGGGAGTATATGAGATACAGAGAACCTAAACACCTCATCTTTCTTTGCTGCTCCATCTACAGGACAGGTCAGAGTTTTGGATCTCTTCTTTTACCTTATATGGGATCCTTTCAGCATATTGTGTGTTACTACCTTCCCTCTCCCCTTCTATTCCTGGGTTGTCTTATTTTCCTTTGGGAGACATTGGTGCCAACAGGACACATTGCTGCATGTTTTCATGTCCATTTTTCAACTGCAATCTCTAAGGGGAGTCCTGAGGCCAGGCACAGGTCAGCTACTCTGCTGTTACTTTCTGGCTGTCCAGTGAGTCCTTGTGGCCCTGTTTACTTTGGGATGAGCCCCCTCTGTTTCTGGTTTAATCTATGCCATCACATTACATGCTGCTGAGTGAAGCCTGCTGTAGTCTAAGGGCAAGGTGCCTGCAAAACATGCAAAAGCTGTGGCGACCCAGACTCAAATCCACAATCTTGACCACTCCTCTAATGAGGACAAGGGTTTTCCCCAATCACTGTCGGTGATGGACGAGTGGCAAGCAGACAACTCCAGGTCTGAAGATGACGCTTGGGACACCAGCATTAAATCTGATTCCGTCTTTTTGCGGGAACTCTTTCTGGGTGAGACCCTGAAGTCAGATGGTGATGATGATGCGGATGCAACCCCCCAGACGGATGCGGAGGTCATAGTGAACTCTATGGAAAAATGGATATTTGACCCATGCAACATCTGTAAAGCCCGCTCTGGGAATTGGACACCTCCAGACCATCTGGCCAGGTGTATGCACCTGTGGTTATGCAAACTGCAAAGAAGGAGGTCCACAACTGTTTGCACTCTGAATGCCCGCTGCCCTCCTTAGCTTGCTCAAATGCTTTATGTGTGAAGAGTGTGTCCTATTGTTTTTTCTTTTTACAAAAAGTGCAGATTTCAATATAAATTGGCACTTTTAAAAATTAAACTTGTTACACCCCCTGGCTGTCAATCAGACAACCAGTCCTGTTACGTCCTGGTTTGGGTAGCTCAGTGGAGCTAAACTCAAGAAGCAGCAATTGCCCAGAGCACCTGCCTTGCAAAGACTTCTCATTGAGCTGCATTGGAAGTCTGTGATTGGATAGACACAGAAAGTCTGGGCAGAGTTAGGAGGGGAGGGCTTGCAATGGCTTTAGACAAGATATCTGCAACTTTTGCAAGCTGTTTTTAGATATAACTCCCTTGAAAAAAATGCATACTTAAATTTATGAATGCATTCATTTGCAGCATATTAAATAGATAGTGATTTTGACTTTTTTTGTATTTGGGCAGTGGAGTGTCCTTTTATGCTCTAACTTATAAAATTAAGGCTACAATAACCAAGTTTGAAAAAAAATCTGAAACTCAGCAGAATAGTTTTTTTCCAGTTTAGCTATTCTGGTTGGCTATATGTTGGTTCCCAGCACACCCACAGTTCCTTTAGTGTGTTAGTTCAAGCATGCTTTTGTGTTTGTGGCTGCATTGTTCTGTTTGTTTTGCTGATACTTATCTATATAAGTAAAGTTCAAAGGTCTGTATTAGTTTCCATCTAGTTAATTCTTTTCAATAAAATAGTCAACAAGTTTGGCTGCCAGTTTGTTTTTTTATATTTCTGTCTTATGCACACTACACAGGAGTGTTAGATAATTTATTTGGTGTGTTGATTCTGTTGGACATCAGATCAAACAGTAGAGGGTAAAAAAATCTTCTGGTGGCACTGAATGTGCTGTTTTGTCCAGATGGGTCATTTTGGCCTGAATGGTGCAACCAAAGTTCATCTTAATTTTAATAAATGTTACATATAATAGGAATATGTTAACATACCTCCCAAATGTCTTTATTTAGGAAGGACAGTCCCTATTTTGGGCTCATATCCTTTTTTCTATCCCCATGTCCCTCTGTTTTAGGAGCTCCATATTGTTGATGTTTTTAAATGAACACTATGGAGCTAGGAATACAAACCTATCCTAATCCTATAAATTTATCCCAACCCTATAGTGTCCCTTTCCCCAACTTATTAGGTCTCCCCCAGTGTCTGGCGTTAAATGGCTTCAAAAAAACGTTTTACTTACCTAAATTTCAGAACCGACCCTTGGTAGGACTCCTCCTCCTGTGACATTACAGAGCTGGTCTGACATAATGAGCATGCACAGCGCTTTCTCACACACACATTAAAGCTGCTCCATAGGAATTCACTGAATCAATGTTCACCTATGGGGAATTTGAAGACATTAGTCATTTCACAGAGTTAAACACCATCAGGGAGCAGGAAACACCACTAGTGGCTGTTTCAAAAACTTAAACCTGCAATGTAAACACTACAGTTTCTCAGAAATGTCAGTGTTTTACATTGCAGAGTTAAGGGAAAAGGGGCACTGCACCCAGACCACTTCAATGAGATAAAGTGGTTTCTACGCCTGTATTGTCCCTTTAAATGTTTAAAACCGAACTGTATAAATAAGATACATTCATCTTGTTCTAAATTACATTATTGTTGCATAAATTGTCATTAGTAAGTCACCTAAAATATCTTAGAACAGCCCCTCCCTTTCCACACACCCCAAAATAAGTGTCCCTATTTGTCCATTTTAAGTGTCGGAGGTGTGCATGACTATAAATAACTACTGTGTTGTATTTATTTTCTGTATTATAATACCTCTCTGTATCAAGAAAATAAAATAACTGGTTAGTTAATTCAAGTTCTTGCAAATTCAAACTTCACTTGTAAATAAATATTATTAAAAGATCTCATCTGACTCATTAGTGATATTAGACTGATTGGTCTGTAGTCACCTTACTGTTCCATAAGTAGTAACGTGGTAGTTGATATCCAATCATCTGGAATTACTCCTGTTGAAAGTAAGCAGCAAGCATTGTGTTAAGACTTTGTAAGCTGCACCCATAGGTTCTCTTGGATATATTCCATCTGGCCTTAATAACTTATCTATAAAGCACTCGTCTATAAATAAACACAACCTGGCTCCATTACAGTTTATATTTATTTAAGTAACCAACAGTCCTCCCCTTCTCCATCAACACTAAAAACTAAGAGTGTTCGTTAATTATGTGCTGTCCTTACTTGCAATATTTTTCCCTCGGAGTTAGCTTATTTTTTCGTAGCATTGGTGTCTGACACTTAACAGTCATGTGAATCTGATTATTAAGTATCTGTCCAGTCTACCTCACTCATGTTGCAAGTTATTAATGAGAGAGCACTCTGGGAGAGGGTTTTACATGCTCAGAAGAGGCCCAGACTAAAGGGGCAGAGATCAAGGGGCAAACAGAGGCCACACATTTTTTTTTTCTAAATGCCAAATGAAATTTCCCCAGAAGGCTGTGCATGTATGTGTATACATATGTCAGCCAATACATATAGATATCATTGTTTAGAGTTTTACCTTTACAGTGTGCAGTTTATAACTGATATGCGCATAAAATATGAGCTCGACATAAAGGTGGACGCAAAGTACTAGAAATTATCTGTTGTCCTCTGACATGGATTCATAGATATCAGTTTCTGTCTTCCAGTGTAGGATTTACTGGGATAATAAAAAAATGTTTGAGTTTCAAGTTTTGCTAGCCTCTTGCAAATTTAGAAAATGATCAAGTTTTAAGGGAGCACTGCTAATTTGTAAATGTGTAAGGAATTTATACTGGTAGAACATTACCTAAATTGTTTGTTTAAAGTCAGTCAGAGAGCTGCCATCTTATAAAATGTTTAAACTCATCTTACATTGTTTTAAACCTCAGTAAAGTAATACCACGTGATACAATTCATGGTTGAAATTTTTGGCAAGCAACACTGGAATGAGGTATACTAAACTAGCAGTTCATATCCCCGTTAGGACCTAAAATTGTTTTCAAGTGCCATTTTACCGGGATCTCTGGAAATGTCACAATCAGTCAGGCCAAAGGTAACTCCTAGAATTGGATATTCATTCTGAACTGCAATTCTTCTGAATTTTAAACTCCGAGCCAGAATGTAATCGAAACACAACAAAACACACAACTGCTGAGCATATTGGCTTTGATTCGTGATACGAACCTCTGCTTGTGGCGCCCCCCCAAAAAAAGAGAGGATTGATAGCTAGGGGACAAACACTAAAATTTATATTATTCACAGCTTCCATGAGAAGTATACCTGGGCATTCGTTTTCTGATGTATGCTAATTTGTCAGAATTTAGTGGAATTAGCTAATTTTTACGAAACACAAGGCTCATCTTCCTGTCCGCCCGCACCTCCCATGCCTCACCCTTCTGTCAGTCCTATAAAATATAGAGCTCAATTAAAAATTCTGGTTCTTGCTTTCAAATCTCTACATAATGCTGCTCCCACCTATCTATCCTCCCTTATACACAAGTATGTCCCGTCTAGGCCCTTACGATCTGCTCAAGACTTACGTCTATCTTCTGTCCGTACTCCCACCTCTGATGCTCGCCTTCAAGATTTCTCGAGGGCTGCACCGTTCCTGTGGAACTCGCTTCCCTCCTCCATTAGATGCTCACCCAGTCTCCACTCCTTCAAAAAATCGTTACAAACCCACTTCTTCATAAAAGCGTATTAATTAAACTGTTAATAGCTCCTGACTGATTCCTCTTCTGCAACTGTCACTAGTCTAATACTATCCTTACCTTTTTGTTTCATTTTACCCCACTCCCTCTAGCATGTAAGCTCATTGACCAGGGCCCTCAACCCCTTTGTTTCTGTGTGTCCAACTTGTCTGGTTACAACTACATGTCTGTTCGTCCACCCATTTTAAAGCGCTGCGGAATTTGACGGCGCTATATAAATATCATAATAATAATAATAATAATTAGCAATTTGCACAAAATTCCCAAATTACGAAGAGAGTCGGTTACTACCTCCTTGTTAATAATAATGATAATTTAAATATAAAAGTGGCGTAGAGCTCTCCTTTCTCCCTCCAATGGGTTAAATTAAATGTACACATGTAATTCAGGACATATCTCTTGAACTAAGTGTGAAATAAAAGCCTATGGGGTCAATACGACCCCCATATTAGTAACAGCTCAACTGGTCCCCTGTCAGAGAGTGATGCTGGGAGGAAGTGAGTACGGATCACTTCATCCTTGCTTTCAGTGCACCATGTGGTGAGTCAGAGTGAAGAGAAGGTACAAGGAGAAGAGAGAGAGCCTGGAGAGCCAGACTCCTATCATCAGACTGCCAATAGCATTAGCCACTACCTGCTTCACTTAATCCCACTGGACCCCAGGTCATAATTATAAATTATGACCTGTATGAGTATGTGTCAGTGTGTGTATCTGTGTGTATGTTAGTATGTGTCAGTGTGTGTATCTGTGTGTATGTTAGTATGTGTCAGTGTGTGTATATGTATATGTATCTAAGTGTGTACGTGTAAGTGTGTGTATTGACAGCATTATATACAAACACACCCCAGCATTCAAACTCCAAAACTGCACACAAATGCGGTGATCCTTGTCTGCAGGTAGCACGGTCCTCTAGGGTAAACAACAGGCACAGTCCTTTGGTTTGCATATAATCCAGGCAGTTTTATTGTTAAACTCACACAGGAGACAGCAGTAAATGAAACAAACAATAATGTAACAAAATCCCTAGAAACAAAAACCTAGCTCGTCTGAGCACTAACTAACACCAGGTTCCCTATCTCTCAGGGGTTAAACTATAACAAAATAATACTCGTTTCACCAACCTAGTCTCTTTGTTAGCTCTCAGAACTCCAGTGTTTAGTCAGCCTGCTGCTTCCAGCCCTTCAAGAGAGAAACAAACATTCTCTCTCTTTTCCACACTCCCAGTGCTCCAAGCCAGCCTTGACTGCTTTCCTTTTGCACCCCCAGTGCTCAGTCTCCTTGACTCTCTCACTGGAGAGAACAGCCTCTCTCCAACCTGCTTCCAAGGAGGAAGCCAGCAATCCCCCCTTTACCTGCATAGCAGGGAGGGGTTTCTTCCCATGCTGCAGCTGATAACCTGCAGCTGAGCAGTGGGTTGGAGACAGTCCAAAAAACTCTTGCCTGGGCCTGATTTCTCCCAGTTGTGTATAAACTGAGGAGTGGAGCATTGGCCCACCCTGCTCTCCAAATGCTGCACCCCAGGTGCCCATAACTAAATGTTGGTTTGTGTTGCCTACAACACATACTACACATACTCCCCCTGGGGTTAAATGTTATAGGCCTATCTGCCTTCACTTTATCACAATGCATACCTGCAATTAAACACCGACATTACATACAAACACACCCCTGCATTCAGACGCAAGCACGACACAATAAAACATACTACAATCAAATGGCAGCAGTTGCATATACAAACACAACTGCATTGCAAGGCCTATACTGCACACAAATACTTTTACATACACATACTCCATACAAAAAACGTGCTTACATTTAAACACACAAACACTGCTCACAATTACAACCCAGTAAGGGCCGGTGCAAGGATTTATGCCGCCCTAGGCATAGATCCATTTTGCCGCCCCCTCATGTCACAAACTCATGACACACACTGGCAGACACACACGCTCACTGACAGGCCCACAGACACACTCACTGACACACATGCACTCACACACACACACAAACAAACTCACTAACAGACATACTCACTCCCTGACAGACAGACACACACTCACTGACACACACACACACACACTCACTGACAGACACATACACTCACTCACTCACTGACACACACACACACAGGCAGACACTCACTGACACACACACACTCACTGACATTCAAACACTCACTGACAGACAGACACAGACTGACACACACACTCAAATATCCAACCTCCCTGGGGTCCAGTGTGGGGCAGCTCCTCACTCCTCCAGCGCGCTGTTTAGTTTTCCGGGGCCGGAATGACGTCATATTCCGGCTCACGGCATCACAGAGGGCGCGCGAGGGAGTAGTGGGAAGCTACAAGAACAGCCTCCCTCGCCACCCACAATAGAGCAACCTGCCTTCTGTCCCCCTCTCCTCCTCTCATTTCTCCGGTATTTCTTGGCAGAGCAGACACCTGCCATCGAGGTAAGCAGGTGCCTGCTCTGCCTTACCTAGCAGAGCTCTGGGGGCGCCCCTGTGACTAGGATCCTCTGGGCGCCTCCACTTTCGGGCGCCTGGAGGATCGCCCCGGTGCTGGGGAGGGGGCGGCTCAAAAGCCGCTCGCCAGGCACTGCGGCCCCAGACAGGGGAGCCCACCAGGAAGTATCCTGGTGGGTGCCCCCAGCAGACCGGCGCCCCAGGCGAATGCCTAGTTCGCTTAACGGTGGCGCCAGCCCTGTGGTAGATCCCCTGCTGGCAAAGCATCACGGGAATTGTACAGCAGTTAAAGATCTACGTTTTGGCCAACCTTGCGCCTTAGGGAGGAACAAAAAAATTCCAGCACCAGGGCCCTCTTTACATTAGTTCCAACAATGCTCACTGCCTTTGATAATGTTTACTTTTGTAGCACTACCTTTCCCAGTGCAGTGGAGACCCTTTTTGACATTGGGATTGGTCTAATGAGGATGGTGTAAAGTATACATTTAAAAAACACACAGTTTAAGAATGGGTCATTAAGCTAATTTTATATTCGAAGATTGGGTCAATAAGCTAATCCCTTCTACATAATTTGAGTCTCTGTAGAAAGAGGTTACAAAGTACTGTACTAATCAGCTTCCCTAGACAGAATTAGTAGTCTGGTATAAACTTAAGATTCAACGTGCATGGTGTAAAACGACTGCAGCTTATTCAATGTATTTGCTGTTTTTAATAATTTCTATGTGTGTTTTTCTTTTTGTTCTGCTATTTGAAGGTCTTTTGACACTTTCTATTTCATTTATTTTCTTTGTCTGTGCTATTATAACCTCCGACCAGTAGGGTACGCGTCATTGTTTTTAATATGGGTTTGGACATAATTGGAAAGCATGATGCGTTCCAAGCGATGTTTTGCGCATGTGCGTTACACATATCGCGCTATTACTCTAATTTCATGTATTGGAACGCACAGTGCATTCCATACCTCATCATTCACCGTTGCGAGTGGCTATATGTTTCCTGAACGATCGGAATAGGTGAGTGTGTGCTATATTTAGCCGTTAGCGGGGTTCTGAATATGGATCAGATTTAATGATCCAAGTACAACTTTTGATGTAGCGGCAAGAGTCTGGGCATATTGTGAGCTTTAATATGCCTCGGATTGGTTCGACAGTATGTGATTATTATTTGCTTTATTTCTTCTCTCTGTGAGACATTACTTCTTACACAGATCATGTTATGTTTCATTTTACTTGTAGATATATTTCCTTTCATTGATAGATTCTTCCTGTTTCTTTTGCTACTGATCATTATATATATGTAAGTTTTTTTCAGATCGATTTATTTGTGTTTTCTTTGGTTTCCTTGGCAGCCATAATCAAGTGATTATGGTTCGGAGGATCCAAATCAATATGGGTGGCCACCCATCACATTCAGGTGTTTCTTATGGTTCTTATTTGGGTATATAAGGGTGAGTCTCACTCTTTTACAACAGGCTCCCTGGATAAAGGCATCTCTTTTGCCGAAACGTTGGGGGCTTGCTGATTGACTTTTCTTCCCTCTTCTCACTAGTTCTGGTATGCATTTGTTTTTCTATATATTTTTGTAATGGGTTGTTAGGATTTGATATCTCTATCAATTATTAATTACATTGATATTTCAGTATTTTTTTTACTATACATCCTGCTTGTATACTATCAGAGAACTTCTGATAATTTTCTGTATATTATCAGCATGTGAGTCATGGTTTGATCTGTTCTGATATACATTGTGAGATATCTATCGTTTTTGTACCTATCTAATAATATTTTTTTTCTTCATATTAATGGTTATGCTCCTTGACCGGATATTATTTGAATAATTTCTATGCCATAGGTTAGCCTTGGCATTCTTACATTAATATTTGTTTGTTTGGGACCTTGAGTGTACATAATATATTTTTTTTTATCCTCCACTTTAAGTGGTTGTAGACTATTAGGGCTGTGCCATAACAGACTTCAGACCTTTACTGGACAAATTAAAATAGATAGACTTATAAAAACTTTTGAAAACTGACTTAAAGATAGAACATAGAGCGCTGATGTTAATGAAGCATTATCTAGCTGAACAGTGCAATGTGGAGTACTCCAGAGTCCTGAATTGTTTCTAATTCTCTTAAATGTATTAATCAATGCTGCAGCAACTGAAGCTATAGTTCCATGTTCTGTGTTGGGAAGGATGTTGCTCTATGGAGTCAAATGACAAATAAGAATTAATGTATCTGGGTAACATTATGTACTTGGGGAGGATATGTTGAGGGTTATGAAAAGGGTTATTGTATATAACTGAAACTTATAAATCAATGAGGAAAACCCCCACCTTGACCATACAGTGCAAAATCAGCCTCCAATCTTCAGTAAAAAGACATTAGAGACAAAAATTGAAAAACATGCAACAAAATTGCCATGGGTGAAATAAGATTTTAGTTATGAAAAAAATAGAACACTACAAAAATAAATACAATTTTATAAAGAAACGTATCCATGTTTTTCAGGTTATTAAAGGGCACTATCACTATTATATTTGACAAATTCCTTATAATTAACAAATATGCGTCAAATATAGATCTTGAATTGGTACAATAATTTTCACTTCTTGTCTTTGTGTTTGTCATAACTCTGCCATTTTTGCCATAATGTAATGTGTATGTACCCTAATTATGCTATAACTAAACCATTTGACTCTTACCTGGAGGATGGTACGCAAGAACTTCTGGAGCTTATGCTTGCCCCTTTAAATCCACCGAAACCTATATAGCATGGGTATATTACTTTACCCCTTGTGCCCCTTTTAATGTGGTGACTTTTTTTTTGCAGAGGTTTACTGTCATTACATTGTTGCCCTTTTTAATGGTGACTTTTTATTTTTGCCTTAAGTCGAGATTTTTGAAGTGAATCGCTGCTATTTGCATCCAAGAATAATTTTTCCCTTTTTGAGGCACAACAGTCGACTTTTTTTTTTTGCTTCCGTCAGGATCAAAAGCAAAAACAGGAATGCGTGAAAGGTTTACTTGATGGACTTGAGCCTTTTTTCAGTCTAGGTTACTGTGTTATTATGATGTTAAATATCAGTCATCACAAGGTTTTAATTTCATCTTGAAGCTTCAGAGGGGAGACACTGTCACCTTGTGGTCAATCAGAAGAATGCAGATATGTACACAAAGTTTAAATTTTACATTTTTTGTCAAGGTAAGTGTGAGTACAATGTCTAATGAATCATTCTCAATTTGACTTATCATCTAAATATACTGTAGTTTTGCCCTGGGTGTTCTAATACATCACTAATATTTGTGTGTGTGTGTGTGTGTGTGTGCGTGTGTGTGTGTGTGTTTTTGCTACTGCAGGAACATCAGTTTTTATGTATGTCTTTGTTTGGCAGACTTCAACTGTAGGTGGTGCTATAATATGTGTATGTGGTTAGAAAGATGCCCAATCTAGCCCTGTCTGTCTGGTTAACTCTGTCTCTAAACTTCACTCTGTGATAGTTTCTTGTGTTACTTTTATGTCTAATTTAATACATGTTTCTTATTGCCAAAGTGGTTACATTTTGGAGATATTGGTTGACGAACTCACTAATTACTCCTATATATACTCACTGGTCCAGTAATAAGGCACTTTTTGAGGTTTTTGCTGTGTAGTAGTGTATGCACAGTTTGGGGTTTTGGCACAGTTTGAGGTTTTTCTTATACTGACTTCCAAAATCACTGACTCTCCAGGGCTATTTACAGTTCTGTATCTCCAGTGTCTTACTAAAACTTTTCTCTGGACATGCTATTTCTATTTTCTTAACCTATGTGGAGACCTTGACATTAAGCACACCAGCATTTTTCATGGTGGAAATATTTAATTCATTGGCCTTGTTTCAGGTGGTTTTGGTTTTGTGGTGTTCTGCTTTAGACAGATTTATTTTGTAAATTTTTGGGAAATTTTGTTGGACAAACCAAAATAATATACAAATTGGACAATCAGTGAACTGCAAAATATACATTTTATGTATATATTTTGCTGGACACTGATAGGACCGTCTTCACACCATTTAGTTCACAGATAAAGGGAGCAGAAGTAGCCAATTGAGGGAAAAAAACGATGAGTAGAAAAAAAAAAAATTACAGGGGGTCCACCGGGCAGCGATCACAGTCTCAAATGGAGCCAGAAGCTTCTGCAAGGAACTTAGAATATCTCTAATGTGCTAAGCCTATTGACCGAGAGCATCAGTGCAGAGAAATTTTGGCTGCACAACAGTAGGTGGGACAAACCCCAGGTAAGTTATTAAACCAACTGCTAATGATTTGAATTTATACTCTGGAAGGGAACCAGAGCATTCCTGGTATTATAACCAATACAGCCGGGTGTAGTGGTTATGGTGCTTGGAGTGTTCCTCTAAGGAACCAGGAAGCTCTTTACTGCTTTAACATGTGCAACCATAATAAGCTGTGGGTTCTTATGGCACATGCAGTATTTATTTATCTGCCCAGTCAGTGCACCTATGTTATTGCCAAGAACATTGCCACGACAAAGGCACTGAATCGTAGAGATTATGGAAGGTTCTAAATTTATCAAAAACAACAAACAAAAGAATAAATGTGTACATTGTGCTACAAAGTAGAATGTACTCTGTGATGGAATTATAACTCACAGAGATATAATTTACTCATTGATGACTGAATCATATTGCAAATCTAGATAAAGGATAATTACATTACATAATAAATGTTACATAAGTAAATACATTCCTGGAAGTATATAAACAGTAAAATTACACAAAAAATAACTTCAAAAAGAGAATTGCAGAGATCAAAGTATATATAAATAGTTCTATAAGCAGTAGTCAAACTGCATGAGAAGGGTTGCTATGTCTGCCACTTCTTTCTCATTACTGCACTTTAACTGCCTTCTTCTACAACATCTGCTTCAAAAGCAATTCATTCAAATCTGGGATGTGCATTACTTTTCCAGATATTTGTTTTTCACATTTTTCACTATATAAATGCTTTTAAAATGAAGGATGTAGCTTTTCACCCACAACACAGCTGTATGCCCTCTTGTCCTGTGACTTAGTGACGTTCACACTGTGCTTCTAAAAGTCTAATTATTGCCTAATCTGTAGGACATGATCTAACAGCTTCCTCTTTCTGTGATCATTTTTTGTGGAATCGCATAGCAAAAGGAATTGAGTCTTCTACTTCATTTACCCTTCACAAAAGATGGACACCTACCTGCTCATTATCCTGTACCTCTCATGTGTCCTAGGTAAGAACCTGCTTTCTATCTAGGATCTCAAAGATTTAGACAGTATGCACGAGTTTAGGCAAATAGTGGGACTATTAGTGCCAAAGGGAAGTAAAGGATACATCGTAACTCATAAAGGGGATCTTTCTAACTCAAGATAAAAGGACTGGTTCTTAGGGATAGGCATGTACAAGAAGTATGCTCGGTGTGCCTGGGAACAACTTTTTGGAGGCTTTAAATGCCCCCATTTAAAGTCTCACCTGATCCTATGTGCCAAACTGAAAAAAATCCTTAGTTTGACAAAGATAAAGATTGCCATCTTTCTAAAACCGTGGTTTTCACTAGATCAATTTATTTCTTAAAAACCTTTTAAATAACATTAAACGTGTTCAGTTGGTAATATTTAAAAAGTAGTTTAGGTAAGTTTTAGCTTATTTGAGGAATAAAAAAGAATAGAATATGACCCTTATGATAGTTGGGTATTCAATAGACCATATTTTTACTAAAATAAATCTCAGATGCACATCATCTTATTTCTTCTTGTGGGTAGCAAGTGGATATTTTGAGACTTATCATCTTGACTAGATAGTTTATATGCAAATGCTTTTATGTATAATACCATGGTACATTTCCTAATAGTGTATAAACAATTTATTTTTGATGTTTAAAGCAATTGTGCTGTTTATATTTGATGTGTTTTGTTGTTTTTTCCTGCTGTGCATGGCTTATCATGAAAAACATAGGTAAGATATTTTAGGTGATTCTCTAATAGATGCATGTTACATACTTGCTTTTCAGGTGCCTGGAATTACTGGAACTGAGTCTATCCTGCTTTTTTGATAATTATTTTATAGTTTCTTTGTTTATTTAAATCACTTTCTTATTACTTTTTTATTTCAAAATGTCACCTGCATTGTCTAAAACATATTTGTGTGCTCCTCAGGTATGTCTTTTGCAAGCAATCTTACTGTATTATCCGGTCACCTTGGGGACACCTTCAGTATTGGCTGCCCCTACAGTGACCGCCGTGACCGCTGGAGAAAAAAGCTATGGTGTAAGGAAGATAAATTTGGACAGTGCCAGGATGTTGTTGTTACGCACAGCATCTGGCCACCTTATGAAAAAAATGGAAATAACTTCACTAATATCTTAGACAATACACGTGCTGGCATTGTCACGGTGAACATAACACTGGTGCAGAAGGAAGATGAGGGCATCTACCAATGCCAGACTCGATCTTTCACTGAAACAAAAGTTCGTGTATTACAGAGGGTTCTGGTGAAGGTCTTGGAAGATCCCAAATCAAGTATTTCTGATTTGATAGATTATAGCACCTCTAGGTAAGCTAAATGATACAGAAATGTTTAATTATACATGTGTTTTATATTGTGCGTCATCCAATTCTGTGTCACCTACATGGGACCTTTTATGTCTAAGACACTCTATATTTAGTAACACAATGTGTGTGTTGAGTTTGTTTTGTAAGCAAATATGGATGTGACTCTTATTACATATGGTTAATGTTTAATAGGATTCCTGTGGGATCACAGGTTGCAATGACGTGGGCCATTATAGGGAGCGGTCTCCTGATGTTTAAACTGTTGGTAATGGGACTGATGTGGTATTGGTGGAGAAGCCAACAAAACCTGAGGTGAGTAAAGGGATTTAAATGTGGTAATGGGGAAAGGATGTGATGCAATATCCCCTGTGTAGGAGTTAGCTGCAAATTTGTATTTGGGAGCGCAACACAAAAACAGAAGTCAAGGACTATAAAAGTTTGATATGTGTTGCAACATATACTCTATAAACATAGATTTAAATTTCTGAATGTATATCTTGTTTTCTGTCAACATTCCCTACATGCTCGCAGGGGGCAAATTTAATAGCACAGATATCTGCAGTTTAGAACGGTTGGTATAAACTGGCTTTATGCATCACTAGATACCGCTCTGCACATGGGAACTCAATGCATGCAGCTCATTGGCAGAGCACTTCCGATTCTCTCTGTGTGTGGGAAGACCTTTGTGTGGTTAGCCAAGGAAGCTGTCAATCAACTTGGCATGGCCCTATTACAGGTGGCAAATCAGTAGCCCACCCCTTTTGACCTGCCACCCACATACAAAATTTGTAACTTAAAATATTGGAAGGTATGGCCTTGATCATGAACAAGCATGTGCCTTTTGGACTGCTGTTGAAGATTTGTGTAGTTCACATTTGAAATATCTACCATATCTTTTAGGACAAGAACATATTTTTCTATTTCAGTTGGATAAATATTCTTGTAACTTGCATTGTGCTGTTGTGAATCATGGGTCTAGGATGTTTCTACACCCTAAGCACAAATGTATTTTCCTTCCTGTTTGTTGTGTTGCAGATAGTGGATAATGTGAAATCACGTCATATCCCACAGCTCAAAATTTCCACAAGTCATTAGTGAATGAAAAATCCAGTCCCGAACAGTGTTCATGGATTCACCATTGCTCTTAATGTTGTTTAAAAAGCAGCATCTTCTTATAACAGTGACCACTAAGATTTTAGGGGAAAGAGCTCACAATCAATTTAACCTTGAGTGTGACTATCATAGTATTGTGTATCCCCTGTTTTCTGATGTTTCTCAAGTGTCCAACAGTATTCTTGTCTTCATGTATCTATCCTTGTTTCCTCTCAGAGTGGGACCTGAATCACCACTAACATCTGCAATTGAAGAATCAGTTCCTGATGAAGAAATGAATGTGTATGTTTTTGATGAGGAACGCTATGTATATGCAGCCGAGGTACTCAGTATTACCCCTCTGTACACCAACTATGCGCCCATGAAAGAACATCTCAACAAGGCTTATTGTCAGAGATAACATCCAGTGTGGTATCAAGCCAAGATATTACAGACAATTGGAAAGAATTCAATGATGTTAAAAAATCAGCCGTTATTGACCAATTAATTGTTGTACGTTATATCTACCTGCATGGAATTTATCTGCATGGAATTTATCTGAACAGTTGTATTAATCATGTGATGTAGATACAAAACAATAGAGTATCATGCAATATATTTTTGGGGGGCTAAATGAGCATTTTGTTAGGATATTTCTGTTATAAAACTGTGCTATTGGACTATTTTGCATTTTAACATGCATCAGTACAGGATACTGTCCATTAGAGACAGAGAGGACTAGCATTATTAAATAGTACAGGTTCCTATTATTATTTAATAGTACATAATTGTTAACTGATACATGTATGATAAGCATTAACCAAATCAATGGTACCCATGTTATCAACCTTGTAGAGATGACAAGTTGAGTTTTCCCTCATGGCAATTAGAAGTATATGAACAAATATGAACAAATACTAAATTAAAACTATAACCTTGAAGTCTCAATAAGTACAGCAGTCAATTACTTAATAAAGTGACAATTGTGGAAAACTGGCAATGGAATTTTAAATTGTAGCCTAAAATAGCATTCAACATCTCAGTGATTTCTGACTATATTGGCCCAAAAGTTTAAACGTTCATGTCATTTCTTCACAATTCCTAGCGACACGATATAAAAACAAACTAACTGAATATATCTCCTTAAACAAAGTATTACAAAATAAGGGGCTATTATACGGGTACCTGTGCAAACATGGTATCTGAGAATAAGCACATATGTTATGAAATATTTCACTTGCTGCTAAATGGGTGTCTGGTTGCTCAGAAACCATCTCCTTAATTTCCAGTGAGATTTCACTGAAAATATGCAAATAGCCAGCTGACCACTATTATGCAATGTGGTCTCTGTCTCTCACAAGCCCTTCCTTGGTAACAACTATTGGGGTTACCACTGTCTAACCACATTCTCTTCAGTTCCCTTCTCTTCAGAATTATCTATCTTCTACTGGATTGGCACATTTTTCCCCTTAGCAGTAACTTTATCTTTGCTTATATCTCTGCTTCCTGCAATATCCTGAATACTTTCTACTGATTCCATTCCAAAATAAAGAATTAAAAAACTTTTGTTGGATTTTTCTTCAATTTTATTATAATATTTAAGTCAGTTCCATGTGTTGTACACTAGTTCAGGGTTACAAACAAATCAACATATGGGAAACATTAACTAAAATATAACATAATTTATTCATAATTCAATACCCCACTACTACAGAAGGATTTAGGTGTGTGTGTGTGTGCGTGCTTGCGCGCCCGCACCTGGGAGTACAATAATTCTTCTAAGACTTGAAGTCTCAGATCTCATTGGTCCCTATTTCTCTCTCTTTTTCTCACCCTATGAGAGATGTGAAAACAGTTTAGAGATGGAGAATGAAGAGCAAAAAGGACACACAATTGTGTTTGTGAACTTAATTTGTCTTTGAGATGTAAAATGCATTATTATTTCCAGAGCATTTTGGCTGAAGTTTATGTTTCTAATATTCTTAATGTCTCTCATGCATTGATTTACATAAATGTAAACATAGGTACTAGAATAAACAGGAACTTAGACAGTGAAACGTTACATGTGCTACTTACTCCCTTTCTCCACTTCATTCCATGCTATGTATGTAATTAGATCATGTAATTTCATGACACTTGATAATAAACTGCAACAATATGTAATGTGGTAGGAGAACATACAAAAAAATAATAATTCTGTAACCACAACAAATATATAAACTTTTCAAATTGTTACAGAGAAGCTCAATGCAGAGAACAGTTTCGCTAAATACCTACCACATTCCTTATATGATAAATCTTAGCCACCCACAATATTCCTAATTCCTTCTAACCCCTAAAGTGTTCAGGAAAGGAATGCATCCCGTACTTAAAATGCTTAAAGTGGCATGTAACTTTTAAGGACTGGCTAGTAGCGTAGGATTTGAAATTTTTTAACTTTTCTAAGGAAAACTGTCATAATTTGTATTACTATTTCAAATAATAGTTTACATGTAATATAGCCTCTGTGAATTATTTTGTTTACATGTAATATACCCTCTGTTTATTGTTTTGTAATGTATACATATACATTTATACATTACAAAATAATACACAGAAGCTATATTACATGTAAACTATAATTCTTGCATCTACAGATTTACCCTTGTTCTATACATGGGATTGGGTGTAATGGATCCAGGACTGGGGGAGGGTGGACCACAGCGTGGTGGCAACAAGAAAGTGGTGGACTGTCAAAAAAGTAACCCTCTAAAACTGTCTATAAACATCAGAAGTGCTCTGCCCATGCAGTGAATGTCCACATAGATCTCTCTGCTGAACAAGTCTAATGATATACACATGTGTTTGCGGTAGACAAATGCAAACATGGGATCCAGGATTGTTGGGACACATGCTATTCTTTGTGTACAGTCATCTTTAAGTCCTCTTTTGGTCAAAGCATGACATATTCAACCAACAACCACACAAGACCAGCAGCTAGTGCTTATTCACAAATAGTATTAAATGTAGGTGCTGAGTATCTCACAAATGTGCTCTGAGCTGGTTTCAGGCATTCAAATGTACATGATCTTGGCAGATAAGCATTACTTCCAACCAAATAGGATTTCAAGATGGCTGCTCCCACAAAGCAAGTATAAGCCAGGATATGCTATGAAAAACAGTATTTACTTGCATGTATTCATTGCAAAATAATATTCACAAGTGGTTATAACCTATGTTTAGATGTACCTATATATGTTCCTTGAAAGCTAGATAGTTGTATTATAGCTCCCCACCCCATTAGGAGCCAGCAACAAGCTGTTAACCTGCTAGTGTTAGCGTAATAAGCGAATGTCCACCAGGGTCAGGGAGGAGAGTATAGGTTTTACATGTTTTCACTAGTTTTCCCACTATAAAGTAGGAGCTATTGCGCTGGTAACTATATCCTTCACCACTTGCTCTGTCCTCGAAATCAAAGACAGGAGACAGGTCTGTAAATTTGTGACAATATGATAGAGCTTGTCAAATATATGTGTTTAATTTTATTAAAACAGATAATATACATAGATAAAAATTAAAATGAAATAAGCATGACAGAGGACAATGCATTATGGGAAAATAATGCCATATCAGGGATATGGACAGATCAATGATTGTTTGGACTCACATATGCCTCACATCATGTCAAATGGACAAAGTGGAACACTTTTAGGGTTGTGAGTGGGGAGAAAGTTTAGGTGACTTACTAATAACAATTAATGTAACTAAAATGTAATTTAGAACAAGAATAGAGATGAGCGAACCCGAACTATAAAGTTCGGGTTCGTACCGAACATTATGATTTTTGGACCCTGACCCCGAGCCCGGACATTTCAGTAACAGTTCGGGTTCGAGATCTGTGTTCGGCGATTTAATGGCGCGTTTTGAAAAGCTGCAGGGCAGCCAATCAACAAGCGTTTGACTCGTGTGCCCTAAGAAGCCATCACAGCCATGCCTACTAATGGCATAGCTGTGATTGGCCTGTGCAGCATGTGACCCAGCCTCGATATAAGCTGGAGTCACATGAGCTCTTATTAGTGTATGGAGAGGATGCTGCAGCTGTGAGGGACAGATTAGGAAAGAATTCTGGTGTTGAATCTGCAAACTACAGCGATTATTTTTGTGGGTGCTATACTACATTTTTGTACCCTGCTCTGAGCCCAGTGCCACAGAGAAATAAGCAATCAGTCTGTTTGTTAGGTGGGCACTTGCAACTGCATGTGTGTCTGGCACATTACTTTAATCCTGTTCTGATAGCTCAGTGGGCAACATCTAGGCATTTTTAAATACCGCTGTGACATTGCAGTTTGACAAATTCAAATTTATTTGGTGCTATAAAGTAAATTTGGGGCATGCACTTCATATCTGAGAGTCAAATAGAACCGTCAAATACTGTGGTTACATCGCACTTTGAAAAATTCAAATTTATTGGGTGCTAAATAGTACGTTTGTGGCCTGCGGTGCACTTCATATCTGAGAGTCAAATAGAACCGTCAAATACTGTGGTTACATCGCACTTTGAAAAATTCCAATTTTTTGGGTGCTAAGTAGTGATGTCCCGAACGGTTCGCCACAGATGGCGAACATATGCGCTGTTCGGTCCGCCCCCTATTCGTCATCATTGAGTAAACTTTGACCCTGTACCTCACAGTCAGCAGACACATTCCAGCCAATCAGCAGCAGACCCTCCTTCCCAGACCCTCCCACCTCCTGGACAGCTCACTAAGAATGCAGCTTCACAATGAATGTTAAATGGATGCTGTCCAGGAGGTGGGAAGGTCTGGGAGGGAGGGTCTGCTGCTGATTGGCTGGAATGTGTCTGCTGACTGTGAGATACAGGGTCAAAGTTTACTCAATGATGACATAGGGGGCGGACCGAACAGCGCATATGTTCGCCGTCCGTGGCAAACCGTTCGGCGAACCGTTCGGGACATCACTGGTGCTAAATAGTACATTTGCGGCCTGCGGTGCACTGCATATCTGAGAGTCAAATAGAACCGTCAAATACTGTGGTTACATCGCACTTTGAAAAATTCAAATTTTTTGGGTGCTAAAAAGTACATTTGTGGTGTGCACTTCATATCTGAGAGTCAAATAGAACCGTCAAATACTATGGTTACATCGCACTTTGGAAAAATTCAAATTTTTGGGGTGCTAAATAGTACATTTGTGGCCTGCGGTGCACTTCATATCTGAGAGTCAAATAGAACCGTTAAATACTGTGGTTGCATCGCACTTTGAAAAATTCTAATTTTTTGGGTGCTAAATAATACATTTGCGGCCTGCGGTGCACTTCATATCTGAGAGTCAAATAGATCCGTCAAATACTGTGGTTACATCGCACTTTGAAAAATTCACATTTCTTTAGTGCTAAAAAGTAAATTTGGGGTGTGCACGTCATATCTGAGAGTCAAATAGAACCGTCAAATACTGTGGTTACATCGCACTTTGAAAAATTCTCATTTTTTTGGTGCTAAAAAATACATTTGTGGCGTGCACTTTATATCTTAGAGTCAAATAGAACCGTCAAATACTGTGGTTACATCGCACTTTGAAAAATTCACATTTCTTTGGTGCTAAAAAGTAAATTTGGGGTGTGCACTTCATATCTGAGAGTCAAATAGAACCGTCAAATACTGTGGTTACATCGAACTTTGGAAAAATTCTAATTTGTTTGGTGCTAAAAAGTACATTTGTGGCGTGCACTTCATATCTGAGAGTCAAATAGAACCGTCAAATACCGTGGTTACATTGCACTTTGAAAAATTCTAATTTTTTGGGTGCTAAATAGTACATTTGCGGCCTGTGGTGCACTTCATATCTGAGAGTCAAATAGAACCGTCAAATACTGTGGTTACATCGCACTTTAAAAAATTCTAATTTAAACCATCTGTTAGTTTGGTGGGTGAACGCAAAGAATGAGGAGAGCATCAAATAAGGGACGTGGCCCTGGTCGTGGAGCTGCTGGTGTTGGTGGAGCTCCTGTTGCAGGGAGAGGACGTGGTTTGCACGCTGTGCAATCAGAGCCTGAAGCGAGGCGTTCTAAACATGAGAACAACCTGCATGACGAGGCATCTACATGCAAAGCACGAGTTGCAGTGGAGTAAGCACCTCAAAAACCAAGAAAGACAGTGGCACCTGACACCCCGCAAACAGAGGATGTGGCAGCAATGCCACCACGTCCGCCACCGTCCCCAAGCATCTCCACACTGTCCCATGGAAGCATTCAGGTATCCATCTCCCAAACACTAGAGAGAAAGAGCCATCCCTTCCCTGCACAACCAACTGGCGGACAAAATCAGGTGTGCACTGCTCAACGCTATCTGTGGCAAGGTCCACATAACCACTGATACGTGGACCAGTAAGCATGGGCAGGGACACTATATCTCCCTAACTGCACACTGTTCAAATATAGTGGCGGCTGGGCCCGAGGCGGATAGCAGTTTGGCACATGTCCTTCCGCCACAGAGGATTGCCTCCTCCTCCTACTCTGCTTCCTCCTCCGCTTCCTCCTCCTCTACCACCTCCTCATCCGGTTAGCGTAACACCTTCACCACCAACTTCAGCACAGCCAGGGGGAAACGACAGCAGGCTGTTTAAAAACTCATATGTTTGGGAGGAAAACCCCACACCGCGCAGGAGCTGTGGACGGGCATGGAACAACAGACCAATGAGTGGTTGTTGCCACTGAGCCTCAAGCCCGAAATGGGCGAAATCTCGTAGCAGCTGTGGGCCTAGCCAGTTTGAGGCACATCCCTTGCCTGGCGCATGTGCTGAATTTGGTGGTGCAGAAATTCCTGAAAAACTACCCAGATATATCAGAGCTGCTGCAGAAAGCGCGGGCCGTCTGTGCGCGCTTTCGGTGTTCTCACCCTGCTGCTGCTTGCCTGTCTGCGTTGCAGCGTAACTTTGGCCTTCCCGCTCACCGCCTCATATGCGACGTGCCCACAAGGTGGAACTCCATCTTGCACATGCTGGAGAGACTGTGCGAGCAGCAGCAGGCGATAGTGGAGTTTCAGCTGCAGCACGTACGGGTCAGTCGCTCTGCACCAGACTTGCCCTCCAATACATCCTCGTTAAAGGATTTAAAGTGTACTCATTCCAATTACAGGACCTTGAAAGAGTCCTGTGTTGTTATTTTTCGTCACTACCTCCCGGCGTCGGGAGTGGGTAATTTGCGCGCCTGATACCTTCCTTGGATGTGGTAGCCGTTTCTCAGGCTCCCTCTCCGGAATCGAACCCTAATTCCCCGTTACCCATGGTTACCATGGTAGGCGCAGAAAGTACCATCGAAAGTTGATAGGGCAGACATCTAAATACGTTGTCGCCGTCACGGGGACATGCGATTGGCCCAAGGTTATCTAGAGTCACCAAAGTGCTTGCGCAACGACTGCCGAGTTGCCCACATTCTAACTTGTGCTGATTACTGGGTGGCCACCCTGATGGATCCCTGTTAAAAGGACAACGTGCTGTCCTTAATTCCCTCACTGGAGCGTGATCGGAAGATGCGCGACTACAAGCGCACGCTGGTAGACGCACTGCTGAGGGCATTACCAACTAACACTGGGGGCTCAGTGGAAGCACAAGGCAAAGGCAGAGGAGGAGGAAGAGGTCACCAACACAGCTGGGGCACCTCCAGCACCTCAGAAGGCAGGGTTAGCATGGCCGAAATGTGGAAAAGCTTTGTCAGCACGCCACAACAATCAGCACCACCAGCTGATATGGAACATCTTAGGCAGCATTTCAGCAACATGGTGGAACAGTACGTGTGCACATGCCTATACATACTGACTGATGGGTCTGCCCCATTCAACTTCTGGGTCTCCAAATTGGGCACATGGCCTGAGCTTGTCCTTTATGCCTTGGAGGTGCTGGCCTGCCCTGCAGCCAGTGTATTGTCTGAATGTGTGTTTAGCACGGCAGGGGGCATTATCACAGACAAGCGCAGCTCACGTTTATTAAAATGAAGCAGGCATGGATCCCACCAGACTTGTCTATACCTTGTGCAGAATAGACACCCAGCCATTGTTATACTCAAGTGCACTTATTCTTTGTTTTCTTTTTTTATATGTCCCAATATTTTGGGGGGTACCCCAATTGTTTGCAGGGCACTTGTCCTACTCTTACTCCCATTTTACTTCCTTGTGCAGCCCTCTAGCCCTTTCCAGGATTTTTTTAGAGCCATTTTAGTGCCCGGAAAGTTTGGGTCCCCGTTGACTTCAATGGGGTTCGGGTTCGGGGTCAAGTTCGAGTACAAACTCGAACTTTTTGCCGAAGTTTGCCGAAGTTTGGACGAACCCGGAGAACCTGAACATCCAGGTGTCCGCTCATCTCTAAACAAGAACAATGTATCTTATTTACACAGTCTGAGTTCAAAATACATTTACTGTATTTGAGCTCTGTTATACACTCAGACACACCAACAATAAGGAGCTCAAAGAAAACAGGGATATTAGGATTTGTGCCCAAAATATGGACAGTCCCTCCTAAATAGGGACACTTGGAAAGTATGGAATTGTGGTTTACAATGTTTACAGAATCCCCTCAATGTAATTATTTCCCAGAATACACGTTTCACCATCATGCAAGAGAGGGGGGGGGGGGGGGGGGGAGTAAAGTAACACACAATATTATCATGTTAGCTGGAGACAGGGCCCATGCAAGTCATCTAGATTGTGCAAAGTTTTAATAGCACCACGTGCAAGCTTACAATCTATATATAAGAATGGGAAGGGTGTAACATATGGTACAGATTTGAGAAAGTTGATTACTATTATCAGTAGACCTATTCTTTGGAAGCAGCGATTAGAACCTCTCTCCTTGCTTTCAGGGTCTTATTATTTATACTATTCTCTAGAGAAGAAATTTGCAGTGTTTTTCTAATGGTAGAGTAGCTGCAGTGAGGGTGTTTTTTGTTTTTTTTTGCCAAGTAACCACACACTATCTGCTCCTGTGAGACCGTCAGTGTTACTGGACTCGCGTGGCCACAATCATGACATATCACAGTACAACTCCAGCGTAATCAGAAGGTCTCCATACACAGTGTGAGCATGCGCTGTGTGCTCACACTATATAATACTTGGGCAGCTGAGTCGCAATAAGCCACAGTGAGTTCTTGCTGTTGTGAGTATCCCTATATGGTGTTCTGGGCAGGCAGTTTTAGTGACTTGCAAAAAAATTTATATTTTGTGCATATATTAAACTCATAATATCGATAAAAAAAAACATATAAAAGTTACACGGTTATATTACGGTTAAGATAAACCCCATATATTGCACAATTAGTTGTGAATATTTGCATGCTAGTTCATTTCTGTTTTAACACAAGTGCACATCTGTGTCTTTCTCTGTATATGGCTGAATCAGCTCCAGACACTGACTCACAACCACATGGGCAACAAAAATAGATTTAACCCCGCACAGTACTTTAAAACTGTAAAACTTGAAACTGTGTCAGGACGTTTGTTGCATAGAAGGGTGGTAGATTCATGGAACTGCTATCCAGCACAGATGGGAGCCATATCAAACCCACAATTTAAAGGAACCTTCTCATCAAATTAACTTAGGTTTGATGACAATTTGAGGAATATTGGAACCATTTTGGTGGGTCAAGTTAGTCCAGGTCTTCGTGTAATTCTTAAGCCAGGAGTTCTCATTCTTTCACAGTGAAATGCTTAATTGGATGGAGAACACAGGTTTTGGAAGATTCTTGGGAGATTTTGTCTCATGGGACGGGAATGACAAAATTACTGCTGTTGAAACATATGATACAGAAATTATTTTCTCAAATTAAATATGTAAGGTTTACTATTAACTTCGGTTATGCATTGTTAAAGGGACCCTATAGGCACTCAGGGCCAAACTGGCCCACCAGGATACCGGGAAATTTCCCGGTGGGCCGTTGGCACCTGGGGCCGGGCAGGCAGCTGGCTGATCTGTGGCCGAAGAGGGAGCTCCTTTGGCGGCCGCAGGGGGAGCTGGCTGTTCTGTCTCTGCTCCCCCTCCCCAGCGCACTGCTTAATGAGACCGGGCAAACAGGCCCCTCCAAAAGCCAGTGATGAGGTCATTTTCGCCACATATCTCCCTCCCCAAGGGGAGACTAACCAAGTACCTGGCCTCCAGTCGGTCGGTGCCTGAGTTAGTCGAGTAGCCAACCCATAAGCAAATACTGGTACTCTTGGATTCTCGGTTGTTCTCCGGCTGGTAGTTGATGTTACTTGGTGGGCAGAGACCAGCTGTGCCCTACCCTGCTGCCAGCGTTACAGCTGGGTAAGTGAGAGGGGTGCCAGTTCTAGGATTAAGGACAAGGGGAGGGCAGAGGCTAACTGCGCTTTGCCCTGGGGCCAGCGCTTCTGCTGGGGGGACTAGTACATAGTCCTGCCCTGTAACAAGGGGGCAGGTAGGGCAGAGGCCAGCGACGCTCTGCCCTGACACCAGCTCTTCTGCTGGGGTGGGGTCATCGACTACTACCCCAGGACTTGGTTGAGGATCTGCTGTAGAGAGGAGGGATTGCCTACCTCCTCCTCATGGCATTCCTGCATGGTTGGTTGGGGATCTGGATCAGCCATCCAGCATCAGTGTAGGTCTGGTGCAGAGACCACGGTACCATCTTTACCATTGGGGTCAGGGTTGCTGTCCCCCTGTGGTTGGGGAAAAGGATCAGTTGTCTCCCCTCCTGGTATCTCCGGCTGCTGTTGGAGAGGGAGACTAGTTGTCTCCTCTCCCTGAAACTCACTCTGCCGCTGGGGAGTGAGACCGGTTGTCTCCCGTCCCTGTAATGGAAACTGTCGCTGGGGAGGAAGGACGACACCTTCGGCTCCCTGTACTGGACACTGTTGCTGGGGAGTGAGACCAATTGTCTCCACTCCTGGTGGGATACACTGCCGCTGTGGAGAAAGACCAGTAGTCTCCTCTCCCTGCAAGGTAATTTGCCGCTGGGGAGGAAGGACGACACCTTCGGCTCCCTGTACTGCACACTGCCGCTGGAGAGAGAGACCGGTTGTTTACTCTCCCTGCAAGGTAAACTGCCACTGGGGAGAGAGACCGCTAGTCTACACTCCCTGTAGGATACGCTGCTACTGGGGAGAGAGACCGGTTGTCCCCTCTCCCTGTAATGTAAACTGCTGCTGGGGAGAGAGGCTGGCTGCCTCCTCTCCCTGCAATTTACACTGCCGCCAGGGAGAGAGACCGGTTGTCTCCTCTCCCTGCAAGGTAAACTGCTGCTGGGGGGGAAGGACAACACCTTTGGCCCCCTGGGATGCACACTGCTGCTGGGGAGGTAGACCACTTGTCTTCACTCCCTGTAGGATACACTGCCGCTGGGCTCTCTCCCAATGTGCCAACTCACCTGCCACCCATGCTTTGTGCTGCAGTTCCTTGGTCAGTAGGGTCCTCATGGACTGTACGTATTTCTCACCTGGGTTGGGTCAGAAGAGAGCCAGCCGCCTCTTCAGGAAACTCTACCTCAGTGTAGCGGAGCGCCATGCATGCTCGGTGTCTTCAGGATGCTGCTCCTCGCACTAGGACGCCATCCTACCACTGCCACCAAATGTTACGGAGCTTCCTGTATCCCGGTTGGGTACCTCCGCCGACGGATGCTCATAGTGCTTACCGAGGGCTCCAAGCACTTCTCTAGACACCATAAGCATTGTAGACCCCACGAATCGCCGCAGCTTGGTCGGGGTCTCGCTGTCTCCTACCCACCCTGGACCTACGACAAGGCTCCAGGTTCCAGTGGGGGAACCTTTCTTCCTCCAGCAGGAACATCTCTTACAAGAGCTAAGAGAATCCAAGGGAGTAAATAATACTGTAACCTCCCACCACACCACTAGATCAAATATTATTGTTAGCATACATAAAAGTTGTTCACTTCATTTGAATTTGAGATTTCAACATCTTATAGGTCATTCATTTATTAAATTGCGATCTTAGAATTTCCATCTTACTAAAAGTTTCAGGGGATATTGTTTCTTTGTGTTTCTCTTCTAAACTGCATAATTATATTATGGTATCTACCATCTATTTCTATCTATCTATCTTTCTTTTTTCTTATTTTTTTTTTAAAAAAGGTTCCTAAATAAACCTCCTTATGAGCCTCCCATAGCGTTACCCTTTTAATGGCTGGGTTATTTTTAAAAGATAGTTGTTTCATTTCCAATTAAAATGTTTGTGTGAATTAGTCTCCAAATTAAGACTTGCCAAAACAGAAGCATGATGGTTCCATGTAATATTACCAAATGGGAATAATTAAGTGATTGAACTTTACGTGAAAAAAAAGGATATATATATATATATATATTGTTTAAGCTATCCTGTTCTATTATATACAGGATAATTTCTAAATCGATAGGTTTTAAGAATTTCTCAAGGTTTCTACCAAGATATAAGTAAATGATAGTAAATTGGCTTGGATTTTAAAGTGTCACTGTCACGCCGCACTCTTTTCCCAATGCTTATTCTTCTCTTCCTCTATCCTACTATGTCTTTCTTTCTTTTTTTCATTTTTAATCTATTTCTAACTAAACACTCAAAGCAGGGATTACTTTGTCTTATGTATTTTTTTTCTACGGCTGACTTTCTTAGTCACTGGGTAGAGGTACATTTATTTATTATTTATTTAGCTTGTGTTGGTTCATCTGCCCTTTTGATTATTTAAATAAAGTTGTTTTTAACAATTAAGTCAATTTCCTTAATTTTTGGCAACTTTTTGTTTTTTCAGTGTATATGTTTATCTGTTAAGTCTTTAATTGCCTTTTAGACCATTTTGTTGACAGTTCCAGTGCCAAAAGATTTTGCAGTAGTATTGAAGACTACCTATGCTACCAAGGGTATCTCTTCTGATAACTAAGACCTTCATTATACAGTGGGACCTCAGTTTACAAAATTAATCTGTTCTCTAGGACGTTTCTTATTGCAAAAAAATTGGTTCCCTTGGAATGCATTTGTTCCCATAGGAATGCATTGAAAACCAATTAATCCGTTCTGGAGGTCAGGAAAAAGTCTAAATGAGCTGGCATGGAAAGCAACCCACAATGCAGAACACACAATAAAAGGCATGCAAACAACGAAACTCAGCTCCCTACCTTTCCACAGCTTGAGAAATGCACCAAAAAGTCCCAAAACAACTGCAAACAATTTCCAGAACGGTTCCAAAACTCGATACAAAAGCCGCTCCAACACCTCCACACTCGACGCCACCTGTTACCCACAGGCTCCAGCATGCAGGGTGCGGTGCTATAATCCTCCCTGGTGCAATGCATTCTGGCGAAAATTGTTTGTATTGCGAAAAATTTTTGTAAACCGAGGCATTATTTTCAATGGATTTTCATTTGTAAACCGAAAATTATGTTAACCGAGTCATTTGTAAACTGAGGTCCCACTGTATTACACTTTTGTTTCTTTACAGAAGCTACTCTTACGACCAACTCTGACCTAACTCTTGAGATGAAGATGAAAAGTAAAAGGTGAGTAGAACTCAATAGGCCAGTTTGAAAACTCCTGATGCATTAGGTGACTATGAATAAGACTAGACACGGTACTTTTAATAGTGCAAGAAACAGCTGGAAGGGGGAAAAAACAAACAAACAACGAACTAGCTAGTGCAAATAGAAGTTTTTAAATACACCATTCAAAACTAACTAGATATAGCATTGAAAATATTAAAAAAGGCAAAAGTAACACTGTAAAAACATCTTTCTAAAGAAGCCTGGGAAATGTAATTCACAAAAAGAAAATCAGTGGAACCAAATGGCAGGCTCTATGGATAGACAACTTATATTAATTACTGTACATATTATGTACTTAAGCAATCCCTGGTTAATCATCTACCTCGCTGAGTAGTTCTCACCATGTAGATGCTCTGCTAAGCATGAAACCCAGATTCAGGTTGTCTGTGATTGATTTTGAACCAGGTACCCAACGATCTTGTGGTGCGCTCCAGGACAGAGCAGAGAGACAGCCTTTTCTTCCAGTATTACCAGAATAGTAGAGCCATGGATTGTCTAGAGGGAAAGAGCTTCAGTAGAAGGGGAAGAATGCTTTCAATTCCTCCACAAATATCAGGCAGACACTTTTTTTTATAAAGTGTAGAACAGTACTGCTTTATTTAGACAGCCACATGGTTTTTAAACATGTCTGTGTACAAAAGTCAACCAATAACAACAGACTTGAAAAATCAACCAATCACATTAACAAGTTTAATTAACTTACAGCCAGTATGAACAGAGAACCATGTTTACAAAGAAGGGTGTGTAAAGACAATGAGAAGGGATATGGACCACATGGGAGACTTAAAGGAGTGGAAGAGCAGCCAGTTTGGACTAGATTGTAAGTTTTCTCCTGGAACAAAAATAACAAGTGAGAAAGGGAACACACAAAATGACAATCAATACATTCACACATTTAGAAAATAACATGAAGTAACTTTGGCCTGAATGCCCATGTACCAGCATTGACATTACAACTGATATCCATTGAGTCCAGTTTTATCCTTAACAGAGGGCTCTAGGAAAGAGATTGGCCTCCAAGCTCCTCCACAAGCCATATATAGTCCATATATAGACATGGGAGCACAGTTCCACTGGGCAGCCATCAAATGTTACAGTAGCTTTGCTTCATTTTCTTCTCAGCCAAGCACATATTCCAAATGTCTGAACATACGGTTCCTCTCATACATCAGGAATACTATTGTGACAACACATCTTTTACATCACATATCATTAAGTGGACAATCTAACACTTGGTGAATTATGTTGCATAATGATAGGAGAAGAAAATAGTGGAGAATCAAAAAGTGATGCCACCATGAATGCTTGGCTGTCACAAGCCATGTGATATCTTTACTGACACAAAACCCAAAGAGTAACAGGTACTTTTCATTGTGTGTATTCATACTGAAAATAAACATCAAGCAAGCTTTTGCCGTACAGTTTTGCACTGCTCTCTGCTGTGGCACTAAAAGAGGTAGAGAAACACTCTAACATTAAAATATCTGTATATGTAGTTATTTTTGAAGTTAGAGTGTTCCTTATTGTTTTTAGATTACTGGGTCTCCTTTTTAATATTAAAAAAATAAAGAATAAAACCAGAACAGTCTCTATAGCACAGACGGTCTGCCTCCAATGAAGTCAATGGTTCAGATGACTTTTGCCATCACCACACTCCACTAATTCAATGCTTCTCATCAGTGGTGAAACTCATGAAGTGAGTTCCCTGGTGCAAGAAATTTGTTTGGGCCCCACTCCAGGGTGGCCAAAAGGTAGATCCCCATCTGTTGTAAAACTCCCACAACTCTATGTTTGAATGAGTTTGATTGTAATCATGTTTTTGTATGACGTATGTGTGTGAAGTAAGGGATGTATTTGTGTGTACTATTTCCATTGGAATGCAATTTGTGTTTGAGTGCAGGGGTGTGTTTGTATGTAGAATAAGCTTTTAAGTGCAAGTGGACTTTTGTGTGTAATGTTATTGTTTGAATGAAGGGGTGTTTTTATATAAATGTGGCATTTACCACAGGGGTGTGTTTGTTTGTAATGTTTGCATTTAAATGGATTGGTGTGTTTGTATGTAGTGTTGACTTTTAAACGCTGGTGTACATTTGTGTGTAGTATTGGTGTTTGAATGTAACAGCATGCATTTGACTGCAGGGGTGTGTATGTAATGTAATGTGGTTTCATTACTGGGATGTATGCACCTATATACATACACATTGAGAAACACACAAAGATTCACACTAACACATACTCACATTCATACACACACATAAAACAGACTGGAACACACTTAAACAGACTGACACACAGATACTGATACACATGTCATATTGTTTATGTTTTTAACTACCCTCCTGTTAACATAGTTTTTCTCTGCAGTAGGGTGGCTTATCTGGGTTCCAGTTCATAAATGAGTCTGATGGGAGTGTGCATCTGGATGGAGCTGGGTCTCTGCCTCCTCCTCTCTACTCTTCCCTGTGCAGGCTCTCTATATGTATCTGGGAGTAATTGATAGGCACTTGCTTCCTCCCAGCAGTGCACTGGCTGATGAAATAGATGCCTGTTTAGAAATACCCATTGGGTGGCTCAAAGTGCATGGGCCACACGATGAACCCCCACAGTGTGTGGGCCCTGGTGCAGCTCATAGAGAAGACACTACAGGCATGCAGTACTATTAGGAAGTATATGTGGGTTTATGATACTTCTCTTTCATAATTACTGAGACCGGTATAACCAACAGGACATGAAGCCAACATGAAATTTGCCATGTAATATGAGAAATATTTGATTCAGATAAATAGTTTTTGCTAAGTGTGAATTTTAACAAATTTTAATAAAAGTGAAGCATTAGTAAACCCATAGTTCTAAGCACTATGCGCTAAAGTGAAAACTGTCAGGAATTTAAAGTGAACTTTAAGGTAAGGCCAAAATAGACAAATGTGAAAATTTAACTTACTTTAGCTAACTTACTGCAGCTTTTAATTTCAAATTCACTTTGAATTCCCAACACTTCTCACTTTAGTAAATAATCATGTGTGTATTTTCTGTGTAAGTCCTAATGAGTTACCATTGTGACAAACTATTTCCTTGCCATGGTTATCAGACACATCCACATCTTCCTGTAACATAGGACAAGGAACGAACATTGCTCATACGATAGGATATTGTCACACTGGGTGCTCAATCTATCTCTGTTTACCTCGTTTTTGTAGCATGAAGTAAGATGCTTGTGCCTGTTTTCACAATCACACTAAGGGGTCCTGTTGTACTCCATCTTCTCCTTGTCTTATGGATACAAAGTAAGTGGATTGTTTGACTAACTCTCTGTAATCATTTAACACCATTCAAGAGAGATGAATTTACTCTTTGGAATCTTTCTTTGGGTTGTTACATCTCTTCAGCCATCATCCAGAGTCTAAGAACTATTTTTTATTGCATAAACTGAATAGTTGTTATTTTTACATAAATATTCTTAATTTGTGCAATACTAGAAAACATTTCATATCACTAGGAAGATACATTTTCTAGAAGGCAAAATTACAATTTTGTGCAATTTAACCCTAATGATTATAATGTTCACTCTTCGCAATGCAATTTCTCGAGTAAGCAATCTGTGTCATTTTATTATGTTGCCTATGTTGTCTGGTTGTATTTGTTGTTTTGTTTTTTGTGTAGATGACCTACAATTTGATTGGACAATGGCTGTTTATATTTTGTTTTGTAGTTCTATTAGATGCACAGCAAACCATATCACATGCATTTTTCATTATCTATACATTAAGCTCTGAAGCAATTTGTTGTCTGTTATGTATCTTTGCTGTCTCTGTGACTACATACATCTTACTGCCTTGATGCTTCTGTCCAGGTTCCTCTAGCTCATTTTTACGTGAAGTCCATGCCATACCTGGGGAATCACTGAACATTACATGTCAATATTGTAGAGATATGCAAATTAATTCGGTGATCAACTGGTGTCGTCAGATGTCTGAGATGGATTGCCTTAATATTATGAGCTCAAGATGGATGACAAGACATACGCAAAAAAGACGAGTAACAATGACCCAGAAATTAGGAGAAGCCATGTTGTTTACAGTGACTATGATGCAGGTACAGCCTTATGATACTGGCCTGTACAAGTGGCAGAGGTGGACAGGACAAGATTACGAGGTCATAGAAAGCATCTTGTTACAAGTGGTGGAAGGTGAGCAAAAGTAGCTATGAAGGGTAAAGTAGTAATAGACAAATGAATCAAGTCACTGTAATGTATGTGATATAAAAGATAAAGTATTATTAATAGAGCGTTTATTTAGCACTAACATGTTATAGAATGGGGATATTTGATATGTATTGACTTACAGAATATAACACAGACAAGAGGTGAAGGAGGCCAAGCTCAAACAAGCTTACAATCTACGAGGAAAGGGTCAAGAAGAACAAAAGAAGCAACAGCATGTCACAGGGGAGGAGAGATCAATGGATAAAATGCATGTGTCAAAAACTGCCAGAAAAAATGATGTGTGTAACAGTAGAAGGAGTGAGCTGAGCAATGGAGGCGAGGAAACTGAGGAGGACAATTGTTACGAGAGAAGCATCACCCAGGAAAATGTTAAGCTTTCCTAAAGAAGTGTGCTTTCAGTGAATTCTTAAAGGATTGGAATCTAGGAGGGAGTCTGATGACACGGGGTAGAGAATTCCAAGTAAACAGCACAGTCCATGAAAAATCATGCAGGTGAGAGTTGGCAATGCAGGGACAACCAGATGTCAGGACAAGGTCGTTCGTAGAGCGAAGGGAACAAGAAGGCATGTGTTTGTTGAGTAAAGAGGAAATGTAGCAGGGGTTGGATTTATTGAGGCTATGTAGGTCAGTGTCAGCAGTTTGAATTGGATCCTGAAGGGTACAGGAAGCGAATGTAATGGTTGGCAAAGGTGTGAGGTGTGGGAGTAGCGGTCAGTCAGAAAGATGAGCCTGACAGCAGCATTCATTACAGACTGCGTAGGGGCAATGCCGTTATTTGAAAGGGCCAATGAGTAGTAAGTGTGTAACATGTTTAGGGGAAAATAATGGATTGTTTCAGGATTATTATTTCTTTGTAATTCCCCCCCACCCCCCCAAAAAAAATGCTTATTTTGCCCCCTTTCTTGCCTCTCAGGGAGGGGATGTTGCTTTCTGGTGGGCATGACCAAGTCTGGTAGTTAAGTGGGCAAAGCATGTTGTATAAACATTAAACCCTTCCGAATCCTGCAAAATCACACACCACAAACTCCCTTGTGATATTCCCTTGTTAAATGCCACCAATTCACCAAGTAAGCAAGTGAACAGTCAGTTCTTGAATTGTATGTGTTAAAAACTCGTAAAATGGGCAATCGAAAAGATCTGAGTGGCTTTAACCAAATAGTGATGGATAGATAACTGGGACAGAGCATCTCCAAAATGGCAAGTCTTGTGGGGTATTCCTTGTATGCAGTGGTTTATACCTCCCAAAAGTTATGCAAGGATGGAGAACCAATGAACAGGCGTCAGGGTCATGGGTGCCCAAACTCACTGATGCAAATGGGGAGTGAAGGATAGTTCTTCTGGTCCGATCACACAGTTCAGATTGCTGAAAAACTGAATGTTGGCCATGATAGAAAGGTATCAGAATACACAGTTTGCTGCGTATGTGGCTACATAGCCGCACACCAGGCACAGTGCCCATGATGACCCAGTCCACCACTAAAAGCACCTTCAATGGGAACATAAGTTTCAGAACTGAACCATGGAGCAATGAAAAAAAGATTGCCTGGTCTAATGAATCACAGTTTCTTCTAGATGGATGCCCAAGTGCATTTGCGTTGTTTACCTGGGGAAGAGATGACAGCAGGATGCACTATGGGAGGAAGGCAGGCAGGCGAAAGCAGTGTTATGCTCTGGGCAATGTTCTGCTGGAAAACCATGGGTCCTGGCATTCATATTGATGTTACTTTAACACTTTCCTACCTTAGAGATTGCTGCAGACCATGCACACCATTTCAAGACAATGATGTTCCCTGATAGCAATGGCCTCTTTCAACAGGATAATTTACCCTGCCACACTGCAAAAAAATGTTTAGTAATGGTTAGAAGAATGTGACAAAAAGTTCAAACTGCTGCCTTGGCTCCAAATTCCTCAGATCTCAATCCAACTGAGCATCTGTGGGATGTGCTTAAACAAATCCAATCCTTGGAGCCCCAGCAGGAATTAAAGGATCTGCTGCTAATGTCTTGGTGTGAGATACCATAGGACACGCTCAGAGATCTTGTGGAGTCCATGCCTCGACACAACAGTGCTGTTTTGGCAGCACAAGGGGAACCTACATGATATTCGATAGGTGGGTTTAATGTTGTGGCTGATCAGTGTTCATTTGTGTTTCCTGGAAAGGTAAGATATAATTTCTGTATTCCTCCATAAATCACAAGATTAGATATAAACTGGAAATACCCATACAAAAGAGCCTGGAAAATATTATTGAGATGCCAAACAATTATTCTGTCTGTCCCATTGTAGCTTTATATTCCATTTGACTTTCTATTTTTTATAGTAGATAATCATGCTCTTATAAAGAACCTCCTACACAGCACTCTATTAAGTTTACAGAAGCCACAATAAGTTTGTAAAACATTTTTTTCAGTTGGAAAGTGTTATGTTTTTACAAAGTTCATATATTTATTTTATTAACAAAGAAAAAGGATTTCTTTGCCAGCATAACTCACTTCAATCATGGCTGGTGTTGCAGAATATTAATATTGGTTGTAACAGGAAAAATGTTCATATAACAATGAGTGATGATCTTCACAACTGGAAGACTCGGTTACACAACATCTTGTTGTTTATTTATCTGGGAAGAGCTCACTCATCCACTCACTCATACACACACACAACTATAATGGGCTCCCACAGCCGACAGCAAGAAATGCCACATGGGGGAATACATTACTGTCACACAGATTAAAGCTTGGCAGCTGAAACAGACAAGGTGGACACAGTGTATCAAAGTGAGGTTGAGAGGCAAGGACACAATGTTGTACCATGTTCTAGCCCTCTCAACACATGTTGAACTTATGGTCTGTAACAAAATGCTTTGAAGCAAGGGGCAGCCTGAAGTAAAAAAACACACATGGAGGGAGACTGTGGAGATGGTCACATGGAGGCATGGAAATGGACACACACAGGGAGACTGTGGAGATGGTCAAAATAAGGAGGGCATGGAGATGGTCAAAATAAGGAGGGCATGGAGATGGTATCACAATGATTGCATGTAGATTGGAATGAAGGATGGCATATAGATGGGCAAACAAGAAGGACATGGATATGGACACTCAAAGAGAGCATTGAGATGGGCACATGCTAAGGGTATGGAGAAGGGCACAACATGGGGTATTGAAGAGAGACACATATGGGGTGCATGGAGAGAGGTACACAAATGTAGGCATGAAGAGGGATGTACAAGGCACAGCAGGGAAAGTCAAAGGAACTGGATGAAGAAGGATACTCAGGGGGCTAGAGAGGACCCCACAATGGACTACAGTGTGGTTTCTTTATTTGCTCAGAAGTTTTGGTTTCTCATAGTGAATAAAATGTCTGCCAAGTGCTGAACTAGACATGGCCAATGATTTATGGGATATTCTCAAAAGTCTCTTTGGTAATTTAAAAATACTAGAATATTTCTGATGTGTTTTAGGCACTTCCTGAAAAACATTTACATAAGGAAATGTATTAGTATTTTTTTTCCATTATCTATATATAGTGCATAAAAAATAAAAAATAAACTATATATAATACATACAAATTTGTAGATGTCCTATTTATGTTAAATAATAATGATAACTAATGATGTGTGGGAGGTTCTGACTATGAAGTGTTATCTGGGCATCTGAAAGCCATTGTCATACCTTCAATTGTATGTAAGTCTACTTTGACTGTATACAGACCAGCCTGGCTCAGTATCACCAGTTATTGGAATATGTGGATCCTCACAGGAATCCTTCAGCTAGCATATTACAAGTTCAACAAATTAGTTCCTCACATGCTACTTCCACTCAATTACTTTCAGTGTTATTTACTAACTTGAGAATTGCTGCTAATCCAAAGTGAAATTCAAACTTTAGGTCAAAATAATCAAAATAATCAGTCTGCAGTTTCGCTATTCTGACCTTAAATTTGAAAATTATTTTGAATTCTCAATAATTCTCACTCTACTGATTAACCCTGGATATTTCTCAAGTATATTAAACCAAGCCTTTGTATAAAGAAAAACACAATTAAAATAATAGAAGCCACAGTTAATTATAGTTATTTTGTATATAATTTGGTTTTATGGCAGCCCTACTACTTAGAAATGCAAGTCCTAGGTGTGCCACCAATTCCCATTTTTTACGATAACATTGAAACAGGATAAATTGATCTCCTTTAGTTACACTCATGATACAATTTTGAAGAGTACATATTCTAATTGTATGCAATCTTTAAAATCCTCTATAGCTTGTGTTTGGTATTACTAAATTTCTGAGTATAATCTCTGCAAGGAATCATGTAGATAAATATTTTTTTAATACGCACATGGGTCTTTAGTCCAGTGTCTGGTGACTTCAGTGACAATGACACAAGCCATGTCAGGATGGCACTGGGGATGGCAAGAAATATGCAATCTCATATGCAAAATTTATTGACAACTACCAACAAGCTGTTAATGATGTTGGTGTGACTTTTATAGCAAAGTAAGGCATATTCTATGATATGCAATCATTTGTTAATTACCCCTACACCTATTTCTAAAAAGGCTGAAGGAATACATTTTAAAAATGCTAATTTGTTTTACTATATTTTTTGGGAGTTTGATCTATTACAAATTAAAATTAAATTAATTAAATTTATCTACTAATTTAATATTTTGATCTAATTTCATGTACAATATACCCATTTCATATTTTAAAGTTGTATATTTTCCTAGCCAAAAAGACCCAAAATGTGCTTGTACTCAATCACAACATAGGTGCAGGTATCTGGGTCACCTCCAAAGACCCCAAACTACACTATATCAAATACCAAATGATACTGCACTCAAAATTTGAGATAATGTACAAAGTATATAGTTTATTAATATAACATAGCCATTATTGGTATAGTCCAAAAGTGAACCTATAAATCAGAAAATAAGACTAAAATACAGACACAGCAGCTTAATATCCTGTCCACCAAGGAGAAAGTGCATAGACAAATATAAATTGCTAAGTGTCAAACCACCATAATACCTGTAAACATGTACACATAATATGAAGTGCATCAACAAATACATATACAATATAAAATATTCCCCGGCAGTTTCCTTATGCAATAAATGTTCTAATACTCTGAAGGCACAAATATATCAAGCAAAGTTCCTGGAATACTGTCTTATAGTCCTGCAACCTGTCCAAATCATGCATATACTCCAACAAATCCAAAAATGCAAACATCCAAAGAAAATAACAACATAAATATAAAAGGTGGAACAAAAAGGGGTGGGCGGGGGGGAATTGAAAAATGTCGTACATGCAAAAAAAGAGTCCTAAAAGAGTCCTATGCAAGGGTCTTGGTCTGGTCTCACCCATAATACATCATGGAGGCCTCCTGATGATATAAGGTAGTGTATCCACAGAATTTGATCGTATGGATTCCTTTGAAGAGATGTGATTTCCAGAGCGCACAGCCCTGGAATTGCCTGCCCTTGCTTTCCTACACCCTGGGACTATTTGGCTTTCTTCCTGCACCATAAGGAATCTATATGATAAAATTCTGTGGATACACTATCTTATATCATCAAGGGGCCTCCATTATGTATTATGGGTGAGATTAGACCAAGACCCTTGCATAGGACTCTTTTTTTACATATACGGCTGTAAAATCTGGTTGGAACGATCGTCATTGTTAAATCTTCTTAATTTCTTCTTGTCTTCAGTTGATTGATATATATATACGTCTTTTGTATATATAGTCTTGGGCCAAATGCTCGCCACAATAATATATGTCTATATTATTGAAAAGTACTAATACGCAATCTGACTTATGGTTTCTTCAGGTTTATTCTTAGTTACGGATACATAATAAAACAACAAATGATGTTACAGGATAATGGACATTCAACAGCAGATGGTAATTGCTGGACTTCTTTACATGCTTACATCTTTACATCGAGAGAGAGCAAGCCAAGAGAGAGCCAAGAGCCAAGAGCCAAGAGCCAAGAGCCAAGAGAGAGAGCGACCTTGTGCCCCTCTGTTACTATATAGATGTGCTCATACTAACGTCAGTGTTTAACTCTAGCCATATAAGGACAAGACCCCCAAATCCACATTCCAGAGCTCTCGGACAAAGAAAGCCTTGTGACTTATTGATACCATCTGTTACTTATGTCAATCCACACATCCATATATATAATCAATAGAAACATAGAATATGCAATATTCTATATTCCCTCTGTTTATGGTTTGTTTTAAAACCATAACACAATGTCACTAATCTGCCCATTCATACATCACTTGTATCACATTCATTGAGCATAGAACAAGATGTAGTCACAACTTTCTATTATATGAGAGTTCTTAGAAGGTCGAGTTTCTATCCCTCATACTGCTTACTTTACTTCAAACTCCCTCTGTTTCAGCTATGTATTGCTATCCATATCCATGTTACATCATAACTACTTGAACATAATATATACATATATATAACAATAATAAAGGAATAAAATAAAATATTTACAAATGTTGATCCAATAAACAATGTGAAGCAATGAGAAAGATCAACCTGCTCAGGTACAGTCATGTCTTTGTAGACAACA
>OW240912.1:134817272-134851401 GCA_933207985.1 Pelobates cultripes
CTCCAGGTGAGCACTCACCAACTCAGAGTTGTCTCTGCTCTGGGTTGTTGTTTTTTTATCCTACATGCTGCTTGTTTATTTAAACATTCTATTTGATCAGTCTATTTGCTAGGTTTGTTTAGGCAGCTTAATTGCTGGATTTATTTAGGCAGGGTTCTTGCTGGATTTGCTTTAACAGTTTGTCTGCTGTTTTTAAAGGACCACTATAGTGCCAGGAAAACATACTCGTTTTCCTGGCACTATAGTGCCCTGAGGGTGCCCCCACCTGAGGCTGCGCGTCCATTCAGCTAGTGACAGTGGTCTCAGCTGGTCTCATAGGAAAGCATTCATAATGCTTTCCTATGGACGCTTGCGTGTTCTCACTGTGATTTTCACAGTGAGAATCACACAAGCGCCTCTAGCGGCTGTCAATGAGACAGCCACTAGAGGATTTAGAGGATGTATTAACCCTCAGTCTAAACATATCAGTTTCTCTGAAACTGCTATGTTTATAAAAAAAAATGGGTTAATCCTAGAGGGACCTGGCACCCAGACCACTTCATTAAGCTGAAGTGGTCTGGGTGCCTAGAGTGGTCCTTTAATCTAGGCAGTCTATTGCTGGGTTTAGCTAGGCAGTTTATTCTGTGTTATTTCCTATACCACTTCATGCTATGTAGCTGCTGTATCACTGTATTTAGGCTATTTATCTGATAGATTCTGTATACTGCTCATTGATTTACTGTTATTCTGGGTTACTTTATGCAGTTTTTCTCACTCTGCTGTATGGGGAATGGGTGCCCCTGCTATGATGCTTTGGCTCTGCTTGTAATCTGGTTCCCCTGCTGGGCTCTCTCGCCCATACCCTTTCGCCCTTATTCCCCACCTGCTCCCCGCAGCCCCTGGCCACTGGCTGAGCAGCTTTTTCAACTGTGGCAGTGCCGCGCGATCACCACGCAGTAGGCTGTGCTCGTTTTCTGCAGCCGCGGCAGCCATTTTGTTGGAGCCGCGGCTGCCATTTTTCGGAGTCACATGGGCTCCGTGCGTTGCGAACAGCCCAGTCTCACCCACTGAACTGCCCTGCTGGCCATGTGGCCACCCTCCCCTCTCCCTATATCAGGGGAGATAGCCCAGTTTTTCAGCTATCCCCCTACTTGCTGTGCCTGTCCCACATGCTGCATATGTAACAGATCCTGGATAGCAGGATCTGTCCCCGGCACTCTCACGGCTCTCAACTGCAGCTTACTGTCTGATGCAATGTGACTAGGTTCTCTATCTTAGCAGTAGACTTTTTTTTTAACTTTTTTACTAATTAAATGTGAATCTCAGATTTAAAGGGGCATGTTACTGCTCAAATAAAAAATCATTGTTTACAAAAATCATTGTTTAACAAGACTATGCCACATGTGTTATATGCTAATCAAGTCTTTCTCTTAAGGTTCAGTTATTTTTCTCATAAAAATTAAACGGCCTGTTTTTCAGTACCTAGCTCCCCTGCCTAGGATTTGCTGCCCTTCCTGCAAGGGACTTACAATTTTCCACTATACATACACTTTAAAAGTGTATCCTAATATAATACCTGAGTGGTCTGTGAGTCAGCTTCTAGCTGTATGGACCCTTCCACCCCTCAGGGGGGCTAACTTGCCCCATATACAGCCCTGTTATTACAGGGGGGGGTGACCCCCCGTCCATATTTCTGGGGCTCTACCTGCTACTGGACCATAATAATGGACGTGTGACACCATTGTGGGCTGGGTGACCCCCTCCTTCTGGAAACATGGCTACCAATGAGTACCCTGCTCTATGGCGTCCTGTAGGATTAATACTGAGGGTGACCCCCTCCTGCTTCCTACACTAATGCTCCGGCAATGTCCTGTTATTATCATACCGAGGGGGAACCCCTCCTACAGTCTGCACTGCTGGACCTGCAGCGTCCGGGTATTGCCATAAAAGAGGGTAGCCCTCCCACTGATTGAGCTTCTGTTCTTACAGTGCCCTGCTATACGCAGATACTGAGGGTGACCCCCTCCTGTGGACTACTCTGCTGGACCTACAGGATCCCGTTATAACCATAATGAGGGTGACCCCCTCTCGCTGACTACACTATTGGGTGTACAGACCTCTATGATACCACACTGAGGGTGACCCTCTCTTCCCTACAGCACTGCTGGATCTGCAATGCCCGGTTATGGTTATATGAGGGTGACTCCCTCCTGCTGTCTGCACTGCTGGACTGGCAATGTCTGGTTACTTTATTATACGGCTAACCACCACTACTGTACCTACAGCGTCCGATTATGTTCAGACTGAGGGTGACCCCCTCCTCTACTGGCCTATACTGCATGGTATGATTGTGCTTGTTGGGTGACCCCCTCTTGCACGCTGGGTGACCGCCAGCTGGCCGCACCAGGTATCACCCCATCAATGTTACCTCTGGCAGTTATGCTATCACGACTGTAGGACAAATCTCCCCTACCCAGAAGGTCACTTGTCCTGTCGACATGCCGCCCCGCTGACCTCACTGCCAGAAACCATCGGTACCCTACAGGGGACACTCCACCAGCCATCCTAGACGCTACACCAAGCACCCCTGGTACTCGTTGTCTAACAGATGGATTCATCAAGAGGTTCATTCGTCATGACGGAGTCCGGAAAGGACACTGCAAACACCTGACACAGGGTTTGCACTCTATCTGGGACTAACCACTGGATGTCGATGACACGCGGACACAGAACGGCCCCTGTCCAAGCTGGACATCAAACTAATGGATTTGGCATCCAAGTGATGGGTCTGCTCTCCGGAGTTACTCTATTCATAGGGTTCCCCCTTAACTAGCCCCAGAGGTCTCTCGGACCGTGCTCGGACTCAGGATCAAGGTTGCGGAACCTTGGATCGTTCCATGAGCGATCCGCATGACCAAAAGAGGCGTCCATTCCGAAGTTGCCCTGCTGGGCGAAGGGTGCGGTGGTGTGTGTGGACTCCCGCCCCATCCCCACGCTACATGCTCCCAGTGCACATGTTGCCTGTTGACACTTCAAAATGGAGGGCACTCATCACCTCAGAGAGCTGCTTGGCGTGGACGATTGGTTCTCTCCCTCAGCTGGACATGAGAGATACCCGCATGGATTTCATCATCAACATGGACAAACTGAATCTGACTCACTCCCAGTCAACCCAGTTTCTGGTCTTTCATGGAATATTCAGTCCAGGCGGTGCTCCGCCTCCCGAGGACCAAGATGTCCGTCTTCAAGGAAAATACCAGGCATATGCTCCGCAACCCTCTGGTCACACTTAGGGGGCCCAACGATTTGACCGGTTGTTATTCGTCATGGAGGCCATACCTCCAGGATCCAGTACTATCAGCCACTCCAATATGACTCTTTCTCGGGTCTTCGGCCTGATACGACCGAATCATGTGACCTTCGGACGAAGCTCATCTAAAACTTAATTGATGACTCCGACATAGGGGGACCTAGCCTACCTATGGAGTTTCGGACCCCAACCAACTTTGGCCTCCAACCAACTTCGGCCTGGACTCTGGAGTCCGGAGGAGGGACCTCTTCACGCCAACTGCATGGAACTACCTGCAGGTTTGTTCACCATTCGCAGTATTGCTCGCTACCTTCCGGCATGGACTTATCACCGGTTTCCCACTATGGACTGCAGTCGGATCTCATGTAGGATCGCTATCTATAGCTTCTGGACAAGTATTCGTAATTTGTGACAGAATGTCTGCGGGACGAGACACTCATGTGGCGGATGGCTTCACCCGACCATGGAGAGACCCCAATGATTGTTTGCCTCACCCTCCAGGGGTCTCGAGTACTGGCATGATTACATTCGGTGCGAACTGCCATCCGGAGCGGTTCTCCAGCTGGCTGCAAAACCCTCAGCGAGGCGAGGGACGCGTGTGACGAAATGCCTTTTGTCCCTGGATTGTTAGGTGACAAGCTGCCCTTTGCCCCCGGCTTTTGGAGGAGCCTGATTGCCAGCCTCCTTCCTCATGACTATGGTCCTGGGGTGTATTGCCATTTAAAAAGACTATTTGGGGCTTATTGGCTTCTAAAGACAGTTTCTTCCCATTGGAATCCATGGGAAGGTGTGTTTCTTCCCCTCCCCCGTTTCCTGTCTATTGTTCACCTAGATTGGGCGCTCAGATCCGAGCTATCTGGGGATAGGTTAAATGTGGGGGTTCTGTGTAATAAAATAAGAATTATGTATTTTTATGTACTTTTACGTATTTTGCTGTTAGTGTTAAATGTAGATATTTTCTGTACCTGGAGATAATTGAGTTTACTGCAGTGCCTTAAGCCAATTATCTCCAGGATGGAGAGGAGGGATTTCATTGTGTATGTGAGAGTGTTATCATGTTAATTAGTGTTCCCATTGGTTTGTGTCCCTTTTGTCACAGTTTACCACCAGGTCCAGGGGGTGTGCCTCTGACCTGAAAACTTGTATATAAGCAGTAATAAACGCTCATTGGAGTCAGATCATCTTGTACCTTCATGAAGTTTCGGCTCATGTTTGGGGGATTGGAGAAACTACACTCTGGGGATTGCTATAATCACTATACTCCCCAGGGTATAATCACTAAGCTCTGCTAAGAGCTTGTTCCTGTTCCTGCTCTCTGGAATTCGGAGAGAGGTCGACCTGCTGGAATCTGGACCCTGGTCCTGGGTCCAGAGTGGGTGGAGACGGCGAGACCCCAACCAAGCTGCGGCGGTTCGTGGGGTCTGCGGTGGTTATGGTGTCGGGCAGAGTGCTTGGAGTCCTCGGAAAGCACTAGGAGCATCCGTCGGCGGAAGGTACCCGGTCGGGGTGCCAGCGGTTCCGTTACAGTGGTGGCAGCGGTGGGATGGCGTCCTAGTGCGAGGAGAAGCAGCGCAGAGGCACCGGTAACATTTGGCATTACAATTTGAGGGCAACGCTAGTATTCGTACAGCGCCCCTGTTCACAGCAAACATGACCTATCGCTTTGAGGGCGACGCTTACAGGGAGGAGGTCAAGAGGCGGTTAACCAGATATGGCCCGAATCTTTCGACAGAGGCAATTCTGGCAACCATGCGCAAGTTGGATGAGGAGAATCGAGCGGCATGGGAATTTGAGCTCCGATTGCGGAGATTGGGGCTGTGGCCAATTGATCTCTCTCCCCATCGGCAGACAGCATCCCAGGGAGAGGAGATTGTCGGTCCCTCGTCCCTGCAACAACCATCATCACTGGGAGTTGAGACAGTCGCTCTGACTCCCCAGCGGCAGTGTGTTGTCAAGGGAGAAGAGACAACCGGTCTCTCTCCCCAGCGGCAGACAGCATCCCAGGGAGAGGAGATTGTCGGTCCCTCGTCCCTGCAGCAACCATCATCACTGGGAGTCGAGACAGTCGGTCTGACTCCCCAGCGGCAGTGTGTTGACAAGGGAGAAGAGACAACCGGTCTCTCTCCCCAGCAGCAGTGTGAATTACAGGGAGCCGAAGGTGTCGCCCTTCCTCCCCAGCGGCAGTGTGAATTCCAGGGGGCCGAAGGTGTTGTCCTTCCCCCCCAGCAGCAGTGTGTCCTACCGGGAGCAGAGACAGTTGGTCTCTCTCTCCAGCAGCAGACTGTGTTTCAGGGAGAGGAGCACAGCACCCTATCTCCCCAGCGGCAGCTTACCCTAAGAAGGGGAGACACCATTCTCCCAGATGGCACAGAGGGGACCGTGGTCTCCGTGCCCGACCTACAGGGATGCTGGACAGCCTGTCCAGATCCCCAACTACCCTCACAGGGACAACAGGAGGAGGGGGTAAGTACGAATTCCCCTCCCCAGCTAACTCCTAACTTGGCCCCAGGGTTAACAGAGGAGATGGTAACCCCCACTGACTCCCATGTTCCCCTGGCTACTGAGCCGGACTATGTTCCCAGCACCCCAGCAGAAGAGCTGACAGGTGGACAGAGTGCAGTCGGCCTCTGTCCTCCCTTTGACCCTTGTACAGAGCTTGACATTCTGCCGGCTATCCCAGCGCAAGAGCTGACATCAGGGCAGAGCGCCGCTGGCCTTTGCCCCCCAAGTACCACCAGCTATTTGCCCAGCTGCACCAGGAAGGCCGAGGATGCTGCATTTTTATCCTATAACCTGGAACCTACCGGCCAGTACTGTTATTTGTGGGTGGGCTACTCATGTACATGTTCACTGTGGGTGGGTTTATCGACTAACTCAGGCACTGACCGACAGGTCAGGTACCTGGTTAGTCTCCCCCCCCAAAGGGGAGATGTGTGACGACATGCTTTTTGTCCCTGGATTGTTAGGTGACAAGCTGCCCTTTGCCCCCGGCTTTTGGAGGAGCCTGATTGCCAGCCTCCTTCCTCATGACTATGGTCCTGGGGTGTATTGCCATTTAAAAAAGACTATTTGGGGCTTATTGGCTTCTAAAGACAGTTTCTTCCCATTGGAATCCATGGGAAGGTGTGTTTCTTCCCCTCCCCCATTTCCTGTCTATTGTTCACCTAGATTGGGCGCTCAGATCCGAGCTATCTGGGGATAGGTTAAATGTGGGGGTTCTGTGTAATAAAATAAGAATTATGTATTTTTATGTACTTTTACGTATTTTGCTGTTAATGTTAAATGTAGATATTTTCTGTACCTGGAGATAATTGAGTTTACTGCAGTGCCTTAAGCCAATTATCTCCAGGATGGAGAGGAGGGATTTCATTGTGTATGTGAGAGTGTTATCATGTTAATTAGTGTTTGTAACGACCGCCTGGCACCCCGACTGGGTACCTCCGTTAAAGGATGCTCCTAGCGCCTCCTGAGGACTCCAAGCACTGCAGCAGACACCACAACCACCAAACCGAACCGAGAAGCATATGAATCCTCTCAAGCATATGAATGCTGTAGACAGTTGAATAGGAACCATACGAATAGGTTTACTCTCCTAGCAGTCAAACTGGAACAGCATACAATAAATCCTTCCCCCAATAATGAGACGACACTTCACTTTGAGGGTTAAAACAGGAACTCCCTGTACTGTCACATACAGTCTCCTTTATTCCCAATCCACAAACATAGTACAGCCCACAGGGCGTTACAAAACAACCAATCAATCCGTACAATACACCCAGACACTCCCACACAAAATCCTCCCCTCTGCATGTGATATGATTACTGAACACAATGGGTAATCTCATTATCACCGGCAGAGAGGAATACAGCTTTTACAATAACATTTATAAATTTCTAAAAATATACATGTCACAAACATAAAACATACATTTTCATAATCAACCACCAGGGAACAACATATTAAAATGGCACGAATCAGAATTTAGGGTTCAAAAGTTAAGGAAAGTCCTTTGTGACTAAATGACTGGAGAGTAATTCAATTATCTCCCAGGACAGACACAAGACTCCATTAAGCACATGGTTGCAAAAACACACAAAACACTTTAAAATACATAAAGTCACCTTTTACACATAAGACACAGACATTTCACATATCCCCAGATAGCTGGGATCTGAGCGCACAAAACTACCGAATAGCGCTCAGATCCTATTCACACAGTTCAATTGCCATGGAGCCGAAGTCTTTAACTACACGAATGGGCTCCATGGCATAGCTATCTGGGTTAACACATTCACATAAAGTCTGGTCCATAGTCCAAAGGCAAGAGGCGGGCAAGCAGCCCCCTCCAAGGACACGTGGCGAGGCCGGTTTCGCCACACCCTCTTCCTTCTCACATTACCCTCCTCCTTCTCACATTACCCCCCCTTCTCATATTACCCCCTCCTCCTTCTACATTTCCCCCTCCTCCTTCTCACATTTACCCTCCTCCACTTCTCACATTACCCCCCTTCTCACGTCCCCCCCTCCTCCCTTCTCCACATTACCGCCCTCCTCCTCACATTTACCCCTCCTCCTTCTCATTACCCCCTCCTCCTTCTCACATTACCCCCCCTCTCCTTCTCCGTTACCCCCTCACTCTCACATTACCATCACCAGTCTCACATTACCATCACCCCCCACACCATCACCTCCCTGTCACCATCACCCCCTCTCACCATCACCTCCCCCACACAGCACACTTCAAGCAACTACCCCATACACATAGGGTCTCAGACAAAAACGCAAGCATGCTCACAGAGACATACATTCACACACAAGGATACTCTCTGTCAGACACACTCTCAGGCACATACACAGGTAAACTGTGCATCAATGTGTATATGTGACACTTTTTTGTTAGTGGGGCCTCATGTTTGAGTTTCGCCTCATAAAGTCTAGAGCCGCCTCTGTCTGAGAGTCAAATAGAAGCTTCAAATACCGCAGTTACATCAGAGTTTTAAAAAGTAATTATTTTTGGTGCTAAATAGTACATTAGTGGGGTAGTACATTAGTGGGGTGCACTTCATATCTGAGAGTCAAATAGAATCGTCAAATACTGCTGCCACATTGCAGTTTTAGAACTTAAAATTTTTTGGGTGCTATAAAGTATATTAGTGGGGTGCACTTCAAATCTGAGAGTCAAATATAAGCGTCAAATACTGCTGCCACATTGCAGTTTTAAAACTTTAAATTATTTGGGTTCTAGACTGCTAAATAGTATTTTAGTGGGGTGCACTACATATCTGAGAGTCAAATAGAAGTGTCTAATAGTGTGCTTACAGCGCAGTGGTAAACATTCGTATTTTCTGGGTGATAATCTGCTAAATAGTACATTTTGGGGCGTGCGCTTCATATCTGAGAGTCAAATAGAAGCGTCTAATAGTGTGCTTACAGCGCAGTGGTAAACATTCATATTTTCTGGGTGATAATCTGCTAAATAGTACATTTTGGGGCGTGCGCTTCATATCTGAGAGTCAAATAGAAGCGTCTAATAGTGCGCTTACAGGGCAGTGGTAAACATTCTTATTTTCTGGGTGCTAGTCTGCTAAATAGTAAATTTTGTGGCCTGCTCTTCATATCTGAGAGTCAAATAGAAGAGTCTAATAGTGTGTTTACTGCGCAATTGTAAACATTCTAATTGTTTTGCTGCTAATCTGCTTCTTACATTGGAGTTTTAAAAAGTACATTTATTATTTTTATTTTATTTTGGTGCTAAATAGTATATTTGGGGTGTTCACTTCATATCTGAGAGTCAAATCGAAGCGTAACTTTGATATGAATTTACTACATCGGTCACTTGTAATATTGTTTCACACCTACAACACTAGTTACACAGATCTAAGTGATAGAAAACAGATTGATATTTTCTACACTAGAAACTACCAGATAACAAGCTGCTATATTTAAACCAGTGATCAATAGCTAAGAGGTACTTCAACAATAATGTAATTCTGGGGCAATACCCTCACAAGTCAAACTGAGAGTTTAGTTTATAGGGGAAAACTGTTGCCTGGAGGAAATTCTAAAACAATTTCCACATGTCCTTTACAGAAGTCACATGCTGGAAAAACACAGGTGCCAACTGCTGTGGCTTTTTGCAGTGTGCATACCGGCAAGGAGGGCAGGGTTGAGGAGTGGGTGGAAGATGATGTGGAGGATGATGAGGTCCTAGACCCCACATGGAATCAAGGTCATGCGAGTGACGTGTGCAGTTTGGAGGAAGAGGCGCTGGTCTCACAGAGGCACCAGCACAGCATAAGAGGGAGCAGGGTGCAAAAGCAGAGCAGCCGTCCCCTAGTGCTCGTTGGCATGTATTAGCTTGAGAATTACCAGTTATCCAAGTAATACATGTAGCGATCAAAGGATCCATAATAGAGTTTAGCAAACTCGAACTGCAAAGTTTGCGCGCCTGCTGCCTTCCTTGCCTGTGATAGCCGTTTCTCAGGGTCCCTGTACGGAATGGAACCCTGGTTCCCTGTTACCCGTGGTCACCATGGTAGGCGCAGAAACTGGCATCAAAAGTTTATATGGATGACATCCGCATGCAAAGTCGCCGCCACGGGGATGTGCAATTTGTCTGAGGTTCTCTAGAGTCAACAAAGTTCCTGCGCAACTATAATGTCAACAGCTACTCTGCGGAACAGAGTTGTCTTTTTTTATATGTCTCAATATTTTGGGGGCTACCCCAATTAATATATATATATATATATATATATATATATATATATATAAACAGTGTTGGCTACCTCATCCTCCTCCGCCACCTCATCCTATGGGTCACTTAGTATAAACTAGGTACACATTAGCAGAGGCTTGTGAAGGCCTTTTCTCCGTGCATCAGGAGTTGAGCATTTCTCCATGCATCAGGACTGCACCACAGGCCGCAAATGTTTATTTTGTTGTATGTCCCAATATTTTGTGGGCTACCACAATTACAACAAAAAAAACCATGAATAATAGTGTTGGCTACCTCATCCTCCTCCTCCACCACTGCTTCCACCTACACCGCCACGGTCACCGCCTCCTCAACCTATGGGTCACTTAGTATGAACTAGGTACACATTAGCAGAGGCTTGTGAAGGCCTTTTTTTCCATGTGTCAGCAGTTGAGCATTTCTCCATGCATCAGGACTGCAAGAAATGCACCGCAGGCCGCAAATGTTTCTTTTTTTTATATGTCCCAATATTTTGGGGGCTACCCCAACTAAAAACAAAAAAACAAACAAATAAAAAACAGTGTTGGCTACCTCCTCCTCTTTTTTTGATTGGGTAACTAAAATTATAGATCAGGGTGGTGCAATAGACATTGCTTACCTAGATTTCAGTAAGGCTTTTGACACTGTTGCACATAGAAGGCTTATCAATAAACTGTAATCTTTAAGTTTGGATTCCAATATTGTTGAATGGGTAAGGCAGTGGCTCAGTGACAGGCAACAGAGGGTTGTAGTTAATGGAATATATTCGAATCTTGGACTTGTCACCAGTGGTGTACCTCAGGGATCTGTACTTGGACCCATTCTCTTTAATATTTTTTCTATTGATATTGCAGAAGGTCTTGATGGTAAGGTATGTCTTTTTGCTGATGATACTAAGATATGTAACAAGGTTGATGTTCCAGGAGGGATAAGCCAAATGGCAAATGATTTAGGTAAACTAGAAAAATGGTCAGAATTGTGGCAACTGACATTTAATGTGGATAAGTGCAAGATAATGCATCTTGGACGTAAAAACCCAAGGGCAGAGTACAAAATATTTGGTAGACTCCTAACCTCAACATTTGAGGAAAGGGATTTAGGGGTGATTATTTCTGATGACTTAAAGGTAGGCAGACAATGTAATAGAGCAGCAGGAAATGCTAGCAGAATGCTTGGTTGTATAGGGAGAGGTATTAGCAGTAGAAAGAGGGAAGTACTCATGCCATTGTACAGAACACTGGTGAGACCTCACTTGGAGTATTGTACACAGTACTGGAGACCGTATCTTCAGAAGGATATTGATACCTTAGAGAGGGTTCAGAGAAGGGCTACTAAACTGGTTCATGGATTGCGGGATAAAACTTACCAGGAAAGGTTAAAGGATCTTAACATGTATAGCTTGGAGGAAAGACGAGACAGGGGGGATATGATAGAAACATTTAAATATATAAAGGGAATCAACACAGTAAAGGAGGAGACTATATTTAAAAGAAGAAAAACTACCACAACAAGAGGACATAGTCTTAAATTAGAGGGACAAAGGTTTAAAAATAATATCAGGAAGTATTACTGTACTGAGAGGGTAGTGGATGCATGGAATAGCCTTCCAGCTGAAGTGGTAGAGGTTAACACAGTAAAGGAGTTTAAGCATGTGTGGGATAGGCATAAGGCTATCCTAACTATAAGATAAGGCTAGGGACTAATTAAAGTATTTAGAAAATTGGGCAGACTAGATGGGCCGAATGGTTCTTATCTGCCGACACATTCTATGTTTCTCTTCCACCGCTGTTTCCACCTACACCGCCACGGTCACCGCCTCCTCAACCTAAGGGTCACTTAGTATAAACTATGTACACAATAGCAGATGCTTTTGAAGGCCTTTTCAGGAGATGAGCTCAGTTTGAACAATGAAAGAGAATACCCTGCACTCCAACCCTCTCTCAAATGGATAATTCTGGTGATCTTCCTGACAGCCATGCTTTAGATTTTGCTTTATGTTCTTCCAAAGTTAAAATCAAAGATTCCATCTAGTGGTATTTTATAGCTCAGCTGTAGTTTTAATTTTTATGTTATTTTAAGTGATTTCTCTATCCAGGGCACTTGTCCTACTCTTACCCCCATTTAACTTGCCTTTGCAGGTCTCTAGCTCTTTCCAGGAGTCTTTTTAGAGACACAAATCCACACAGAGTACAAGTTCCAAAGGGAACTAATATACAATATTTTACTTGGGACTAGCCCAAATGATCATTACATAAACATTGCTGTGAAAACTCAATAAAAATACAAACAGTCAAATCATAGCAGATAACATACAGCAACTTATTATAACACAATGACATAATTATAAATGGGTAAGGAAGACAACAATTAACAGAAAATATCTCTCCTGCTTGCAGAATAAGCAATATGCAAATCTACCCGAATATGCAAATTAACCAGCCTTTCTATTCAGGTAGTGCATATTGCTGTTGCTACCAACAGAGGGCACTACACAAGCTCCATAGCCAAATCTACCTAGTTTGTAACAATCCTTTAGCAGTACAGGAGAGCAGGCAATACATTTAACAGTATACACACACACACACACACACACACACACAATATAAACAATACATTACACACACCCTGCACCTATAATGGGTACAGGGTGACTAAAACATAAGAAAAGTAAAACAAGCGCTACGGAATCTGTTGGCGCTATATAAATGGCAATAATAATAATAAAACAGGGTTGATCTATGCACCTTTCACCTGGCTCAAAGATCACATCAATGCTTTGGACACCCAACATTTGCTTCCTAGTCATGTCTACATTGCTAATGTTAAACAAACCCGTTTTCCTGACACTATAGTGCCCTAAGGGTGCCCCCACCCTCAGGGTCCCCCTCCTTTGGCACTGAAGGGGTTAAAACTTTAATCCAGCGCTGGGCTCCCTCGGTGATGGTGACCTCTCCTTCCCCAACGACGTCAGCTCCCGAGTGGAGCGCATTCAAAACAGTCCATAGGAAAGCATTTCTCAATGCTTTCCTATGGACGTTCTGCACGCTGGATGCGAATTTCGCATCCTGCATCGCAGATGCGCCTTTAGCGGCTGTCAGGAAGACAGCCACTAGAGGTTGGATTAACCCTGCTATATTTACATCTGAAGGGTTAAAACCTGGGGGACCTGGCACCCAGACCACTTAATTGAGTGTCCCTTTAACATCTGCCATTATTTGTGTCCAGAATTTTTGCATATAGGTTCTTAAATCTAGGAGCATATTACATGCAGAAAACACTGCTTTCAGAATATCTCTGAGCAAAAGCTGTGCAAGGATAGGATTGCATCGAGCGATACCAGATGTGATTAATTGACTATTTCAATAGACAATTGGGCCATAAGTCAATTATTATGAAGGTATCATTCCAAAAGTAGAATCTTCAAATACATAATATATGTATTCATTTTGGTGATTTCATTCATTTGCAAGAAGATTTCATTTAGTTGGTAATTTCCTTTGATGACCAACTGAATTCGACAAAAGATTTCATTAATCCATTGGCAACAGTAGTCAACAGAGCTCATTATTCAAATAAATGAATCTCATTAATTTCATACTACTGCTCAGGCAATGTTTTATAGATTATGAGGTTTTTTTATACTGCAATATCTAGAGTTATCTTTCTTGTAAATATACATGGTTGATTTTGTGGAATTTAGAATAGACTGTGTATAACGGCATAGTGCAAACTATGGTAATCAGTATGAACTAAACATACAAATTATTTATGTAGAATGTCCTACTGTTATATATTAGGTATGTTTAATCCATACCAGCCTGGGACGAAACCCTTCTTTTATTTTATTATGGAGATAAAAAGATAATTATTTCTGAATATCCCTATTTTTCTGCAAATGTCCCATTGTTCTCATATCTATAGTGTGCATTTTACAGATATTTTTCATTTATACATAATATATGTATTATATTAAATTATGTTTTGCTCATGAATGGAACTGTTTGCAGAGTATTGTATATAAGGATTCTAGATATCTAGATGAGCGCTAAATATCGATTGTGTAGTTAAGCAGTTGTATGCATTTTCATAGACACTCCAAGGACCATAACCACTGCAGCCCTTACACTCTCCATTGTAGTTTGTAAAACTGTTTTCAAATGGTTTGACAACTTATCTCCTGGGATCCACTGGGAGACTTTCCCTTGAGATCCCAGAAGCTCCTATAAGGAGCTTTTGTTAGCAATCCTGACCTCAGCCCCGCAGTGGATGGATCAAGTAAAGGAGACATAAACAGCAGTATATACTATGGGAATATAATGTCATCTTGGGGTTCTGGAGTCATTTATAAACCACATGACCTTCCTCTCTTGCTTTATTACAATGTCTCGAAAACCTGTCCTGTTTCCTTCTATCTCTGGACAAAATACAGGTTGGTGGTGAGTGGGTCATAAACCAGATTGCTTTATTCAGTGTAATGGATAGATAGCTTAATTATTAAGATTTCATTCATGACTTTTATCACTATGTTAGTTTAAATTAGAGTGTCCTTTTACAAGGCATATCCCAAGATGGCATTATTTTCCCACAATGCACACTACATTATTATGTATTCTCTATTTATGACATGATTTTTTTTTTTAATATGCAGAATAATATTTAAAATCTTTTATGGCACAGTTTTGTGATATAACCATACTGCAGTTTAATGCCCAATGAACAAGGGCATACTCGTAATGGATTGCCTCAGGATTGTGGATTTCCTCTACCATCTAAAATGCTTTTTCTGAAATATGTTAGCAGTATAACTCCTACCACCTCTGGACAGTCATAACAGGAATATAGTGATGCAACTGTCATGGCTGCTGCCTAATGTACATGTAAGCCATACTCCCATTCTTAAATCCCACAGAATGTTAAAGTAACTTCTAGTTTCCTTGACCCCTACCATTCCAGGCCAGTGAAGGAGAGGGTCTGTGCCAGTAGGGTCCAAGCCAACCAAGAGCAGTAATGCAAAGGCGAGTAATGGAGTGTATATTGTAGTGGCGTTATTGTTTAGTATCATGGCAGTATAGTGAGATTCCACTGCAGGTTGAAGCAGCCTCTGGCTTATGTCTCTTGTTTTGGCACAAAAACAATAAACAATTTTTGTAAAAATCATCTAATATAAAAAATACATAATGTATACATAGCTTGTGTTGAGAATAATTAATGTCATCTCAGGCTTCTGGAGACATTCAAAAACCACTCAACCTTCAATCTTATGTCTTATGATGTCTCCAGAACACCTTGATGAATTGGTTTCCACTTCCACTTCCTTCTCTTTAACTGTGTTTTGCTAATATACAGATCTGTATATTATCTGCTTCCTTACCTGTATATTAACTTTATTTATACAAAATACTGTCAGTTCAATATTCTTCTTTCTATTTTAGTCTTTTGTTCCCCTACAGAAATAGCTGTGAATTTATATTAATACGTGCATATTTTATATTATGTGTGTTGCCAGTTTTGCTCAACAAAGCTTTTCTTTAACGATCTACCAGTCTTAGGTCATTTACTGACAAACAGAATAAACTATATTTATATGAATAACAGTTCTTTCTTGTGTGTTCAAACAAGATGCTCAAGGCATGGAGAAGTTGTTATCACTGTAATTGCTGTGTGTTGCACTTCTGACAATTATAAATCTCATCTCTCACACAATGAGAGAAGCAGAAATGTGTCCTGGGTAATCCTATAAACACACAGGCGAATGATAATATCATTTTTAATTACAGAGAAATGAGAGGGGGGCCATGATGCAAATGAGATTGCCGTGGGAGGTAAGGAGGGGGTCCCAGGCCCCCAATTGGCTTATCTCAGACAGCCTCCACCTTCCAGGAGAGAGCTGCGAAGAGTAATTTTAGTGGTGGAAATTGTTGCCACACGAGTGTCTCTGCCTTGGCAGGGTCACCGTCCCCCTGTGACACACCCTGTCATTTTAGATTAAGATATGCAAAACCGAGCCGCCTGCTAATTTTCTCTCAGTCCTGCAGCGGCCCTTTCCTTCGACTGTAATAAGAGGAAGCCTTAATTGGAGTCAACTGCTTGATTATGGTAATTGCTGCTGTCTAATGTGAGGGGGGGTGGAGGAAGGAAACTGCGGTCAGGCTGATCAATACAGCACCTCTTTGTGTGAGCAGTCCAGCTCTGTATAGAGATGGAATGGGCCTAAAATAACCTTCGTTGACCTTACATTGACCTCTGTTTCTTTCTGACCACTTGTTGACCTTCGAATTCCAGATGGAATCACGGCCTTTCTTAGCAACATACACTGAATAAAGTGAAAGCAATCAGATGTTTGACACGTTGTCTGCCATGTGTTACATTATTTGACGAATAATTTAGGGTGTGTAATGAAGCTTTCAGGACTTGGAAGTCCAACTACAAATCTTGTCAAGTAAATGTCACAATATCCATAAAACATATTTTAGAAGGTGTTTCAGAAAGCTGCGTTAGCAGAGGTCAAACCTGCAACATATCTTAGATAATGCTGATTAAAGTGTAGATTTGTTGCAATGTTTTATATGAATACGAGGGGGTTTATTCACTAAATAGCTCCACAGTCTGCTAATGAATAGGATTATAGATGTTTACAGGGGGTGTAATATTTTCTCAACTATTTCTGTGATATCTCCCATTGAATCAAATCCTAATGTGTTTTGGGCCTACATATTTCTTTAATTCTTTTTTTTCATCAAATGCTTTGCAACCTCACAGTTAGGTAAATATATCAGAGTTTGTTTTTAAAATTCTGTTAATATATTGATTGTACTTATTAAAGTTAGCAAAATATTTAGGATTTTCTTGAATTCCACCAGTTTTTGCAGATATGTCCTTTTCAAAAGCCTTATAAATTTACTGTGGTGGAAAAATTCTGCCTAATTTCAGTCAAAAAAATCATAAATTTGTAGCATCGCAGCAAAAAATGGCATATGCTTTAAAAAACTGTTTATGGCAAAAAAAAAAGCTAGAAAAATCTGTAAAATTTAATAAATTACGCCAAAGATTTGCTGAAAATTAGACCTAAACATATCAGTGACACTATTAAATCTTCCCTTGTGTAATTTATTGACTAGGTACACCAAGCACCCATACATATTTGTTGCAATGTTTAGGTTAAATTGCAGTTAGCTGTGCTGTGTTGATTTTTTAAAATTTAATTTATTCAGAAAGTATAGGGCATGATGTAATGTCTTCTTCTTATTATTATTTTATTATTTATATAGCGCCATCACATTCCGTAGCGCTGTATATTGGGTATAAGTTATAACTTAGAGGTTCACTTTTTGACAGTAGAAAGCTAGTAATTCAATCATATCTTTTATAGACCCTTATTGTGCCTATAAATCCTACTTATAAGATGTTAAACATTGCTACAGAACGTTAAAGGGACACTATAGGTAGTAAAACTATTTTAGCGTAATGAAGCAGTTTGGGTTTCTAGATAATGTCCCATCAATCTCATTGCTCAATTTTGGCCATTTAGGAGTTAAATCACGTTTGTTTCTGTCCATGCTGTATAAGCAAAACTTTACCTGGGTGTGACTCACACAGTCTGCATGAATCAGATGTTGATTTAATAGTTTATCTCCTGCTCTGTAAATTGAACTTTAATTAGAAGACTCTTGCAGGTTCTAGAAGGCTTTAAACATAAGAAAATAAGAAGTTCTAAATTAAACAAACATTGCAATAAAGGATGTTTAACCCCTTAAAACCGGAGGACGTACAATTACGCCCTCTAATAGGCGGCTCTAAACGCCGCCGGGCGTAATTGTATGCCCTCCGGTTTTTGTTAACTTACCCGGTCGCCGGCGGTCCCACGCCGGCGATCGCGGTTGGGGGGACTCCCAGGGAGCCCCCCGCGGCACGTCCGTCCTCGTCGAAGCCCCCCGGCCATGTGAGAGTGGGGTCCTAGCGAGGACCCCACAATCACATGGCCGGGGATAGCTGGCTTCTGTATTGCCGGCAGGGGGGCTGCCTGTAATGACAGGTGGTCCCCCTGCTGGCTGAAAATAAAATTAAAAAAAGTTAATCAGTGTAAAAAATAAATAATATATACTTAGATCATATGTATATATTATATATATATATATGATCTAAGTATATATATACACATATACATACACACACATACACCGTCTAGGTGTATTTTACTATTAATATATATATAATTATATATATATATTAATATCAAATTACACGTAGACTGATACTGATTAAATATATATATAATTATTGTTATATATATATTTATATATAATATAAAAAAATAAAATGTAAATACGTTAAAAAATAAAATTAAAAAAATAATTAAAAATAAATAATTAAAATATATAGATGTGTGTTATTTCGCTCTGTATTGTGAAATTAATATATATATATATATATATCAAAATACACGTAGAACGAAATAATATATATATCTATATACATAAATATATACGTATATATCACTATATATATACCTATATATAAATAAAAATATTTAAAAAATTATATAGATATATATATATATATATTATATTAATTCTACATATATATTTATGTAATATTTTACATAATTAGGTATCTTAATTAATTACAATTAGCAGGACCTGCCTGACAACCCATGCCGAAAAGTAAAGGGAATTTAATTTGCTAGCACTATATTTAACCCTATAACTTTCCAAGACACCATAAAACCTGTACATGGGGGGTACTGTTCTACTCGGGAGACTTCACTGAACACAAATATTAGTGTTTCAAAACAGTAAATGTATTACAACGATGATATCGCCAGTAAAAGTGAAGTTTTTTGCATTTTTCACGCACAAACAGCATTACACGGACAATATTATTGCTGTGATACTTTTTACTGTTTTGAAACACAAATATTTGTGTTCAGTGAAGTCTCCCGAGTACAACAGTACCCCTCATGTACAGGTTTTATTGGTGTTTTCAAAAGTTACAGCGTCAAATATAAGGCTTGCGTTTCATTTTTTTCACATTAAAATTCACCAGATTGGTTACGTTGCCTTTGAGACCCTATGGTAGCCCAAAAATGAAAATTACCCCCTATGATGGCATACCATTTGCAATAGTAGACAACCCAAGGTATTGCAAACAGGGTATGTCCAGTCTTTTTTAGTAGCCACTTAGTCACAAACACTGGCCAAAATTGGCATTTTTTGCATTTTTCACACACAAACAAATACTAACGCTAACTTTGGCCAGTGTTTGTGACCAAATGGCTACTAAAAAAGACTGGATATACCCCATTTGCAATACCTTGGGTTGTCTACTATTGCAAATGGTATGCCATTATGGGTGTAAATTTCATTCCCCGGCTACTATACAGTCTCAAAGGCAACGTAACCAATCTGGCGAATTTCAATTTCAAATGTAACGTGCTATATTTGACCCTGTAACTTCCCAAAACGCCATAAAACCTGTACATAGGGGGTACTGTCTTACACGTGAGACTTTACTGAATACAAATATGTGTATTTTATTGCAGTAAAAGCAAACAGTATTATGACATTGACCGTTAAAATGTCATGTAGAACTAAAAAAATAAAAAAAAAAAAATCTTATTTTCTCCCATTTTTTTCATATTAAATTATGTTTCATAGCTAAATATTTGATATTAAATGAAAGCCCTGTTTCCCCTGAATAAAATGATATATAATAAGGGTGGGTGCATTTACTATGAAAGAGGTGTAGTACGGTTGGACAGACATGTAGCGCAAATGCCAGGTTTTGTTTACATTTTGTTTTGTTCACAATGTGTACATTTGGCTCCGTCCTTAAGGGGTTAAACATTAGAAGTTTCTTTACAGAAAGTGTTTAGGAAGACTGTGCAAGTCACATGCAGGGAGGTGTGACTGGGGCTGCATAAACAAAATTATTTAACTCCTAAATGTCACTGATTTGAGCAGTAAGACTGTAGGCGCATTATCAATACACCAAAACTGCTTCATTAAGCTAAAGATGTTTTGGGGTCTATAGTGTGCCTTTAAGTAACCATGTTTCACTTCCTAGCTTGTTTAGAGCTCATTGCATAAGCTACAAAAATTAAAGCATTTTTATTTATTTGTTTTTACATATATTTCTGAATATAGGTGAGGCCTGAAACATATATAAGTAAATTTTACTAGTATTTAAATATGTAAAAGCCTTCTAATACCACATTGTCTGATATAAAGCTATTTAAAGGGACACTATAGGCACCCAGGCCACTTCAGCTTATTGAAGTGGTCTGAGTGCACTATTCCTGTCAGTTTACCCCTGCAATTGTAATTATTACAGTTATTGATAAACTACAATAATTACCTTGCAGGGTTAACTCCACCTCTAGTGGCTGTCTACAAGACTGTCACTAGAGGCGCTTCCAGGTCCAGTACCAGCTAAAACTCCTAATGCGATCGCAGTGCTCGCCACGCATGGGCATTAGGTCTCCAAAGTCAGTCAACAATAAAGGTGGAGCCTGACCCAGTGCTGAGGGACATGGGTGCTGGATTCAGGTGACAAATTGGTTTAACCCTTTTTATGGGTCCCCCTCCCGCCGGGCTCTGGAGAGAGGAAGGGGTTAAAATCTTACCTTTCTCCAGCGCCGGGCGGGGAGCTTTCCTCCTCCTCTCCTCCTTCCTAGCGACGTCATCGGAGCAGGAGCCGCGCGGAGCACAATTAGCACAGTGAATATAAACAGAGATATCTAACTCTGAATCTGCTATGTTTATAAAAAAAAAGGGTTAACACTAGCTGGACCAGCCACCCAGACCACTTCATTAAGCTGAAGTGGTCTGGGTGCCTATAGTGGTCCTTTAAGTAGTGCAAGTGGGAAGTCCAAATGCAGAATATTTGTAATCTGCCATTTGAGCCTACATGTTTTAAAGGGTCTCAGGGTTGTCATTTACGAAGTTACCTGGTGTGGCCCTGAGCATAGGCAAAGAAAAGAAAAAAAATGATGTCAGAAGAATTCTATATATTGGGCATAATCTGTGGGTTAAATATATCATACTATATTTTTCTAACATAAATTGATAGACAGATGTTCTAAACACTGATTATTAAACCCCCTAAAAACTACAAAATATTATGTATATATAAATCTTTTACAATATTTTTTTAATACTGTTATTCACGGACCAGTGACTGCTTCCAACAAAGCTACAGTTCTCACTGGCACATATAAATGGAATATTCTATCTGGCCATCACGATCCTGATGTTTTAACTGCAAACGCTTTTTGTTTTAAATTTCCAACAGCAAGCACTTACCCTCATCTCTCCAGTAAGTGTCATACCATCGTTATAACATGAGAGTAATTAATAGCTACCATCAGTGAAAGAGCAATCAAGCTGCCCAACCGAGGGAGAGCCCACGGCTAAATTAGAATCATCAGTTCATCATTTTAATTATATCCCCTTTCTTTAACTTTCTTCCCTGCTTGCTCTTCATTTGCCTGTATCTAGGGCCTTATTTATGATGCAGATGTTACCCCTGTTAAAAACTCAAGCGGTGCTTTTAATTTAACATAGTTTAAGCGCACAGAATTTCCTCGTAACAGTTTTGAATTACAGATAAGCTTCAAGACATATGTGAAAATAACATCATATGCTATGTGTCACACTTTTGAATTTTCAGACTGTGTATCGATCTGTATGTAATACACAGGTAAGTGGATATTTAATTTTTATGTTATTCTGACCTAAAGACCATACTTCACTTGTGGAACCTGGTATAGGCTTGGGTTGGGATCGTGCCTGTCCTTATCTCCAATACATATTTCCCTTGGGAACCGATGGGGACTGATTACAGCACAGCTGCACCTTCTAATAGACACTTCAGTCTGTATTCATTCATACAAATACTTTTCATCATCATTACAATATTCTCAAAGATTACACAGTGTATCTGCATGTATCCAGTTAGTACAACTGTTGGGAGACAACTAGCCTGCATCCCTCCATTGAGTTCCTCTGAAACTATTGTAAATGCAGATTACTTTAATTTGGGTGCCTGTAAAATTGATAACATTTGACACTAGGAGTTTATCGAATTGAATATTTGTTTGGTTGGGATCCTGTCAGGATAAAGAAATGAGCAGATAATAGTCTTCCAAATAGATAAAGCTAAACCTGGCATATTGTCCACTGGTTTTCAATGGTGCTGAAAGTACCATTGGATAGGTCTCTATTAAGAACAAGGAGAAGCAGAGGCAGATTAGTATAAGGGTTATTTATTAATTGTTTGCCAGTCACTGCATAGTACTCAGACTGCACTGGGCTTGGTGACTGTGTCTCTATAGTGGTGCAGAATTAAGATAAGATATGTAACATTGCAATTGCACAGGAGCTAAACTTCAGTCTACGTAGATCAGATAGTTTTGCCATATACCCCACAAGTATCTCCACATCCAGAGATATTGTTAATTGTGTGCTGGGGACTAGTTTCCCCCCAGTGCACGTTATATTGGTAGCCCAGAACTCTGTTCCTGACTGACTAATGTCAATTTTGTGCATAAAAAAAAGTCTGTCATCTGTACGCTCTCAACGGACATTAAAAAATCTTCCCCTTGCAGGTAGAGTGCCTGCAAGAGAAAGCTAGCTCTCTCTTCACCTTCTCTCCTGCCTCCCTCCATTGCAAACTGTTTAAAAAAAATAAAAAACAACCCTCCATCCCTCCCTTCACCTCCCAACTTTCTCCCTCGGCCTCCCTACCCTTGCGGGCCTGCAGCATGCACATGCGCTCTGAACAGTCAATTGGTTCAATCACAGGCGTCTCTAGGAATTATATTTCTCAAGAAATCCACATTATCTATTATATTTTCTGTTTTTATTTTCAGCAATTTTTTTCCAATATTCTTTTGTTTTAAGAATGAAATATGTATATATTGCAATTTGTTAGTACACTCACAATTAACAATTAGCACAGTGAATATAAACAGAGATATCTAACTGTATTAAGGAAAATGGAAGGGGGAGAAAGGGGTCATGAGAAGCACACAAAATGACACACATTGTGTATAATATACACCAGGGATCATCAAGCGGTACAACCCAAATGTATGTGAATACACATATCTAAACTTTTTCTGACATAGGTTAGAACTTGGCTGAAAGATATATATATATTTTTAAATTCTGGTTGTTCTGGAAATATACTACATGGTTTGACATGATACTTCCTGGCTTGTATAGCAACCCATACCAATGAGGTGGTATGTCACTGCTGGCCTTGGAGACACTGGTACGCATGAGATAGTACTCAGTACTAAGACTACCCCAGTCTCTTAGATGATTGGTGCTGTCTACAGCTGTGCACACCCAGCACTAATCATCACATAGATGGGGTAGTCTATGAATGTGCAAGTGCACACTCCCAAAGAGTAACGCTACACCTTAATTTTCACTGTGGGAGTCATGTCTAGACTGAAATATATGCCAGAATCTTGGGGGATCAGGATGACTTTTCTGCAATACAGAGCTCAGTGCCAGTAACTAACTGGCCTAGAGAAAAGCAGAGAGGTTTGACAGATTCCTGTTTCGAGCACTTTGTTAGCACAATCCATGATCTCATTGTATGAGCCTCTATATGCCCTCATTGTAGAAAATCTCCATGACCTCCTTGTGCATCTCCATGCCCTCATTGAGTGTCAATCTCCAAGACATGACCTTGTTGTATGTCCCTTTTCCATGTCTCCTTATTGCCATGCCATCATTGTAGGTCTCTCTCCATGCCCCCTTTTGCCCATCTCCTACCCTGATTGGGTGCCCCTCTATGAGCTTATTGAGTGTTCCTCAATACTTGTCCTTCTGCATGCACTCCCTTAAGAATGACGTGCACAACAGAAATATCTCATATAGGAACCCGAAACCACTTAAGAACTTAACCCGCAAAAACCAGAAACAGCTGTGACACACCGGAACCTGTTAATGTTGACCCAGGATCATTTAAATAGCCGAGACCTGATCTGCACACACTCATGTTTGAAAAAGCTTTGGTGAAACGCGTCAAGTAAGGACAACTGAGGACTTACTCTATGTAATAGAGGACTGGTTTTTATATTTATTGTATTTTGTTTATATTTTACTATATTTAGTTTTTCTATATGAAGTACTTTTTAAAAATAATATATTCATCCAGTCCTTGGAGTACTTACCTTATACCTAGTTCCTGATCTGGTTCCACATGTATTCTCAGGTGGGGATTGTTTCACCTAAAGTTCTACACACTAGAGTAAGTTCTTGCTCTAGGTTAATAAGTAGGATATTATCCTTCTACATCCATTGTTATTGTACATACTATACCATTGGAGTTTTTTTCTTTCCTTTTTTGTTTCTCTCTGCATATGGTGACTACCATCTGGAATCAAGCCCCGCTGACTTCTATTGTGATATCCTTAGACGGGGATTATACCGTCCAGGCCTACTAAAATAGAGCTCATATAGCACTAAAAAGTGTGAGTATTCCATTGGCATCTATTTGTTATACCACTTTTCTTGTGATGCACTATTATTTGTCCTTTCCTTTTCTTTTTAGAAACATTCATTGGAAGTTGCTCTCGTTTTTTACATATGTAATTTGTCACTTCAGTGCTGTTCACCTTTTTGTTTGTTTTGGTCTATATTTCACAAGGGTGGGGAACTCCTTGTTGGTGAGCTGCAGCTATTGCATCAGATAGTGAGCACTTATTTCATATATAATTTTGTGCCATGCTCTCATTGTGTGCCCATCTCCATTTCACTGTGTGCTCTTCTCCATCCTATCTTGTGCATCACTCTCTCTGCCCAATTGTGTGTGCCCCTTTCATAGTGGTATGACCAAAATCAGGGGTCTTTGGGGCATCGAGAACTCTGCTCCCTGCTCACCTATTTCTATCAATATCAGTTGTAACCATATTGGAATTGCATTGGTTGTATGAACCTGTCAGCTGATAAATATTGATTTAGATATGGTTATGGCATGTAGACAGCCCTGTAAGGGATCTCAACAGATAGTGAGTTATCTGCATTATCTGTCTTGGGTGTCAGGTGAGGCCCACAATGCATTTGATTTCCAATTTCCTTATTTGTGCTTTGCACTTTGTAAGATTTGTACTATGTGCTCAAGTGCATAGATATTTTGTAACACTGTGTGTGGGTTTTATCTGTTCCTCTTATTAAAACAGTTGTGATAAAATCATGAGAAAGTGGTTATATTCTGTTTGGTATTCCAGTTTTTATAATCTGATGTATGTAAGCATGTTATCAAATATATTGCAATCATCTAATGCGCTGGGTGACTCTATGCCCCTATATGGTTTTATTTGATTTTCACTATTTTTATATAGTTATATTCAGAATGCAGCTGCTTACTTGTCTGTGGAAGGTGGGAACGAACTACAATGTTTGTAAAATATTGGTGAAGCCAGACCCTTTGATTACAACAAAGTAATAAAAATTAAGCCTTGATAGTTTTATTCATCACACTGAGGTAAAATAAGACTTTAAATTTGGGCCTTGACAAAACATTTTAGTCTTTTAAGGGAACAAAGAAGAGGTGCAAATAAGTGATGTTTTGAGTAAAAAAACTGTAGATCCCTCAGGGTCTAAGGCAAGTCACCCATCCATCACCTTCTTCTTAGGGATGGTGATGGTGGGGCCAAGCAAATTCATGGTTATAGGACCTTTGTGCCCTAGGCGTCTACCTAAGGTCACCTTATGCTTAATCCTGCTCTGCCTATTCTATCACCAAAGATCCCGATTTTATCATAATTTCACTGGATTGCAATGTATTTGGGTCATTCTTATATCATAATTATAAATCCTGGAGAAAAGTAGGCACTCCAAATATATGTACTGTACCAACAAAACAATGTTTCATTCATACAAGGACTATGGGGCCATTTCATTTTATTCAATAAATGAATAATCAAATCCCCTACCAGTATGAAAAATTTTAGTTTTTAAAGTTTGTATTGGTCTGGTAAAATCATATTATGCCACCTACATTGTCTCCCAGTTTTTGCAAGCTGGTTTGAGTCCACTTTTTTTTGAGTAGGAACGCTGTTCCTGCAGGCACTCAGCGCCCCCTGTCTCACCTCTTGCCCCTGTCATGGGGGGGGGCCAGAGGTGATGGATCCCCTGCATCTCAGCCGCGGCGAGGGAGCTGTCTGCTCTCTGCTTCCTCTCACCGTGCGCCGTTTGCTGCTGCCGGGAGCCGGAATATGACGAGAGGGAGCAGAGAGCAGACAGCTCCCTCACCGCGGCTGAGATGCAGACAGGCCCCCACCCCACTGGACCCCAGGGAAAAGTCCACGCCAGCACTCCAGGTAGGGAGGCTGGGTGGACATTTTATTATTAAAATATAATTATTTGTATGTGTCTGTGAATGTGTGTGTCTGTGAGTGTATGTGTGTGTGTCTGTGTGTGAGTGTCTGTCTGTGAATGTGTGTGTCTGTGAGTGTGTGTGTGTGTGCCTGTGTGCGTGTCTGTGAGTGTATTTGTGTGAGTGTGTGTCTGTGAATGTGTGTATGTGTGTGAATGTGTGTGTTTGTGAGTGTGTCTGAATGTGTCTGTGAGTGTGTGTGTGTGTGTACGCCGGCTTTGCTCTAAGCCTCCATGGGCCGGCGGGGAGACCAAAGATCTACCTCACCGGCCCACAGCAGCATGGAGGGAGGCAGGAGAGGACCCAGGGAGCTCTAGACAGAAGCTCCGCCAGGTTCCTCTCGCGATATCTGAGCGTTGCTGCGGTAATGCTCAGATCTCGCGAGAGTTAACTCTAGCCCCGCAGGCTAGAGTTCACTCTCCACTGGACCACCAGGGATGGCACTTGGCAGCAAGGATTTACTAATCTGCCCCCACCTCCACAATCCCTCCAAACATACAGCACTTACACACATACAGCTCACACACACACACAGTACACTAACCACACCCTCACAAACACACACAGCACCTTTAAAAAAACACAACACCCTCACACACAGCACACTAACAGCACCCTCACAAACACACACACACACACAAACTGCACCCTCACAAACACACACACACACACCAACAGCACCCTCACAAATACACGACACTCACACAAACAGCACCCTCACAGGACAAACACAAACACCCTCACACACAAACAGCACAGTCACAAACACACACACACACCCTCACATCACACTAACAGCACCCTCACACACACATCACACTAACAGCACACAGCACCCTCACACAGCACACTAACAGCACACACAGCAGTGTGTTTTATTATTATTATGATATGTATTAAGGCAATTTGCCTGGATTTGAGGGAGGTGCTTGGTATCCACTCCTAGCCTACTTAAGGCACACCCCTTACCTGGCTCCTTACCATTCAAGGTCAGCGTTGATTGAGGATCCACTTCCGGGTTCTCTCAGACGCCATCTTGATTTCAGTATCCATGACGTTTTACCGCTGCAAGCTGTGTCCAGGAATCCTGTTCAGGCCTTTTCCGTCTGTCCAGCTTCTTCTGACCCCGGTCTTCGTCGTAGATCGCGTCCCAGGGACTCCTAAACCGTAAGTCAGACCTACCTGTCACGCCAGGATCGGTTCCCACGGCGTACATTACAGCACGGGTCCTCGCTTTATGGTTTTTCCCTGATATGTCAAAATTGTACAAGCCGTTCGCGGTTTTCATTCGTACGGTCATTCGGCTAAGCGGTATATTCGTATTAATAATCATTTCACATATAACTATTCTAAGTCATTGGAACAGATTAGCATTTTGGTTGTTTTGCCGTTCGGCACTTTTTTCATGTTACGCTCAAACACGCTTGCGGTTTGCATAAAATTCATACGTTTAAACTTTTCGTTCCAACTTCTGTTTTCCCTCACATCGGGTTTCGGTTTTATTTCTATGTATTACGCATAATCCTTTCGCAGATTACTTTCACCATTTCATGTATATAACATTCGGTTAACGAATTGCTGGTTTAAATAGACAGATTATTTTTATTACTGTTTAAAGGTATCAGTATTGTATTATGTCCATACAAATACCAAGCTCACTTATCTGTATGGATCATTTTGACTACCACGCTTTCAGGGGTCTGCCATACTTATCCATTCATTCAAATGGACTCAGCCTATATTACAGGCCTCATTTCTGTGTTATAACTACAACACATATATAAGGATACAGTTTCCTTTTACAAGCAATAAATTCTCGGGTTGAATCACGTACTGATCCAACCAATCATACATCTTTTTCAATACAGATACATATATATAACTTTACATCACTTTAAGGCATTTTGTGTATCGCTGGCCTTTTGTTATTCCATTACATATCATATATAACGCTGGTCAAATATAGGCACGGCCTCCCTCATCCATGTTTCTTTTCTATTTTACACCATCATATATTCCCCACTGTTTTATACAGAAATGTGCATTAAGACACGGCATCACTATGCCTTAGTAACATATTTATACTCTCATGGTATAACACTACACTTTTTACCAAGTGGCACGCCAAATCAAGCCTTAAAAAACCTCACTGGTACGGGCTACACAGTCTACTTCATTCCCACACAGTCCACACTCACTATACTACTCTCTTTTACCCATTTTCAGGCTGTCCAGGTTTAAATAGATATTTCACCACACGGTTTCCTGCGAGATATTCCTACTACCAGGTACGTACACCTGCTCATATGGTATTCTGCCATACATTTCTTCCCCCTAGGTTAGAGTACTGGCAATAGGGTCATAGGTTTCCCAATAGGTATTTACCACTCTTGGCATTGCCAAAAGTTAGTGGTCCCGCGAGGCCAACACCCCGCTTCAACGTTTCAGAGGCAATAACCCATCGGGCCACAGGTTAGCTAGCCGCCTCGCATGTTGCATAGAGAGGGCCTCACCTGTCACTCCCTCTCCCTGTTTTCTATGTTACAGTCACCGAGAGGCCTAAAATTCCTGCCACTACGACGGGTGGCCTCAAGTCCCCTCGCGCCAACGCATAGAAAGAGCCTCTCAAGCCACTTGGCAAATAGTAGGGCCTCACCTGTCACAAAACAAGTGTAATGTTTCGCCATCCGGCTTAGCTAGCCTGCCAGTACAATTTTGGTGTGGTTTTCATACACTAATTAATTGTTTTGGTTATAGTATGTCTCAGGAAGGGGTAGAGGATTTCTCCCTGCCTAGCACTCCGGCTAGAGCTATTAAGCCTACACAATGAGGAGAGGTAAATAGTCCGGCATCGATCAGATCCTGGACGATCCCTCGTATAACTACCGAATTAAGGAGACGACAAATCCCCTACCCCGCTACAGCAAGGAAAGCAGAACTTTTCAAACTACTACGTACGTCAAATAACATGGATCCTGGTGAAGGACCTAGCCAGTCCAACCCAGGAGACATACATTCTATGTTATCTTCACTCATGACGACCATGAGCAAGGTCAACTCCAGGTTGGAGAAACTTGAGTCGGTCACCACGGCCCTTACTCTAGCAGGGCCACCCGCTGCTGCTTCACAAGCACCAGCTGACTTGCTATTGGTTCCTCCAACCATCACCTCGGATGACCAGGAAGTTAGCCCTGCTCATATGATCCCTGAGCACATAAAAAGAGATATCCTGGAAGGTAAAGACGTCAACCTAGCATCCCTGCTGATTGCCTCCCAGGATATTGTGGAAAATAAGACTTATGCTTATGATGATGTGTCTGTTGTTGTCAGATCTAGGGACGCCCGCCTAAACAGGAAACTGACTATCCCCGAGTTTGTACTGGCCTTTGGTATTTACTGGGATGTCATCTGTGCGGTCTATCCCAATAGAAGAGAGGAGTTTGATCTTTATATGCACAAGCTGGTAGACCTGGGCAATAAATATGGTGGTTCAGCCTTTTATGACTACCATAGGTCTTTTTCTGCAAAAGTGTCTGGAGCGTTCTCCCAGTATGGAACAAGATCCTACTGGGGAAGGATAGATACCGTCATATTGTGCAGACACTTTACAGGTCTGAGAACACCGGCTTGTGCATACTGCTCCTCTACAGCCCATACGACAAACTTCTGTCCCAACACGGCTGACGAACATGCCTCCACGCAAGGAGCTAGTTCCTCTGGTGTCCCACAGAAAGTGACCAGAGACAAACTGGGACGCCCGATCAAGTTCCTGGGCAAGTCTCAGATATGTAATAATTTCCATGTTGGGTCTTGTAATTATAGCGGTTGCAGATTATTGCATATCTGTTTAAAATGTTTTAGGGCACATGCAAAAACCATGTGTCCAAATAAAATGTATTCTAAGCCTTACCTCACGTCCATTAATATGCCGGTGTTTACTGCATTTATGTCACATCACCCGTCTAAACACTTGGTGGACTTTCTTATCTCTGGTTTAACAGAAGGCTTCCACACGGGTATTCTACACATACCATTCGGGACTCTGGAATGCCCTAATCTACAAACCGCACAACATAATCCCACAACTGTTGACACTCTCTTAGCCCAAGAGGTCGCTGAGGGTTTCGTATTGGGGCCTTTCAAAGCTCCTCCATTCAAAGAATGGCATACTAACCCCATTGGCATTGTCACAGGGAAATCTTCCCTTAAACAGAGACTCATCATTGACTTGTCTGCAACACACTCATCGGCCAACCCCAGTCTTAATTCCCTCATACCCTCCGAGGAATTCTCCCTGCAATACACCACCATAAATCACGCCATTACAGCAATCATACAAGCAGGGGTCGGAGCCTGGCTTAGTAGCCTCAAAGCTACCACCAAGCTATTCGAGCAACTAGGTGTACCAATCTCCCCTAAGAAAACGGAGGGTCCAGACACGATTATCACTTTCCTGGGTATTCAATTAGACTCAACCACAATGCAAGCAAGCCTACCACACGATAAGACAGAGAACATTCTTACTTATATCAACCGCTACCTTCAGCTCGGTACTTGCAACCGCAAAGAGCTACAGTCCCTGCTGGGGTCACTAAATTTTGCCATGCGTATCATACCTCAAGGCCGCTACTTTATTTCACGTCTCTTGTATCTTTTTCCACGCTTCCTACACGACACACACAGGTTGTCCTTAGATAACCAAGCTACGGCAGACCTACGCATGTGGAAGGAATTTTTAACCACTTGGAATGGTAAAAGTATGTTCCTCCCTGAATTGACTGACTCATCACCTACTATTTGGTCAGATGCAGCATCTACCACAGGTTTTGCAGCAATTTTTGGGAACGAATGGCTTTGGGGCAGCTGGCCTATAGCAGTTCAGGATTTGGAAGGTTTTTCCACTACCTCAGCTCTCTTTGAGATCTATCATATTGTGGCGGCTGCCGTAGCATGGGGTCATTTATGGGCAAACATGCCAGTTCGTTGTTACTCAGACAACCAGGCAACCTGTCACATCATCAACAAAGGTCGCTCAAAATCCCTTACGATCATGAGATTTCTGAGGAAACTCACGTGGTTGGCAGCTTGTCATAATTTCTTTATATATTGTTTCCATGTTCCAGGAATATGTAACACAGCTGCTGACAGTTTGTCTCGTTTTAAATTTCAGGCATTTCATCAAGCACTCCCGTCAGCCACTACCACTCCAACATTTCAACAACTAATACTGGACTAGACATCATCATGCATCATAGCAGGACACTGTCCCAATTGGCACTGTCAAAGAATACTAGTGATGTCGCGAACCCGAAATTTTCGGTTCGCGAATGGCGAACGCGAACTTCCGCAAATGTTCGCGAACCGGCGAACCGGGCGAACCGCCATAGACTTCAATGGGCAGGTGAATTTTAAAACACACAGGGACTCTTTCTGGCCACAATAGTGATGGAAAAGTTGTTTCAAGGGGACTAACACCTGGACTGTGACATGCTGGAGGGGGATCCATGGCAAAACTCCCATGGAAAATTACACAGTTGATGCAGAGTCTGTTCTTATTCCATAAAGGGCAGAAATCACCTAACATTCCTAAATCACAATGGATATGGATTGACACCTGACATATGACATATTGACACCTTGACATATGGATTGACACCTGTCCTCAGAGCCCCTGATACACACTGACACAGAGCAGAATAGAGACTGTTCCTCCAACATAGGGTCACTTGGCGGATATGGATTGACACCTGTCCTCAGAGACCATGATACACACTGACACAGAGCAGAATAGAGACTGTTCTCCTACATAGGGTCACTTGGCAGATATGGATTGACACCTGTCCTCAAAGACCATGATACACACTGACACAGGGCAGAATAGAGACTGTTCCTCCTACATAGGGTCACTTGGCAGATATGGATTGACACCTGTCCTCAGAGGCCCTGATACACACTGACACAGATCAGAATAGGGAATGTTACCCCAACATAGGGTCACTTGGCAGATATGGATTGACACCTGTCCTAAGGATCCCTGATACACACTGACACAGAGCAGAATAGGGACTGTTCCTCCTACATGGGGTCACTTGGCAGATATGGATTGACACCTGTCCTCAGAGACCATGATACACACTGACACAGAGCAGAATAGAGACTGTTCTCCTACATAGGGTCACTTGGCAGATATGGATTGACACCTGTCCTTAGAGCCCCTGATACACACTGACACAGAGCAGAATAGAGACTGTTCCTCCTACATAGGGTCACTTGGCAGATATGGATTGACTGTTTCCCCTACATACACACTATTGGATCTCGCAAAACTTACCAAGGATCTAAATCATGTTCCCGTATCGTACATGAAAAACCTACTCATACAAAATCTCTTCCCAAATGTCATTTCGTTCAAAGTGGAGAGAATGTTAAAAAAAATATATTTTTGTTCTGAGTGTGAGAAATGCTTTTCAGCCGCTTCCAATCTTAAGCATCATTTGAGGAGCCATACAGGAGAGAAGCCTTATTTTTGTTCTGATTGTGGGAAATATTTCTCTCAAAGAGGCCACTTTTATATTCAATCTATAACAGTGAAAAAAGTTTTTTGGTTTTAAATGCAAGCTATTGTGACACCAGGGAGTGAGTGGTGGCACTGGGCACAGTATCCACTGTGAGCCTGACACACCCGCTTTGAGACAACTAACTGCTATTCAATCTATATCAGTGAAAAAAGTTTTTTGTTTTTAAATGCAAGCTATTGTGACACCAGTGAGTGAGTGGTGGCACTGGGCACAGTATCCACTGTGAGCCTGACACACCAGCTTTGAGACAACTAACTGCTATTCAATCTATAACAGTGAAAAAAGTTTTTGGGTTTTAAATGCAAGCTATTGTGACACCAGTGAGTGAGTGGTGGCACTGGGCACAGTATCCACTGTGAGCCTGACACACCCGCTTTGAGACAACTAACTGCTATCCAATCTATAACAGTGAAAAAAGTTTTTGGTTTTAAATGCACGCTATTGTGACATCAGTGAGTGAGTGGTTGCACTGGGCACAGTATCCACTGTGAGCCTGACACAGACGCTGGCAGACAACTAACTGCTATTCAATCTATAACAGTGAAAAAAGTTTTTTGGTTTTATATGCAAGCTATTGTGACACCAGTGAGTGAGTGGTGGCACTGGGCACAGTATCCACTGTGAGCCTGACACAGACGCTGGCAGACAACTAACTGCTATTCCATCTATAACAGTGAAAAGGTTTTTTGGTTTTAAATGCAAGCTATTGTGACACCAGTGAGTGAGTGGTGGCACTGGGCACAGTATCCACTGTGAGCCTGACACACCCGCTTTGAGACAACTAACTGCTATTCAATCTATAACAGTGAAAAAAGTTTTTTGTTTTTAAATGCAAGCTATTGTGACACCAGTGAGTGAGTGGTGGCACTGGGCACAGTATCCACTGTGAGCATGACACAGAAGCTGGCAGACAACTAACTGCTATTCAATCTATTTTAGTGAAAATGTTTTTATTTTTTTTAAATGCAAGCTATTGTGACACCAGTGAGTGAGTGGTGGCACTGGGCACAGTATCCACTGTGAGCCTGACACAGAAGCTGGCAGCAGTGGCAGACAACTAACTGCAATTACATTACACAGAAAAAAAAAGCAGACTGATGTTCTAGCCCTAAAAAGGGCTTTTTGGGGTGCTGTCC
>OW240912.1:134859887-134884045 GCA_933207985.1 Pelobates cultripes
CAAACACAGTGAGATGGACACAGGTATTCAGGAAGTAAGAGGCCTTTATTCACGTACCGATCGGGTCTCAGATGAACTCCTGTTCCACAAATATCTGAGAGAAGAAAGCATGGTATAGATTCTTTTTGTAAGCAGCATATCCCCTCCCATACAGTATAACCCCTCCTATATTCCTCAGACAAATCAGCACACAGGATATTCAGGATCACCTTATATGGGCAGACCACATGGCTTGTTGAAGACAAAGGAAATTATTACCCACTTCCACACATGCTCAGTATACTGATGACTCATCCAACTATTTGTAATCAGATACTAATTAGCATATGCCATGTGGGGATTTCGGCCTACAAAATTTTGACCATGCTGGAATCCCATCACAAAACATGTAAAGCATCTTTCAATTTGTGATGAAATCCAACACTAAAATAAAGTTGTATTGGACATTACTAAATGTGTGGATGGAGACTTTAAAGCGACACTGTCATGCCGAACTTACCTTTCTTTAATCGATTCCTCTGTTCTCCCTCTCTCAGGATCTGTTGTTCATTTCTTCCTGTCTGCTCTAGTTTTCTTTAAAAGATAAGACAAAGTATGGACTATTTGTCTTATGGAGGTTTCCTACGCCTAACCATCTCTGACCAGCGCAGGAGCAAAGAGTGCGTCATTTCCGGTGGTCAGAGCAATTTTCCCACAATTCTCACCTTTCCTCCGTGTTCCCGCAAAGCCTCCTTTCACTTTTCCCGAACGTCCTGTCATTTAGATAGAATTACGGCAAAACTAACACATTTCGTCCTAACAGAATGAGAACAGTTTCTCCATTTGTGTTAGGACGCAATTTGGGACTTTGTTCGGATTGGAATTTCATTCGAATAAATTAAACTCTGATCCTATTCGTGCCACTTAGTAGATAACTCCCTAATTCCCACGGTATTAAGGAACTATCTACCAAAAGGCTTAAAGACCTAAATTGGTATTTCAGCCAAATTTACTAATACTAGGTAAAGGTTACTTAGTGTTAGTAAATTCTACCCCTATTCGCTATTCCGCGAGTAGGGGCATGTCTATCGAACAGTGAGCAGCCCGTGCAGCGCCCCGTGCAGCGCGAGTGGGGCTATTAAACTGAAGGGGGGACCTAGCGTTCCTCCCTGGCCCCCACCCCTGAGCGGCGGGTGGGGGCCCTAAATAACAATGAGGGGGGGGACTTATTGTCCTCCCCCCCTGCCCTCACCCCTGAGTGGTGGATGGGGGCCCTGAAATAAAATGTTACTGCCCCCGCAAGGTGACTAGAGGTCCCCAAGCCTCTAGTCACCCCCCACCCAAAACAAAAATTAATAAACCCCTACCTACCCTCTCACCCTAAAAATAGTGATGGGGGAATAAAAGAACTAAATAACTGTAAAAAAATAAAACTTACCATTTAATGTCTACTTTTTTCTAAAATCTTTATTTTTCAGCCCACAAAAAGGCCAAATAAAGATCCAAAATACCCGCTGAACTTGTAAAAAAATTAAATAAAAAACCAGAGCGCAAAACAAATCCGCCGATAAAGAAAAAATCTGATGCTAAGCCAACCAATCAGAGTGCTCTGACAGGTAAATGAAGAGACTGACAGGTAAGTCTCTACATTTACCTATCACGGCACTCTGATTGGTTTGCTTGAAATCCAACCAATCAGAGTGCTCTGTGTCATTTTACACAGCGTGGGAAAGTTATTTGGAACTTTCCCACACTGTGTAAAATGACAGAGCACTCTGAATTTTTTTATGAGTCATGGGGAGAGAGGGAGGGTATGGGACAAATGAAGAGGGAGAGAGGGAAGAATGGGACACATGGAGAGACAGAGAGAGGGTATGGGACACATGGAAGGGAATGGAGGGGGGGAGGGAGGAATGGGACACATGGAGGGAAGGGGGGAGAGAGGGAGGGTATGGGACACATGGAGGGGAGGGGGGAGAAGGAGGAATGGGACACATGGAGGGAAGGGGGAAGAGAGGGAAAATGGGACACATGGAGGGGCTAAGGGGAGGAGGGTATGGGAGACATGGAGGGGCTGAGGGGGGAGAGGGAATGGGACAAATGGAGGGGCTTTGGGGTCAAGGGAATGAGACACATAGGGGGGGCCTGGGCGCGGTAATGAGACACATGCAGGAGCTAGCTGGAGGGCAGGGGAATGTTCGCACTGGAGCCCGGTGGATTCTAGTTACGCCTCTGTGTATATAAACGTATATACTGAGTGTGGTGGATTATGTCACTGCGCCATTTAGTGGAGCAGTTGCCAGTGAACTTCATATTTGTAACCTTTACATTCGTGTCGATGATATAGAAGTAAGTTGAAGTAAAACACAGTAAATACATAGAAATGCATTGATAATAAAATTCCATTTATGCATTTGCTACCAATTTAGATAGAACAATATGTAAATTAAATGTTATTCTTTATAAAGTTTCATGAAAGGTATGATATATATCACCAGCTCTGACATAAAATATAATTCTAGTATGCTATATTAAAATAATTCAGTCCTCAATGTAGATAAATTACTTTGTCACTTGGAAAAGAGTGAGCAAATTTTGTTAAAAAGCACAAATTACAATAACGCACAAGAATATATTTTGAAGGATTATAGAATGAACACCAAACAAATGCAAAAACCACACATTCACAAAGCAAATATACATTCAACTGCTTTACATTTGTGGGTGGATATTTTGCACATCTTTGATGAGGTTAATAAGCAGTTCAGATAGCATCAGTCAATCTCTTCTGCATGCTACTGCTCTCTCTACTCCCCTATCTATGCCCCCTCTCTCCTCTTTATCTTTCTTAGCAGTGCAGGGGCAATGGGAGACTTGAATATTATTAGATGAGCATATTACAAATTATAATTTCTATAAATGACACTAGCAAGAATAAATTAATGATTTTACATATATGATTTCTCAGATTTTAATAAGTACATTTTGTCTATTGCATGTGCATGTCTATGTGTGTTTTTGCATGTACACACTTAAAACAAGGGTACATGTAGAGATATGTATAATTGTGTGATTGTATTACTGGTTGTGGAACATATTTGCCTACATGCATAATGCATATGTTTTAAAAGAGACACACAATCTGAAAGTCTATTAAAGACAATTACCATGACACAATGAAAAAAAATGTTTAATCATTTTACTACCGAATTCTATCCAAAACATAAATGACATCACATTTATTTATGCAATGGAATGTATGGTGAGCAAAGGACATTAGGGCATAAAATCAAGTTGGTATATTGACTAGAGCTCACAAATACCTAAATACTTTACAATGTACACTACTCAGCTATAAGATTAAAACCACTGACAGATGAAGTGCTTATAGCGTTACAATGGCACCTTTCAAGGCATGAGATATATTGGCCAGTTCTTAAATTTCATTTGTTGGAAGCAATAAAAATGGGCAAGTGAAAATATATGAGTGATTTTGACAAGGCTAGATGACAGGGTCTGAGCATCTCTAAAGCACCAAGTCTTGTGGGGTGTTCTTGGTATGCATTGGTTAGCACCTAACAAAAGTGGTACAAGGAACAACAACCGGTGAACCGGCTCCAGAGTCATGGGCAGGGCCGGTGCAAGGATTTTTGCTGCCCTAGGCAAAATAAAGATTTGCCGCCCCCCACCCGCCCCCCACCAGTCAAGAGATATACAGACACAGTAGGGACTACTTTGTCTCAGTATTTCTCCTACGCCCAGGGCCGGTGCAAAGATTTTTGACGCCCAGGGCAAAATAAAAATTTGCTCTCCCCCCCCGGGACATTGCAATGCCCCACCCATATGATCTGCCATATGAACTAGTGCCATTGCTGCACACAGTGTGTGTTTACATTAAAAAGCCTGCAGGGACAAACTATAGGCACCAGAACAACTTCATTAAGCTGCAGTGGTTCTGGGGACTATAGTGTCGATTTAATGTGAGGTAAATTAGAGATTAGTGTCACTAATAATATACTAGATTGCCTACTTACAATCAGATGAGGATGGTGATGGGCTCTGGCTGCAGTCTGGCTCCACTGGTCTGGTGTAGAACAGGATCTCTGGAGGCTGTTTGTAACTGTGGTCACAAAATTCAATGTTCTGGGAGAACGGGAAGCAGCTCCATTTTTGGGGGCCTCTTACATAGCTCAAGGTCTGGGCCCCAGGGCCTGACGGTGAGTATGCCCATAAAGCCCATCCATAAGTCCACCTACATGTTCCACCCATGAGTTCGCTCACAGGGAGTAGAGTGTGTAGGGGATGTGTTATATGTTACTGTAGAGGATCTAATGTGTGTGCTTACAGAATGTAGTGTATAGGGATACCAGTTTGTGTTGGTGATGCAGTGTTTGTGTGTAGTGGAAGCAGTGTGTTTTTGTGTAAGGGATAGAAAGCAGTGAGTGTTTGTGTATAAGGGATGTATTGTGTGTTTCTTGTTGTGCGTAAGAGATGCATTGTGTGAATCTGTGTTTGTATACATAAGGGATGCAAAGTGTGTCTCTGTGTATGTAAGGGATGCAGTGTGTGTGTCTGTAAGGGGTGCGTTGAGTGTGTGTAAGAGATGCATTGTGTTTCTGTGTGTGTGTAAGAGAAGCAGTGTGTGTTTGCATGTGTGTGTAAGGGATGCATTGTGTGTTTCTGTGTATATGTGCAAAGGATGCATTGTCTTTATGTGTAAGGGTTGCATTGTGTGTTTCTCTGTGTGTAAGGGAAGCATGTTGTGTTTCTGTGTGTATAGGGATGCATTGTGTGTGTGTGTGTGCGTGGTGTGAAAGAGCTCCCTGTCCTGCCCCCTGTCCTATAGAGCTCTCCCTTCCATTCCTTAGAGATCTCCCCTGCCCCTTAGTGGTCTCTCCTCTCCCCCCACCCTTCCCTAGTGGTCTATCCTCCACCCCCCTCCCTTAGTGGTCTCTCCTCACACCCATCCCCTAGTGGTTTCTCCACCGCCCCCTTCCTCCTTTAGTGGTCTCTCCCTCCCCTACGTTCTCATCTCCCACCCCCCATGTTTTCCTCTTCAGGCCCGGACTGGCCATCGGGCACACCAGGCAAATGCCCGGTGGGCCGCGGTGTCCATGGGCCGAGGCCAGCAGGGGAGGTCCCAGGATCTCCCCTGCCGGTCTATGCAGGGCCGGCGCTATCCGAGCGCCGGCCCCGCTGTATTCCATGGAGGGCCGGTGGGGAGATCAAAGCTCTCCCTCACCGGTCCATTTAAATTGACCTGCGGCGGGGGAGGGGGGGGACATAATGCATGCTTAATTTTATTTTCTACCACCCAAACACACACAATCCCTTCTAATATTCACACATAGCACTCTCACACCCATCACACACAGCACTCTCACACCCATCACACACAGCACTCTCACACCTATCACACCCATCACTATCACACACAGCACTCTCACACCTATCACACCCATCACTCTAACACCTATCACATCCATCACTCTCACACCCATCACACACAGCACTCTCACACCCATCACACATAGCACTCTCACACCTATCACACCCAGCACTCTCACACCCATCACACATAGCACTCTCACACCTATCACACCCAGCACTCTCACACCCATCACACATAGCACTCTCACACCTATCACACATAGCACTCTCACACCATCACACAAAGCACTCACATCCATCACACACAGCATCACTCACACCTATCACACCCATCACTCTCACACCCATCACACACAGCACTTTCACACCCATCACACATAGCACTCTCACACCTATCACATCCATCACTCTCACACCCATCACACACAGCACTCTCACACCCATCACACATAGCACTCTCACACCTATCACACCCAGCACTCTCACACCCATCACACATAGCACTCTCACACCTATCACACCCAGCACTCTCACACCATCACACACAGCACTCTCACATCCATCACACACAGCACTTTCACACCCACTCTCACACCTATCACACCCATCACTCTCACACCCATCACACACAGCACTTTCACACCCATCACACATAGCACTCTCACACCCATCACACATAGCACTCTCACACCTATCACACCCAGCACTCTCACACATAGCAATCTCACACCCATCACACACAGCACTCTCACACACATCACTCTCACATACACAGCACCCTCACACACAGCACCCCCACACCCGTCACACACAGCACTCACATACTGCACCCTTCACATACACACTACATCCCCACGGCACCAAACACACACACACACACACACACAATACTTCCGAACATATTTATAATATATATATATATATATATATATATATACACACTACAGCACCCCTCACACACATTACGTTCCTGACACATACTAGATCCCTTACCCAACTCTGGATCATACACGCACACTAGATCCCTTTATACACTCTGAATCCGTTATATACACACACACACACACTAGCTCTCCTACACATTCTGGGTCCTTCAAACACACTAGACTCCTGTATACACACACACTGCACCATCTACACACACACACACACTACATTCCTAAAATACACACTCTAGATCACTTATAAACACACTAGATTCATTGTAAACAAACACATACTACACACCGAAACACACACTATCTACAACCCCTCCAAACACTACGTCACCTATATACCATATATACATCACATTACACCACAAACACAACACGACTAAAACCGACACCACACACCACAATCGGCTCACTCTACCCACATGCAATCCCACAAGCAGGCTCCAAACACATGAATAATACTCTTTCCTGGCCCTTTTGTCTCCGGGTATCCATTTATAGAGACTCCAGAGACAAGTTGCAAGGAAACAGAGTGCAAACATGTTATTAAATTTGCTTGCACTGTGCAGAACAAATACAGGGCTTTTTTTTTTATCATGCTAGAGCTCTTTAGCAGAGTTCTGTGCATGGTCTGCCCTGGAAGAGCATTGAACCAACATGCTCACTTTGAGAGGGGGCGTGTTTGTCATTGGTGAAGTTTGTCCCTTCTTAGTGGGCCGCTGTGATAAAAAAAATGCCCGTGCCGAATTTTTCTCCCAGTCCGGCCCTGCTCCTCTTCTTCTCCCCCAGTGTTCTCCTTTTATTCCCCCCTCCCTTTGTTCTCCTCTTCTTCTCCCCGTTTCTCCTCTTATTTCCTCCCTCCCTGTAATCTTCTTCTTCTCCCCTCCTCCCTCCCTGTAATCTTCTTCTTCTCCCCTCCTCCTTCCCTGTAATAATCTTCTTCTCCCCTCCTCCTTCCCTGTAATCTTCTTCTTCTCCCCTCCTCCTTCCCTGTAATCTTCTTCTTCTCCCCTCCTCCTTCCCTGTAATCTTCTTCTTCTCCCCTCCTCCTTCCCTGTAATCTTCTTCTTCTCCCCTCCTCCTTCCCTGTAATCATCTTCTTCTCCCCTCCTCCTTCCCTGCAATCTTCTTCTTCTCCCCTCCTCCTTCCCTGTAATCTTCTTCTTCTCCCCTCCTCCTTCCCTGTAATAATAATCTCCCCCCCTCCCTGTAATCTTCTCCCCTCCTCCCAATCTTTCTCCTCCTCCCTATACTTCTCTTTCCCTCTATAATCTTTCTCCCCTCCCTATAATCTTCTCTCTCCTCCCTATAATCTTTCTCCCCTCCTATACTCTTTCTCTCCCCCTATAATCTTCTCTCCTCCCTATACTCTTTCTCTCCCCCTCCCCTATACTTTCTCCCCTATACAATCTTCTCCCTCCTCCTATACTTCTCCTCCCTATACTCTTCCCCCATACAATCTTTCTCCTCCCTATACTTCTCTCTCCCTCCCTATACTCCTTTTCTCTCCCCATAATCTTCTCCCCTATAATCTTCTCTTCTCCCCATACTCTTTCCTCCCCTATACTCTCTTTCTCCCCTCTATAATCTTTCTCTCCCCTATAATCTTTCCTCTCCCCTATAATTTTTCTCTCCCCTATAATCTTCTCCCCCCATACTCTTCTTCTCCCCATACTTTCTCCCCCTCCCTTTCTCTCTCCTCCCTATACTCCTTCTCTCCCCCTATACTTTCTCCCCTGTACTTTCTCTCCCCTATAATCTTCTTCCCCCTATAGCAATCTTCTCCACTTCTTTCTCCCCCCTATACTCTTCTCTCCCTCTCCTATACTCTTCTCCCCCATAATCTTCTCTCCTCCCCTATAATCTTCTCTCCCCTACCCTATAATCTTCTCTCCCCCTATAATCTTCTCTCCCCTATACTTTCTCTCCTCCCCTGTACTCTTTTCTCCCCCCTATAATCTTCTGTCCCCCTATACTTTCTCTTCCCCTATAATCTTTTCCTATACTTTTCTCCTCCCTATAATTTTCTCTCCCCTTTAATCTTCTCTCCCTCCCTATATAATACTCTTTCCCCTCCTCTATAGTCATTCTCTCTCATTTCTTTAAGGTGGAGCCGAAGCTCTTCCGTTTCAGACTGCCGACTGACAGGAAGTGCACACTGAGTGTGCACTTCCTGTCAGTCCGGCTGGGTCGCGGACCGGAAAGGAGCTCTGCCGCGCTACAGCAGGGCAGGGGAGGTGAGGCAGTGCAGCAGCCGTCTGAGTGCTCTCTATAGAGCGCTCAGGCGGCTGCGGCATTTAAAGGGCCGGCGATGGGGGCGCAGGGACCCCCCTCATATGGCTGTCTAGTTCGCCTTATAGGAAGCGCCGGCCCTGGCCACAGACAGACCTCTACCCCCTCTCCCTCCATGTCCCCCCTCCTTTTCTCTCTCTCCCCCCCTCCCACCTCACTCTGATCTTCACACAAGATATTGATTGACAACCATCTGGTGCCTATTTTCTAACACACCCGTATCTTATCTGCACCATGTCGCTTTAACCCCTCTATCACAATTCAACTTTGAATTGTATGTGTCGTCAGAAATGCTTAAGACTTGAGAAAGGGAGGTTCTCCCGAAAGCTTTTCATTAATAAAAATCTGTTAGTCCAATAAAAAAGGTATTACAAGATACAAATTTGATCTTTTTTACATCTAAATCACTGGACTACTACGGCTACAATCTCTACTTTAATACTTTAAAATACACTATAGTCACCAGAACAACTACAGCTTAATGTAGTTGTTATAGTGAGTATAATAGCTCTTCTCTGAAAAGGCAGTGTTTACATTGCCCCTAGGGACACCTCCAAGTGGCCACTTGTCAGATGGCCACTGGAGGTGCTTCCTGGCTCAGTGCTGCACAGTAGGCAGCAGTGCCATTCAGCATCTCCACGCTCTGCATGGGAACGCTGAATTTTTCTCATAGAGGTGCATTGATTGAATGCATTTCTATGAGGAGGTGCTGATTGGCAAAAACGGGGCGTTTGGCCATGCCGATTTTAGCCAATCCAAAGCTTTCCCATGGATTGGCTAATCATTGTCAATTTTTTTGTCACCAAGGGGGTGGGGCAGCACCGTTGGACCCATGGAGAGCTGGAAATAAGGTGAGTTTACATTTTTATAAATGTTTACATTTCACCTAAATGGTGGGTTTAACACTATATGGTCAGGAATACATGTTTGTGTTCCTGACCCTATAGTGTTCCTTTAACCATATAAGTTATGAATTGAAAAGAAGAAACCATAATAATCAATTAATAAAATATGCTTTATTATACAAATAAACTATATATCATATACAATCAAAAATTTTGTATATACACACACACATCGAAAAATCTAATTCACAATTTAGAAAATTTACACTGTGCATTGAAAAGCTGTTCCCTTTCAATATATGTTTATTTTACATATACACAAGAGCCGTTATCTTTATAATAAATAAATATATATTTTGTTAGGTGCACTTTAGGAATGAAAATGTTGCTCAGAGTGCTTTGTTAATGAACAATACATCTCTTAGGAAAAAATGAAACTAAGGTTATGCATTTATAGAAACATAGAATGTGATAGCAGATAAACTTGTACAATTTTGAAAATTAGGTCATGTAATTCAATAAGGCCAACAGACCTCATGACACACAGTGCCAGGATAAATACCACACATGTTTGATTTTGTAGTTAGTACTAGTAAAATAGTTATTTTAAACATTCGTGACACCAATTACAAAGTGGCTGACAAAGCACATGACTAACTAGTACTACTAACCAGTAGAGAGGATAACAAGCCTAAAAGCATGGATGCAGCACATGCATAGAATGATATTGGATATGATAAAGGACATTCAAAGATTTAGATTTTAAATTATATAGTGGGGATTTTTGGTCAATCATAAAAACCAACATGGCTGGCAGACCATATGATATATAGGCTTCACAATACAAATTGCAGAGCACACCATAACTTATCACCACGTTGTTGTAAAGAATTTTTGATTGTGAAGTTTTTTACAAATGCACTGTAATATCAGTTAAGATTTCAATACAGCTGCCAGTCAAACCACATAACTAATTGACCTTTACAGGTGAAACGAGCATAAGAGCATGCACACAGCAAGTGCATAAAACTAGCATACAACGTATTATACATTTTACATGAGCGTCAAAGTAAAAAATGACCTTTGTGACCTTGTACCCCTATGTGACCTATGGCATGGTTATTGCATAATCAAATTTCTTTAACAATAAATGTTATAGTTCAGTAGTGAAATATATGCACCTTCATGCAATTGGTGTTAATATGTGTGCCAAATTTCACATTGTCCTAACAACTGATTTTCAGCTTAAAATGTTCTTGCATGAAGAGTTTCAAATAACATTTCTTGCATGACTATGTCACAACAACATGACCATGCACAGCAATATGTAAATCTGTAGCACAAATGGTTCTGGAAAAGCAGATGTTTTATGGGACCTATGACTATTTGGTTGCAAAGGATATAGAGCACTATAGGACTCTAAAAGAAAATAAAAACAAACAAAAAGGGGGAGTGCATGGGCACTTTTCATTTAATTTACTGGGACCTCCGGTCACGAGGCCCTCGTCTCCGCCGGTGGCTGCCTTCTCTGGTCCCTGGACGACTCATCAAGGATGGTCCTGGTGGGTAGGAGGATATCGGTTCGGACTCCGATGATCCAGACGATGGAGAAACATGGCGCACGATTTCATCAATAATGGAAACTCTCATGTGCTCCATCGCCTGGCGCTGCTCTTTGCTGACCCGGGACACCACACGGTTCTTTTCAGCCGACAAGATGATGGCCCAGGTCTGCCTCATTATGGCCCTGGTCTGCCTCCTTATGGCCCGAACCATATCCTCCATCAGCCGCATGGATCCTCCTGGGCCAGGTGATGACTCCGACTGAAGAGGTGGCAGTGGCTGGACAGGTGGTGGTGTGATTGGTGGCTCTTGTGCCGTTACACTGTGGACAGTCTCAAAGACAGACCCTGGGCCCATTTCCTCCTCCAGGGAGCAGGCAATAGATTCTGAGGACAGCGCCGCCTCAATCACACTGTCCTCATGTGATGGGAGGACATGTAACTGAAGCGAGCTGCCCTCTTCGCCTCTCCCAACAGACTGCATTGGACCTGAAATAGACACAAGATAGGCAATGTTATTAATATGCAAACAAATTGATTTGTGGACATGTTGTAGACATTACTACATGTGGCTGTGTCACTACTATCTTTTTAATAATCTATAGTGTATTTTTTTTAATGTAAAAAGAATAGTGTTACTCTAGGAAATATTGAAACTTCTATCTAAGGCGGATTTATAGCAATGCTAATCATTGCTAATTGTGCTACCAGTTAAAGGAAAACTATAGCGTTAGGAATACAAATTTGTATTCCTAATGCTATCGAGCCCTAGTCACCGTTTATAAATTAACTATTTATTTGCTTACCTAATCCAGCGCCGGGCTCCCTCTGCACTGGTGACCTCTCCATCGACGTCAGCTTCCGAGTGGAGCCGAAAGCGCATGTGCCGCCAGAAAAGTGTGATCACTTTTTTTTTTCTCCATGTAAATCGCAGAAGCGGCCTCTAGTGGCTGTCAAGCAGACAGCCCCTGGAGGCTAGATTAAGCCTGCAGTGTAAACAAAGCAGTTTCTCAGAAACATGTTTTAAGCTGCAGGGTTAAGACTAGGGGGACCTGCACCCAGACCACTTCATTGAGCTGAAGTGGTCTGGCTGCCTACAGTGGTCATTTTAGGAGATAAAAACTGTATCTGGTTAAAAATATACATTAACTCTGCTGTATAATATCTATGTATGCACTTGTATGATATTTTCTGTATATACAAGCACAACATTAATGCATTTATAATTGTACTGTGATCTTAGTACTACCTGAGAATGTATAATTGTCTGATAACTAGTGTTAGAGCTGATTTGAGAGTGTGTGTGTGTGTGTGTGTGTGTGTGCGAAGATAGATTCGGATTATGAACTACTTTAAAGTGTTTTATATGGTAAGAACTCATCACTGTGTGTAATGCATAGGTAATAATGGCGTGTCATGTTTAGATGCAGTTTCTACTTACGTGGAGGAGAAATGGGCCCAGGTCGCCTTTCAGAGGGTGTCCCTTGTGGGATACGGAAGTCTGTTAAAGATGGATGAAAAGTGCACATAAGTTTTTAAGGTATCCAATAATTAAAATAAAAATAATTTTGCGCATCAATATTCCAATAGTAATTTTGTATATGCCATTTTGGGATTTCAGCAGATATTTGACCTTTTGTGAGTAAATCTTAGACTAATCTGGCTATTGAATTGTCTACTGGAGGTAAAGGGAGACTTGGGAGTGAAGTGAAAAAGCAATTCTATCAGTTCTTTAAGCAAATTCTGCATAGATTGACTGGATTAGCAAGAAAGGCATTGTTTAACGAGTTAATCCAACCATCATGACAACTCCAGTGATTTGAAGTGGTCATGGTGTCTGGAGTTTGCATTTACAGAGTCTCGCTGGGAAGCGCTGCACATACAGAGATTAAGCCCTTTACTCCCAAAGGTGTAACTCTACCACTGCTATGGGAGAGAGCGGAAATATAAAGTGGGGGATTAAAGAGAAATCTGTTTGGAGAACATTTCTGTCAAACATGGACACAGTATTCAGGATATGAAGTGTTTGGCACTCTTTTTGGGGGATCGTTCAGCACCCAGAGGGAGAGAAAAATATGGGAGGTCAAGCCAATATGCCAGTTTAAGGCCTTAAGAGAGACAGTGAATTTATTTCACAATATAACTTTACTAATTAATAATCTTTCTACAAACCCTGGATTACTCCAGTGAACTGATTTCAAATGGCAAACATTTGACACTTTCCTGTATCTGGCATGTGTCTAATTGTTTTATTGTCCCCCTAACCAGGGAGTGGAGTGATCAGCAATGCTCTGACCAAACTGATTTTATCTGTTGGATTTCTGTAGAACTGGCTAATTTACTGCAGAGAACATTCTTTAATACCCTGTCTTTCATGCCTGCCCCTCCCCCTTCCTTGTTTTCTCTCTCAAAGTCGTTAACTATTAGGAATTGTGTTTTAGTGATATAATTTTAACTCTACTTGTTTCCTGTTTTTCAACGGCTAACACGGTACTATTTGAACTATTTTGCTCACCAGCTCGCAGCTGCACAGTTGGCTCTTCCGTATCCACAGCACCAAGACTCGGGACAGCCTCTGAAAGGAGCCCGTCTTTGAGACGAGTCTGCCACTCATTGAATCCCACAGCGGACTGCGACATCTTTTTCACTGGCAATCATAGTACCTGTAAAAAACAGCATTAGTTATTAAGTACATAAGAATTTGACAAAACGTTAATAACCTCTTATTAAAAATATGATGGCTTGCTTCCACTATCAGGTTAGCCTTCACACTTACTGGGGAGTATAAGATTAAATAATAATCTGGGTAGAATTTTTCAATAACATTTCTGTGGCGAAACCGGCCTCGCCACGTGTCCTCGGAGGGGGCTGCTTGCCCGCCTCTTGCCTTTGGACTATGGACCAGACTTTATGTGAATGTGTTAACCCAGATAGCTATGCCATGGAGCCCATTCGTGTAGTTAAAGACTTCGGCTCCATGGCAATTGAACTGTGTGAATAGGATCTGAGCGCTATTCGGTAGTTTTGTGCACTCAGATCCCAGCTATCTGGGGATATGTGACATGTCTGTGTTTTATGTATAAAATGTGACTTTGTGTATTTTATAATATTTTAATGCTCTGTGCTCACCATGTGAGTCTTGTGTCTGTCCTGGGAGATAATTGAATTACTTCTCAATTCAATCTCCAGGATAGAAGATTCTGAAACTGGTTTGAGCCGGAAAGCCATGCTTCATTTAGTCACAAAGGACTTTCCCTTAACTTTTGAACCCCTGGTCTGATTCGTGACATTTTTTAATATGTTGTTCCCCTGAATGGATTGATTATGAAAATGTTTGTTTTATGTTTGTGACATGTATATTTTAGAAGTTATAAATATTGTGTAAAAACTGTATTCCTCTGCCGGTGATAATGAGATTACCCATTGTGTTCAGTAATCATATCGCAGGCAGAGGGGAGGATTTTGTGTGGGAGTGTCTGGGTGTATTGTACGGATTGATTGGTTGTTTTGTAACGCCCTGTGGGCTGTACTATGTTTGTGGATTGGGAATAAAAGAGACTGTATGTGACAGTACAAAACTTCCTGTTTTAACCCTCAAAGTGAAGTGTCGTCTCATTATTGGGGGAAGGATTTATTGTATGCTGTTCCAGTTTGACTGCTAGGAGGGTAAACCTATTCGTATGGTTTCCTATTCAACTGTCTACAGCATTCATATGCTTGAGAGCATTCATATGCTCCTACGGTTCGGTGGTTTTGGTGTCTGCTGCAGTGCTTGGAGTCCTCAGGAAGCGCTAGGAGCATCCTTCAACGGAGGTACCCAGTCGGGGTGCCAGGCGATCCGTTACAATTTATTTTTAAAAAGTCTAGGTTTTTAAAGACTGACATTAGAAGTTGCATTGAGAACGGAAACAAAGATACAAAGAGCATGTTTATTCTACATTAAACCTAGGCAGACACTAATTTACATTTACATTTGGAGAGCAAAAAACGGGTCGCAAGAATATTCTGAGAACGGACAGCAGCTAAAATAGCCTGCCCTTCGGTGGGTCCGCAGACACACACACACACACACTGCTGAGTCCATACACACACAGACTGCTGAGTCCGCACACACACAGACAGACTGCTGAGTCCATACACACAGACTGCTGAGTCCATACACACACACACACAGACTGCTGAGTCCATACATACACACACAAGCTTCCTCACTAGCAGACACACACACACACCTGAGCATATCAAGCCTACCTGTCACTGGAACCTTTTGCTGGGGGTCAGACATCCATCTTCCATCCTGTCCAGCAGCAGCAGGGTCTGCTGCTTAACGGTGGGAGGCGGGGCTTATGTGCAGGAGGCGGGGCTTTGTTTGGGGGCGGGGCCTATACCCAGGAGCCTGTCAGTGTTCCCTCCAGCCACAGACAACACCCAGCACCCAAGTCACAGACTGTTACAGCCCAAGGGAATATAATTTTAAGCAGCATATGGCCAGGAAGTTGCCAGCGTTTGGGGGGGCCCAAGAGGGTGCACAACATAATGTGGGGGGGGGGTCCATGGCCCCCTCTGGCCCCCCTAGCGACGCCACTGAACAGTGGTCACAGACATGTTGCATAAACAATAGAATGTTGTGCCAAACCCACAAAAATGACCAGAGGATGCCTACTACTTCGCCTCTAATTTCTTATTTCCAACACCCAGGTTACTTAGCTATATAAAAATACTTGTCTCTATTCCAATCTACCAAATATGTAGAGTAGCCTTGTACATGGCGAGAAAACCACTTTTCTGGATGACTGAATTTCGGCCGTATGTTAGTTCAGCTTTGCAGAATTTCAGTACCTAAAAATCGATTCAAGAACCAAAAGAGTGAGAAGAGTACTGCAAAATATATACATTATATTATATATATTTAGCAGTAGATTGATTAAAGAATGTTCTGCAACTTAGTTCACAGTTCAAGTGGAAAAAAGTAACCAATATAGAGTGAAAGAGAGGAGCAATAAATTTATTTTTTATAATTTATTTAAAATGTATGTAATGTAGGGGGGCAGAGCCGAGAGCTGGACCTGAATGGTCGTACCATCACAGAGCTCCGAGCAATTGACGCATAATCTATGCCAACCCGAGACCCTAATGAGCCATCGGATGACTCAAATACCCACGTGGGCACCCCCTGAGAACAAGCCACAAGCGGATGCCTTTTCTGTTACCGCAAACGGGTAAGAAGACCCAACGGAGAACTAGGGCCTACCTGGCGTTCCAAACCTTGAGGTTCGAGTCAGAGATCAGGGCACAGGGTACACGCAACAACACCCGCCTACTGACTGACCCCACAGAACCGGAGAGGCACACTATGGGCCGAAGGACCCAAAAGCCGCCACCAACCACCAGCAGAGACATACAAGACATAGGTGACCTGCTACAGCGACCGATGGCGCCCAAGATGGCGACCCCGCTGGAACGCACACTGGGCCCTCCAGAGGAAGGTGAGCAGACTGGAGCTGTACCAGAGCCATCTACCACTCTACCAACCAAAGGGGTACCGGCAAATCGAGACAAACTCACCCCGGCTGCCAAACAAGACATAGCTGTCCTCCTCATGGAGATGAGACAAATGCATGCAGCGGATCTTGATCTAATCAGGACTGAAATACAGGTGGTGACCGCACGCACACAGGCCTCAGAAGAGGATATCATAGACCTGAAGCGGGAGGTGAAGGGGCTAAAGGACACTTTTTACCCTATGCAAGCGTTGCAGTCCACCGTTACTATGAGAGTAGACTTAGCAGAGGACCGCAACAGACGAGCCAAGATAAAAATAAGGGGGATCCCAGACAGCATGGACTCCACTGAACTGCCCCACTACCTCAGACGCCTCATGGCCACACTCTTACCACCCGCATGTCAGGATTACTGTTTGATCCAGCACGTAGAACTGTACAGCACGAATGACAAATAAGTAACGTATTACCGGTCCTTAGAATGGCCGGATTTAACGTACAAAGAATAGTAAAAAAAAATACTAGCCGAGGTCAGGGAACACAGAAAGGGACACAGCGATGAGAAAAGCCAGGAGTCAGGATACCAGAATATAGAGAAGTCAATAAACAAAGCTAAAGTCAAAAACCAGGTAGAAAACTATAAACAGAAACGCGCTCTCGGACAACCACAAGGGAAACCACGACAGGGCACTGAGCAGGCTGAGAACTGGGCCTAAATACCCCTCCTTTCTTTCTGATAGGCTGTAACCGGCCTTTGACCCCAAAGTCAGTTACCAGGTTTCATTTGCATAATTGCTGCTCAGCATTAACCCCTTCTGTGGATTAGGTTGCTGCTCGGCACAACTTTTCCTGTGTGGACAGTAAATGTCATTAACCACATTTCTATAAGCGGATGAATATGTGACACCGCACAAGCTAAAAAGTTTGCATTAGACAGCTGTTTTCGGGTCCGGAAAGCCAGACAAGCACCGACCGACGCCCCTTAAGATGTCATCATCAAGTGCCATACCATGGCAGACAAAATCAGGCTCCTTGCGGCAGTCCGGGGAAAGACCCCGCTCACATTCGAAGCATCCCATGTTACCTTTTACCAGGACTTAAATCGCAACATGTTAATGTGGCGCAGGTCCTCGGCCCGGTCACAAGCCAGCTGCGTGAAGCAAAGATAGACTACAAATGGACTCTACCAAGGTATCTGACAGTGACCAAGGAGTGAGCCATACTCGGCCTCTCCTCGCTACAAGAAGCCGAACCATTCCTGCGGGCACTGGGGATCCCAACACGAGCCCCACCAAGGGAGACCCCCACGACATTGCATACTTGGGACCCAGAGAGAACAACTCCTTTCACTCCCAGAAATACGGAGAGGCGTGGAGCTCTGACCTCTCACCGAAGCAAGCATAATATGACCTACTTTTTATGATTCCCTCTATATTACTCTCCTTTCTTATGTTTACTTATGTTTCCTTTGCAAGTTCCGACTCACAGTTGAGCCAAATGTTAACCTGGGCATAGAGACAATACCCTCAGGGGCTACCACATTATCATTGGAAACCCTGGCCCTCCACAGGGGCTAAGCACCCCCTCCTTCCCCCGAGACTCCAGGGTAAGGGGTCAACATGCAACCTACCTGATGCACACACCCGAAAGTGCCCAAGGGGCGATAAACGCCCATCTGCAAGTCAGTAAGGACCTGCCGACACTCCACAGCCTTAACTATAACACTAACAGACGAGACCCCAACTAAACTAAGACAATCACAAGCATAGTTGGCATCACTACAGGCTACATAAGGTGTCACACACGCATAATCCACGAATGACAACCCACTGCCACAACTGATGCCTACCTACCTACTACATCACTAGGCATTCCTGGTCCCTGTTTAATTTCTAACTATAGCGCAGCACGCATCATTCAGGACCGTCTGTGACACAAACGTCAACCACGCATGAAAAAATAAAGAATTTTTAAAAATAAATGTATGTAATGTAAAAGTGGTCTCCTTTAAAGTACTAATTCATTAAATATATTTATCCAGTCCTGATAGATAAGAGTTGTGATCTGTTTCCACTTAAATGGTAAGAGTGATTTTACTGCTATCAGTAGGTGTAGAAGGTAAGAATGTTTATTAGGCCTGAGTAGGTAACTGAAAGTAGAGTAGTAATAAGGGGGAATTCATTTATTTCAGTATTCGACCAATAAGGCACAACTCCTCCATATATGTAGTAACTATTCTTTCCCCTAACACCAACAGAGAGAGATATTGTTTATTCAAGTTGGTGGAGGCTCAGGGGAGTAAAATACCATCTGAATAAGAATTTATAGTTGCATTCTTTGAATGTTATACTCAGTGATATTGAATAATTGTACGAGAAGAGTTTAACCATTGATTTGCTATGAGAGAAACTATCCTAAGTCAGTTAGTTTCCCATTTAACAACAAATGGCGAGGAATTGTATTTTTATTGAGTAGTGGATTAGAGTGGACAATAATCCAGGTAAAGGAGCTGTCAAAGTGCACTGACTTTCAAAATTTGTGACAGGGGCTCCACCGTGTCAATTGTTTGGTTGTGCTAGTATCTGGTGTTTCAATTGCATGTGGTAGAACCAATTAAATGTCGGTGGCCACTAGATCCCTGGAGCGGGGAGAAGTGGGACCAAGTCTCGTCCCCGAATTAAATAACTAAGTTGGAGGTATGAGTGGGAGTATAGAGACCCCCTAGAGAGAGATGATGAAGCTTGAGGAATGTAAGCCATAATTTCAGAGTTACCTAACTTCCATGGCAATGTGTAACTTGGGACAGTGAGGAAATCTGCCTCTATCTTCACCGAGGTTTTGTCATTTTAAAGGCGACTCCAGTGCACCAACCTGGCAAGAGTACCTAACACACAACAATGGTGGAAATCATGCATACCAAGTCGGACAGATTCAGAAGAACATATGATAGCATGTATGTACTGTGATAAAGTGAAGGCAGATAGGCCTTTTAACCCCAGAGGGAGTATGTGTAGGATGTGTTGTAGGCAACACAAAATGCTGTTTAGTTATGGGCCCCTGGGGTGGAGCATTTGGAGAGAAGGGTGGGCCAATGCTCCACTCCACAGTTTAGTGGTTTTCTGGGGAGACATAGATCCAGGCCAGGGTTTTTTGGACCGTCTCCAACCCACTGCTCAGGTGCAGTTAATGAGCTATTGCAGTGGTAATAAGCCCCTCCCTGCTAGGCAGGTAAAAGAGAGGGATTGCTGGCTTCCTCCCAGGAAGCAGGTAGGAGAGAGAGGCTGTTCTCTCCAGATAGTCAAGGAGACTAAGCACTTGGAGTGCAGAAAGGAAGCAGTCAGGGCAAGACTGGCTTGGAGCACTAGGAGTGCAGAAAGGAAAGCAGTCAGGGCAAGGCTGGCTTGGAGCACTGGGAGTGCAGAAAGCAAAGCAGTCAGGGCAAGGCTGGCTTGGAGCACTGGGAGTGCAGAAAGGAAAGCAACAGGTTAGATAGCAGAGCGTTGCTCTCTAATAAGGTTGGTGCAAGATTTTGTTTGGTTTCTATGAGTGGAAACAGAGAGCTGAAAACCCTGAAGCAGTAAGGCTGTTTATGTTTATGTTGGGAAATGGACAAGCCATCCAACCCAGTTAGCTGATTATTTTGTTTAGTTAGTGCTCAGAAGAGCAAGGCTTTTGTTTGATATATTTTTGTTACCTTTATACCTTACTGTGCATTTATTTTGGAACCTCAATAAAAGAGCAAGTCAGTTTATCTCATCCAGCGTGTGAAGTGTCTCTAAAGCCTGAAAAGACTGTGTGTAACACCCCAATCCCAGGACAAGGTACCAAGGGAAAGGAGTACTTTTGTCACAGTACGTAGTGGGGAATTGCGATGCAGCCTATAACAAAACTAACCCCATTCAACCCCCCAATAATGACAGACCACTTAGTATGGATGAACAGGCCACAGCATTTATTATCACAAACTAAATTACTGTATAACACATCCATAACTTTATTTATTAAATCTCTTCTTTTTCTGTAACCAAAACGTTAGACATAAATAAGCATAAATTAACATATATACATATATAACTCCACACATTGTGCTATACAGTGACCCAACCGTCCTTGCCAATAAACATACAGTGGTTCCTAATCACCACTTCCTCTCACCCCCCCCCTCGTCATAAAATCATATCTTTCCAATGCCCGCCATCAGCCGACCTTATCCACGCTCGATGGGCACGACACCTCAGGCAACCTAATGTTAACCTTTTGAAGCAGGGGAGGTTGAGAACTTAAAAACTTGTTCATCTCATTCCATATACTTAAACGTAACCCCTCAAACTCAATTGGCAAGGACATACCCCCGCCACAACCACGCTGTTTTACACCTAAAATCAGCGGGGGACCCCATCACAACCAGCCATGGCCTGTTCCACCACTGCTAGCAGTGCCAGATTAACATAGAATAAGTACTGCACCAGGAAATTAAATGACCATTCGTGATCAATCCAATAACACAACATAGTGCAAAATATAAATATATATATATATATATATATATATATATATATAATGTTAGACTCCTTATGTAGCGTAAAACTCACAGGATTTAAAGCCGTCCCAGGCTCTATATAATGTGCAGGAGGGTACCTAAAAAGGCTAAACGATATCCTTGAGGAGAGCAGCACAGGATACAAAGTGCAGACTCCAAAATTTATTGCACAAATAAACAATTAAAACAGGGACAATATGCAGTGTATAAATAGTAAAATATACTAGGCACAAAGCCTAAATAAAACACTGCAGAGGAAACAAGAAAAAATACCAGATACAATCCTTTGATCTAGCAGCAATTGCGTTTCATCTCCAGCCGGAGTCGTCCTCAGTGCACCATCAACATAGGCCTCATCCGACCTCCAGCAAGCGCACCCACCCCCTCGAGATAACTAGGCCACATCCGGCCACACCCCAAGGTGAACTGGAATCCCCCAAGCCAAAACAAGAAACCCACCTCGACCGATTCCCGACTGCAGCGCACCAGGGCACTCACATTGCTGAGCGCACTGCCAACAGGAACAGGTGATAGCCTCAGTCCGGCCCCTGAGAACCTCTGGTAAGAAACAGAATGTGTAACATGTCCAGATTCAAGAGCACCCTCAGATTGAAGAGCACCCCATACAACACCGAACCCATATCAATCCACCCAGAGATGACAAAAACCCCCTGGTACGTCCAAGAGGCGGGACAGCCGACCCCGTACGAGGAGGACCACACCCCCACCATGTAACTGGTGCCAGACCACCGAACCTCCCTTTCTGGGGGGGGGGGACCATAACCGCGGTGAGAAATCCATTTGGAGACCAGCAGGGTGAACCTGAAGGAACCACCACCCTGACTCCCAAAATTCGAGCCCCTGAACCATTGGCGCAGGCACGCCAAGCCTGGCGGCGACCGTAGCCATCCCAAACCAGAATAAATGCCCCTCGAGCTCCCCACCAACTTTCAGGCAATTGATGGAAACCTGCACTGCCTCCGATCAGAACGGAATTTGTCAGGCCATCCTGGGAACCCGTTACACCGTGTTAGGAGCCCAACCATTACCCCGTGCATTCCATCTACCTTAGGAGAAAGCGGAAAAGCCAGGGCACTTCGACCCCTAAACATCCAAGAATCGCACAGATTCCATCGACGCATCAGCCACACCGCAACTGACTTACCCGTCCCAACAACAACAGCAGTCGAGCAGCGAAACCTGAAATAAGTCCGTCCACCAAAACACCCCACCACTTGCCGACAACTGTAACATGAACAGGAAGCCGAGCCCTGCCAATCACAGAAATCACCCCCAGCGCCCTCAACAGACGGAACCAAACATGTAGATGAGCAGTCCACTCCCGGAACCTACAAGGAAACTTCCCCACCCGTCCCGATCACTCCCGCCATACTGGAGTGGGCCCCACGCCGCCTCATAGGGCGACCCACGGACCAGCTTCATCAGACCGTTGGACCAGGCGACCACCTCCACTGCCCTAACATCGACCCCGTGACACCTCTGACCGAAGTATGCCCAATAATGACCAAGACAGAGCGTCGGCCACCACATCGGGAATACCCGGACACAAAAAACCTAAGACCAGCCGCCCTAGATTCAAACAGCACCAAGCCAGGCGCTGCCACCAGAGTAACACTGGGGTAAAGTGTACTGTTACATGACAAGACAGCCCGCACCGCCCCACGATGGTCCCAAAGGAAAACCCCACCTACCTGTTCTAGAGCCGGGCACCCCATGCCTACCATGCCACCAGAAAGGGGAAGCTCCAAGAACCCCAAAGTCCGCCAGAAAACCGATCCTTGCCAGTGTAATGGGCAAGAGTCAGCACACCATTGAGAGCCCAAATTGGCCCAAAACCCCCCAAAACCTACGGATATGGCCTGGGCCACGGAACTCCGAAACTCATAAAACTACTCCAGGAAAAACACTGTTGCGGACATGCTGCACCGACGGCCCCACGCATAAATGACATCGGGAGCAACCTACATGAAGGCACAGAACCACCCAATCCTGACCGTCGGGAACACAACCTGGAAACAATAAACCCGACGGGCGTACCGGCAGCCAGGGCTGCCATCAGAAATTTTGGGGCCCCTGACACAGCTCAAGGTCAGGGCCCCCCGGTGCCTGCACCCGAGTCCGCCCAAAGTGCTGCCCCCTCCCCAGTCCGCCCACAGGAATGCAGTGTCTGCAGGGCCGGTGCAAGGATTTTTGCCGCCCTAGGCAAAAGTAAAGTTTGCCACCCCCCCCATGTGAAATCACAATGCCCCACCCATATGATCTGCCATGTTAACTAACGCCAGTGCTGCAGTGCCGCCGTGTTTACATTAAAAGGCCTGCAGGGACAGGCTATAGACACCAGAACTACTACATTAAGCTGCAGTGGTTCTGGGGACTATAGTGTCCCTTTAATGTGAGGTAAATTAGAGATTAGTGCCACGAATAATATACTAGATTGCCTACTTACAACCAGATGAGGATGATGATGGGCTCTGGCTGCAGTCTGGCTCCACTGGTCTGGTGTAGAACAGGCTCTCTGGAGGCGTTTTGTAACTGTGGTCACAAAAATCAATGTTTTGGGATCAACGGGAAGCAGCTCCATTTTTTTGAGGGCCCTTTACACAGCTCAAGGTCTGGGTCCCAGGGTCCACCTTCATGTTCCACCAATGAGTTTGTTCACAGAGGGTGGAGTGTGTGTGGGGGGGATGTCCTGATGTTTGTAAGGAATGCATTGTGTGAATCTGTGTTTGTATGTGTAAGGGCTGCAAGGTGAGTTTGTGTATGTATGGGATGCAGTGTGTGCATCTGTAAGGGATGCACTGAGTGTGTGTAAGGGGTGCATTGTGTGTTGCTGTGTGTAAGGGATGCATTGCTTGTGTATGTGTGTATGTGTGTAATGCATTGTGTGTTTTTCTGTGTGCAAGGGGTGCATTGTGTGTATGTGTGATGGATGTCAATCTCTCCCCCTCCCCCCGTCAAATTCCTTCTCCCCCTTCCCCCGTCAATTTCCTTCTTCTCCCCCACCCTCCAATTTCCTTCTTCTCCCCCTTTCTCCAATTTCCTTCTTCTCCCCTCTACAATTTCCTTCTTCTCCCCCCCTCCAATTTCCTTCT
>OW240912.1:134892258-134903884 GCA_933207985.1 Pelobates cultripes
GGCACCCCACGATACCTACTCATGGATTGACCTATTTTTGGTGAACCCAGGGCTCGAGTCCTGCAGGAACGCGTGGGAACGGCGTTCCTGCACTTTTTTCACAGCAGGAACGCCGTTCCCCCTGCAGGCACTCAGGGGGCGGCAAAAAATGCCGCCCCCAAATGCCCCCCCTTGTTTCCCCTGTCATGGGGGGCAACCTGATGGATTGCCCCCCGGCGCACGGCTCTCTCCCTGTCACACGCGGAGAGGGAGCTGTGTGCTCTCTGCTCCCTCTCGCCGCGCGGGATGTCTGCTGTTGCTGGGAGCCGGGTTGATGACGTCATATTCCGGCTCCCAGCATCAGCAGACATCCCGCGCGGCGAGAGGGAGCAGAGAGCACACAGCTCCCTCTCCGCGTGTGACAGGGAGAGAGCCGCCCTCACTGCAGCCCCACTGGACCCCAGGGAAAGGTAGGGATGCTGGGTGGGTGGGAAATGTTAATTTTTTTATATTATTATTAATTTGTATATATGTATGTCTGTTTGTGGATGTCTGTTTGTGGATGTGTGGATGTGGATGTCTATTTGTGGATGTCTGTGTATGTGTGGATGTCTGTGTATGTGTGGATGTCTGTGTATGTGTGGATGTCTGTTTGTGGATGTCTGGATGTCTGTTTGTGGATGTCTGGATGTCTGTTTGTGGATGTCTGGATGTCTGTTTGTGGATGTGTGGATGTGTGGATGTCTGTTTGTGGATGTGTGGATGTCTGTTTGTGGATATGTGGATGTCTGTTTGTGGATATGTGGATGTCTGTTTGTGGATGTGTGGATGTCTGTTTGTGGATGTCTGTTTGTGGATGTCTGTGTATGTGTGGATGTCTGTGGATGTCTGTGTATGTGTGGATGTCTGTGTATGTGTGGATGTCTGTGTATGTGTGGATGTCTGTTTGTGGATGTGTGGATGTCTGTTTGTGGATGTCTATTTGTGGATGTCTGTGTATGTGTGGATGTCTGTGTATGTGTGGATGTCTGTGTATGTGTGGATGTGGATGTCTGTTTGTGGATGTGTGGATGTCTGTTTGTGGATGTGTGGATGTGGATGTCTGTTTGTGTGGATGTGTGGATGTCTGTTTGTGGATGTGTGGATGTCTGTTTGTGGATGTGTGGATGTCTGTTTGTGGATGTGTGGATGTCTGTTTGTGGATGTCTGTGTATGTCTGGATGTCTCTTTGTGGATGTCTGTGTATGTCTGGATGTCTGTTTGTGGATGTCTGTGTATGTCTGGATGTCTGTTTGTGGATGTCTGTGTATGTCTGGATGTCTGTTTGTGGATGTGGATGTCTGTTTGTGGATGTGTGGATGTGTGGATGTCTGTTTGTGGATGTGTGGATGTCTGTTTGTGGATGTCTATTTGTGGATGTCCTGTGGATGTGGATGTCTGTTTTGTGGATGTGTGGATGTGTGGATGTGTGGATGTCTGTTTGTGGATGTGTGGATGTCTGTTTGTGGATGTGTGGATGTCTGTTTGTATATGTGTGGATGTCTGTTTGTGGATGTCTGTTTGTGGATGTCTGTTTGTGTATGTGTGGATGTCTGTGGATGTCTGTTTGTGTATATGTGGATGTCTGTTTGTGGATGTGTGGATGTCTGTTTGTGGATATCTGTTTGTGGATGTCTGGATGTGTGGATGTCTGGATGTGTGGATGTCTGTTTGTGGATGTCTGTCTGTGGGTTTGTGGATGTGTGGATGTCTGTTTGTGGATGTCTGTTTGTGGATGTGTGGATGTCTGTTTGTGGATGTCTGTTTGTGGATGTGTGGATGTCTGTTTGCGGATGTGTGGATGTCTGTTTGTGGATGTCTGTTTGTGGATGTCGGTTTGTGGATGTCTGTTTGTGGATGTCTGTTTGTGGATATCTGTTTGTGGGTTTGTGGATGTGTGGATGTCTGTGGATGTGTGGATGTCTGTTTGTGGATGTCTGTTTGTGGATGTCTGTTTGTGGATGTCTGTTTGTGGATGTGTGGATGTCTGTTTGTGGATGTGTGGATGTCTGTTTGTGGATTTGTGGATGTCTGTAGATTTGTGGATGTCTGTTTGTGGATTTGTGGATGTCTGTTTGTGGATTTGTGGATGTCTGTTTGTGGATGTGTGGATGTCTGTTTGTGGATGTCTGTTTGTGGATGTGTGGATGTGTGGATGTCTGTTTGTGGATGTGTGGATGTTTGTGGATGTCTGTTTGTGGATGTCTGTTTGTGGATGTGTGGATGGTTTGTGGATGTCTGTGTGTGGATGTCTGATGTCTGTGTGGATGTCTGTGGATGTGTGGATGTCTGTTTGTGGATGTGTGGATGTCTGTTTGTGGATGTCTGTGGATGTGTGGATGTTTGTGGATGTGTGGATGTCTGGATGTCTGTGGATGTGTGGATGTCTGTTTGTGGATGTCTGTTTGTGGATGTGTGGATGTCTGTTTGTGGATGTCTGTGGATGTGTGGATGTCTGTGTGGATGTGTGGATGTCTGTGGATGTGTGGATGTCTGTTTGTGGATGTCTGTTTGTGGATGTGTGGATGTGTGGATGTGTGGATGTCTGTGGATGTGTGGACGTCTGTTTGTGGACGTCTGGATGTGTGGATGTCTGGATGTGTGGATGTCTGTCTGTGGATGTCTGTCTGTGGATGTCTGTTTGTCTCAGTGTGTGTAGGAGTGTATTTATGTCTGTTAGCGTTTGTACGTGTGTATGTGAGTGTATGTGCTTCTGTTAGTGTATGCATGTGTATGTTTGCAATTGCATGTATGTGCATACGTTATTGTAAGTTTCTGTCAAATAAGTGAGAGTCTGTCATTTAGTGTGTGTGTGACTATTAGTGTGTGTCTCTCTGTCAATGAATGAGTGTGTGTCAGTGAATGTGTGTGTCAAATCAGTGAAGTCTGTGTGTTTGTCATTGAATGTGTGTGTTACTGTCAGTGTGTATCTGCCAGTGTGGGTGTCTGTCAGAGAGTGTGCTTAAAGGCACACTGTAGGCACCCAGACTACTTCAGCTCCTTGAAGTGGTCTGGGTGCAGTGTCCCAGTCCCCTTAAACCTTCTCAGAAACTGCAATAATTACCTGAGGGGTAACTCCAAGTCTAGTGGCTGTCTATCAGACAGCCACTAGAGGGACTTTCGGGTGGTTAGGTGACCAAAAGTCACCTAACTGATGCTGGACGTCCTCACCCTGTGCATGAGGACATCCAGCATCTGCTAAATACCCATAGGATTTTAACCCCTCCAGTGTCGAGTGGGGGAGGGGAGGACATGAGAGGAGGGGGGCACTATACGGAATTATAGTGCCAGGAAAACAACTTTGTTTTCCTGGCACTATAGTATTTCTTTAAAAGGAGCAGGAAAAGGTGGAGTCTAAAGAGGAAGGGGTGGGTTCTTAATCAAGAAGCGGTGCGCCCTTGACATGAAGGAGTGGTAAATTTAGATTAGGGGGGTGCTCTATAGTCATGTCTAGGGCAGCATAAAATTAAAATACACCACTGTGTGTAGTGTAGTGTTGTGTGTGTGCATCATGTGCGCTGGTGTATGTGTGTCGTGTATAGATATATCAGTAATAGTATATATAATATATATATATACAAACAACACAAAAATAAACACTCATACATACAGATATTTAGTGTTTTCTCTGGTGTTCCATTGGATGCTTTGGTGTCAGTCAGATTTGTGTGTCCCTATCTACTTGCTCGAGTTTCCCTCAGCAGTGACTGTTTTCTGGCATTTCTTTCTACTCTGGTAGTGGAACACCCCAGTGGTAGTGCCCAAAGTCTTGTGCAGGTTAGGGACTCCCCCGTGGGTGGGCATAAAAGGGTTAAACCGCCGTTTAGTATCTTCCCCTTCACAGCTACTGTAGACACCAATCCACCGAACCGGAGAATCATATGAATGCGAATGCTGTAAACAGCCGAATAGGAAAAACCATACACGAAATTCAGGAGTTTTGTTCGGATCGGAGTTTTCAATGAATGAATAAACTTGATCGTATTCATGCCCCGAGTAGGCTCCCATTCCCATGGTGTTACGGAGCTATCTACTAAAAGGCTGTTGGGACAAATTTACTAATACTAAGTTAGTAATACTCTGCCCCTACTCGCTATACCGCGAGTAGGGGCATCTCTACTAGACAGTCCTTGGATGCTCACTATTGTAAAAAGACCCCCCCACTACTTTATTAAAGTGCCCCTTAGAAACTATAAAAATAATTGACGGGGGCACAAAGTGTCCCCCGAGCCCCCACTCGTGCAAGAGTGGGGGCCAGTAATCTAAACAGGGGACCTTTTGTCCTCCATCAGCCCCCATCCATTAGCGGCGGGTGTGGGCCCCAAGTAGGGGAGAGGACCCACTGTCCCGCCCCCCCGGCCCCCACCCATGAGCAGCGGGTGGGGGCCCTAAAATACAACATGGGGGAACCTACTGTTCTGTCCTCCTCGTCCCCACCCATGAGCGGCGGGTGGGGGCCTCTGACAATGACATATTGCCCACCCCCCTGGCCCCTACCCAACGAAGTGACAATGCCCTATTGTTCCCCCACCTAGCATGGGTGACAGGAGGGGGCTATGTGTAACAATTACACTAGGATACCCCCTGAAATAAAAGTTAAAAGCCTGCCTACCCCCCCACTCTAAAAATAGTGAGGGGGGAATAAATAATACTAAATTCCATGAAAAAAATAAAAAAATACTTACCACTAGAATTCATCTTTCTTCTAAAACCTTCTTTTTTCAGCCCCCAAAAAGGCCAAATAAAAATCCATAATTCAGTCAAACGTATAGAATTTAAAAAAAACAGAGCGTAAAATAAAAAAAATGCGGGGAAAAAGTAAACCCCGATGCTAAACAAATAAGTAATCTTCACCCAGCGAGGGCACCGTGCAGACTGAGCTCCGAACGCCCTGCAATTTGACTCAGAGTACTCTGATTGGTTGGTTTAAGCCAGCCAGTAAGAGTGCCCTGATAAGTAAATCTCGAGCCTTGCCTGATAGGTAAATCTTGAGCCTTGCAAGTAACCAATCAGAGCAGTAGTCAACTAGTCACCTTGGGGGGTAATTTTTACATTAAGGCCCCACCCGCTGTCCATGGGTGGGAGCTGGGGCGGTGGACTATAGGTCCCCCCCCATTGTCACTTAAGGGTTCACACCCGCCGATCATGGGAGGGGGCCGAGAGGGACGGGACAGTAGGTCCTCCCCCCTATTGTATCTTAGGGTCCCCACCCACCGTGCATGGCTGGGGGGGTGCACCATAGGTTGCCCCTCTGTTGTAACTTAAGGGCGTCGGCATGGCCTCCGTTATTTTGCCGCGGTGGGGCACGCAAGCAAAGCCTGGAGAAAGGGCAGCAGCGAAAAGAGCCTATGGAGCAGTAAAAGGAGTGAAGGAGTGCAGCAGGATAGATCTACCTTTATATATGGGAGGCACCTGGGGCCGGGCAATCAGCTGGGTGTCCTGGCGGTGGTGTGTGTGTCTGTCATGGTGTGTGTGTGTCTGTCTGTGTCATGGTGTGTGTGTGTGTGTCATGGTGTGTCTGTCTGCCTGTCATGGTGTGTGTGTGTCTGTCTGTGTCATGGTGTGTGTGTGACTGTGTCATGCTCTGTCTGTGTCATTTGTGTATGCATCTGTCAAGGTGTATGTGTGTCTTTCATGGTATGTGTGTATCTGTCAAGGTGTGTGTGTGTCTGTCATAGTATGTGTTTGTCTGTCATGGTATATGTGTGTCTGTCAAGGTATGTGTGTGTCTGTCATGGTATTTCTGTGTGTCATGGGGTGTTTCTGTGTGTGTGTGTGTGTCTGTCATGGTATATGTGTGTGTCTGTGTCTGTCATGGTGTATGCAGTGGTGTATCCTGGTTTTGTGCTGCCCTAGGCAGGACAAAACTCAGGCGCCCCCCTCCCCCCGCGCCACCCCCACCCAAACCTTCCCCCGCCCCACCTTCTAAATACACACACACACACAGTCAGACAGATACACACACAAACAGTCAGACACATACACAGACACAAACACAGTCAGACACACAGTCACACACACACACAGTCAGACACAAACACACACACAGTCACACACACACACAGTCAGACACAAACACACACACAGTCAGACACAAACACACACACATACACAAACAGTCAGACACAAACACACACACACTCACAAACACACAAACACAGTCAGACACAGACACACACACACAGTCATCAGATACACACACAGTCAGACACAAACACACACACACACACAGTCAGACACACACACACACACAAACACACAGTCAGAAACAGTCAGACACACACACAGTCAGACACAAACACACACACACACAGTCAGACACACACACACACACACACTCACAAACACAGTCAGACACAGACACACACACACAGTCAGATACACACACGGTCAGACACACACAACACACACACACACACAGTCAGACACAAACACACACACAGTCACACACACACACAGTCAGACACAAACACACACACGGTCGACACAGCACACACACATACACAAACAGTCAGACACAAACACACACACACTCACAAACACACAAACACAGTCAGACACAGACACACACACACAGTCAGATACACACACAGTCAGACACAAACACACACACACACACACACAGTCAGACACACACAGTCAGACACAAACACACACACACACAGTCAGACACAAACACACACACATACACAAACAGTCAGACACAAACACACTCACAAACACAGTCAGACACAGACACACACACACAGTCAGACACACACAGTCAGACACACACAGTCAGACACAAACACACACACACACACACAGTCAGACACAAACACACACAAACAGTCAGACACACACACGGTCACACACACACACACAACTTTTTTTTTTTATTTAAATCCCCCCCCAGCCTCCTTACCTTTGGGAGTGCTGGGGGGGGAGGGAGGTCTCTCTCTCCCTGGTGGTCCAGTGGCTGCCGGTCGGGCTGGGCGGCTATGGCTGCTGTGCGGGAGGCTGGCGAGGGAGCACCTCTTCTGAGATGACTGCTCAGCTCCCTCGTGCGCGTGCTGCAGACTGAGGCTGGGAGCCGGAAGATGACGTCATCTTCCGGCTCCCAGCCTCACTCTGCGGCACGCGTTTTTTGCCGCCCCCTGAAAAATGCCGCCCAAGGCAAATACCTTGTTTTCCTCGCGGCTAATACGTCCCTGGGTGTATGTGTGTGTCTGTGTGTGTTTAAAAATAATGTTTTTACTCAACTTTTTTCCCCGCACGCCATGCTGATATCCCCTCGACAGGCCCTGCCTCTATGGCTGAGATCATCAAGCTTGATGATCTCAGCCAATCCAATGCTTTGCCATAGGATTGGCTGCAAAACGCTACATCAATCAGCATCTCCTCATAGAGATGCATTGAATCAATGTATCTCTATGGGAAACGTTCAGCACCTCCAGAGCATGGAGGCCCTGAATGACACAGGAAGCACCTCTAGTGACCGTCTGAGTGACAGTCACTAGAGGTGTCACTAGGAAGCAATGTAAACACTGCCTTGTCTCTGAAAAGTCATTGTTTACATTGAAAAGCCTGCAGGGACAGGCTATAGACACCAGAACCACTACATTAAGTTGTGTGTGTGTGTGTGCCTGCTGGTGAGTGAGATTGTCTTTAATGTCAATGAGCTTATGTGTATCAGTGAGATTGTTTGTCTATGAGGCTGTGTATCAATGAGCTTGTGTGTGTCAGTGAGATTGTCTGTGTCTGCATGTTAGTATGCTTACTGTATAATTAAATGTTTTACTCTGAAAGGAACAATATTTTAAATTAGAAAAAGCAATATATATATATATATATTTATATCACTCAATCATCTGGGGTGGCAAGACATAGCCTTACATATTACATGCGACAATATATGGCGCAATAACTTATGGGGCTGGCATAGATTGTTTTTCCAGGGCTGCTTTGCATTCCCAGTCTGGGGTCTATTCCTGAAAAAAACGACACCAATTAATTAGCCATGACTTCTTTAACAATATACAAATCAGGGACTTTGCCCACCGAGGGGATGTGACAAAAACAGTAAACCAACCTCTCACTTTCTTTGAAGCTTTGTGACAACAGGGAAAATACAGAAAGTATCTTATTTCTGACATATATGAAAACATCTGCTCCCAGTCATTGGTATGGGGCCCCTGAGATATGTTTAACAATGGGAACATGACCGAGGAGGTGATGTGGCAGGGGATGAGTGGGAGCAAAGTGGGAAGCAGCGGCAAAAGTTTGAGCGTGTGTGATATTGCAAGAAGAAATGTACAAGATTCTATTCAGATCGCACACTACCTTGGTGCAATTACAAAAAATTGTAAAGTTGCTGGAAACTCTGTGAGATGAGTGGGACCTATCTACATATCTGGTGGCCATGTCCTTCTCTAGAGAAGTTGTAGGAGGGGATTAGGGTGTTATTTGGGAAGGTATTTCTCAGATCATTTGAAATAAGGATTATCTACACAGGCTGAGTACTTAAAGGACCACTATAGGCACCCAGACCACGTCAGCTTAATGAAGTGGTCTGGGTGCCAGGTCCATCTAGGGTTAACCCTGCCTGCCTTCAGAGAAATTGCTATGTTTATAATAGGGTTAATCCAGCCTCTAGTGGCTGTCTCATTGACAGCCGCTAGAGGCGCTTCCGCACTTCTCACTGTGATTGTCACAGTGAATGCTTTCCTATGGACCGGATGATGGCGAAAAGGAGGAGGAGAGCCCCCGCGCCGCGGGAGCCCTGCGGGGGAAAACAGGTAAGATTTAACCTCTTCCACCTCCTAGAGCCCGGCGGGAGGGGGGCCCTGAGGGTGGGGGGGACCTAGAGACCCTATAGTGCCAGGAAAACGAGTATGTTTTCCTGGCACTATAGTGGTCCTTTAACAAATTTATTGTAGTTTAAAGATACATTACTGTGAGTACCATTGTTGTGAAGCTCTGTTATGCATTCAGACACCCCATCAATATGGAGTTCCTAGAAAAGAGGGACATTAGGATAGAAAATAGGGACAGAGGGATTTTAGTTCTAAATTGTCCTTCCGAAATATGGATGCTTGGGAGGTAAGTGCCTCTCTTACTTTTAGAACAATATTTACTAAAAAATTGGAAACCAAGTTGCAAAATTCTAGCTTATATAGTTTTGATTTGTCTAGAACTGGTTTGGAGAATTTTCCAAAGTAGCACTTATGTCTGCATTTTGTAATTTAACCATCAATTTGCTACAATTTGTTTTTTTAGTGAATAGACGCCTTAAATGAGAAAACTTGAATTAAATATTACAGAAAATTCAAGTATGACATTATGCAAATAAAAAGTTTTTTATTTTTTTGCAAAACAAATCTCATTCTTGTATTATGTAAACAGTTTTTTTTTGTGTGTGTGTGTGATAATCTAAGATCATTCTGGATCTTTTAGTGCGAGGAGTGTTTTTTTAGTATTGTGATATTCCACCTGTACCAGCATAACATACAGTATTTATACCTGTACTGAAAATACACATGTTTTATGTTTAACTACTGTGTTCTGAGCACACATAGGAACAAAAGCAGTTACATACATGTATGTGTGTATGTATGTATGTTTATATATATATATATATATATATATATATATATATATACTCACATATACACGCACACAGAGAATGAAAAATAAACTGTTTCAACTAGCAGTCAAGGAGAAAGGATATTTAATATTGAATTTTCTTTTTGAAATGTGGAAAGTTTTAGACACAATCCGGCCTGTGTTTAAGTCATTAAAACATCTTTAAGCATTTTCTGGTTTTCGTTTTCTTAGCTGCAGCCCTTTCCTGGAATGTATTTTATTTTTCTTAAAGTCGGTTAAAGAAAAATGCATTTCCAACAGTTTTTTTCTTTTTTACATATATATGTATTTTCTTTTCTTTTTTTTTCTTTTTTTTTGAGCAGGAGAACAGACGCGCCAGTGTTTTACTTATAATCCAGGAATCCATTTTGTCCTTTTATGGAGTTTGAACTTGCTTACAGGATGTATCGAAAGCAGGCTCATCTGCAGAGTGATGAGGTTAAGCGGTTGCTGTGTTAATACCTACATAAAGAATTACGTAGATAATGAAGAGCATTTTGCACAAGTTTATACAAATCACAAGAGACATGTCACTTTTTTTGAGAATGAAAACGTTGCAAGCTTACAGTAAAAACAAGGGAACAATGTACAACTGGAAATATGTGTGAGAAAAGCAGTGTTAAAATAAGCCTGCAAGATGTTTGTAGCCATTTCTCACATACATACTGACAATGTTTACAATGTAGACCTTTCAATTCTCACCCTTAATAGTTACTCCCTAAAGGAATATGTATATAGGCTTTGTCAAGGAACTGCCTGTTAAACGTCAGCTGATAAAGTCTGAGGTGCGCTTAGTGAAATTATATCTGCCACATTTTATTCTGACAGGGTCCACATCTGTAAACATAGCTTAAAGGGGAACTGTCATTTCTCTGGAAATAACAACACCGAGTACAGCATTGAAAATCGTCTATAACTTGTGATAACTTAAAAAAAAAAAAAAATTTAAAAAGCTATATTTCCTTTTAACATTTCCTTTTACCATTTATATTAAAGATTGGCATCAAGACCGAGTCAAGTCCAGGCACAGCCAGGGCACACAATGCAAATGAGGAGGAGAAATAGAAACATTGTTTCATATTTCCTCTTTGTTGTATACTTTCTCTGTGCTCACTGCCTCATGACCGAGCTTATGCCAATAATTGACAGGAAGCTAAGATGGACACCGTGTTGATGTATATTAATTTCTACATTTAATCAAATTGCATGTTTGTCAGCTGCAGAGGATGAGTAAATACAATAATTGCACCACCAACTAGTTAATAGGTTGCTATAGGTAGCTATAGGTTATAAAAAACAAACAAACAAAAAAACACAACCACAAACTCAATCATTTTTATAATTCGATTTACATCGGCACAATTTACCTTGATACATGATGCCATGCATACTATCGAAGAAATGCCTATGTACACAAACACTTATATGGCATTCTCAAAGAACCTTCTTGGGACAATATTATACCTACCTCTCTATCCCCAGCATTTACTGGGTTAGAAAAAGGAGAACTGTTGCAATCAGAATTGAGATTGTTGCCCTTTAACTACTTTCTAAAGGCACTGCCTAGTGATTAACATATAAAAAAAGCAACAACAAAAAAAGCACAAGACATTAACTACAGCTAGTAATAACAGTAATAATGAAACCCCAGTGTGTTTGTGAGAAGTCTAGGCCTAATTGTCTATTAGACTCAGTAACAATCTGTGCCTACAATAAAATTAAATGCAAAACATTCTTGTTGAGTTTCTAATATCAAGTGTTAACCCCAGACATTTCCTTGGAATTTTTTTTCCTATCCTGTGCTGGATGTCAGCTCTCATAAAGTCATGCTTTGTTTTGAGATGTAGGTTGTATAATGTATCTGATTGGGATCAGTCTCCGTGCACTGTTTACACAATGCATATTTTCCTTGCGTTTGTTGGTGCTGTCACTCTTTCGCTTAACTCTCCGAGAGTCATGTTACCTCTCTCTCTTTCTCTCTTTG
>OW240912.1:134914857-134937275 GCA_933207985.1 Pelobates cultripes
GTCAAATAGAACCGTCAAATACTGTGGTTACATCGCACTTTAAAAAATTCTAATTTAAACCATCTGTTAGTTTGGTGGGTGAACGCAAAGAATGAGGAGAGCATCAAATAAGGGACGTGGCCCTGGTCGTGGAGCTGCTGGTGTTGGTGGAGCTCCTGTTGCAGGGAGAGGACGTGGTTTGCACGCTGTGCAATCAGAGCCTGAAGCGAGGCGTTCTAAACATGAGAACAACCTGCATGACGAGGCATCTACATGCAAAGCACGAGTTGCAGTGGAGTAAGCACCTCAAAAACCAAGAAAGACAGTGGCACCTGACACCCCGCAAACAGAGGATGTGGCAGCAATGCCACCACGTCCGCCACCGTCCCCAAGCATCTCCACACTGTCCCATGGAAGCATTCAGGTATCCATCTCCCAAACACTAGAGAGAAAGAGCCATCCCTTCCCTGCACAACCAACTGGCGGACAAAATCAGGTGTGCACTGCTCAACGCTATCTGTGGCAAGGTCCACATAACCACTGATACGTGGACCAGTAAGCATGGGCAGGGACACTATATCTCCCTAACTGCACACTGTTCAAATATAGTGGCGGCTGGGCCCGAGGCGGATAGCAGTTAGGCACATGTCCTTCCGCCACAGAGGATTGCCTCCTCCTCCTACTCTGCTTCCTCCTCCGCTTCCTCCTCCTCTACCACCTCCTCATCCGGTTAGCGTAACACCTTCACCACCAACTTCAGCACAGCCAGGGGGAAACGACAGCAGGCTGTTTAAAAACTCATATGTTTGGGAGGAAAACCCCACACCGCGCAGGAGCTGTGGACGGGCATGGAACAACAGACCAATGAGTGGTTGTTGCCACTGAGCCTCAAGCCCGAAATGGGCGAAATCTCGTAGCAGCTGTGGGCCTAGCCAGTTTGAGGCACATCCCTTGCCTGGCGCATGTGCTGAATTTGGCTGAATTTGGTGGTGCAGAAATTCCTGAAAAACTACCCAGATATATCAGAGCTGCTGCAGAAAGCGCGGGCCGTCTGTGCGCGCTTTCGGTGTTCTCACCCTGCTGCTGCTTGCCTGTCTGCGTTGCAGCGTAACTTTGGCCTTCCCGCTCACCGCCTCATATGCGACGTGCCCACAAGGTGGAACTCCATCTTGCACATGCTGGAGAGACTGTGCGAGCAGCAGCAGGCGATAGTGGAGTTTCAGCTGCAGCACGTACGGGTCAGTCGCTCTGCACCAGACTTGCCCTCCAATACATCCTCGTTAAAGGATTTAAAGTGTACTCATTCCAATTACAGGACCTTGAAAGAGTCCTGTGTTGTTATTTTTCGTCACTACCTCCCGGCGTCGGGAGTGGGTAATTTGCGCGCCTGATACCTTCCTTGGATGTGGTAGCCGTTTCTCAGGCTCCCTCTCCGGAATCGAACCCTAATTCCCCGTTACCCATGGTTACCATGGTAGGCGCAGAAAGTACCATCGAAAGTTGATAGGGCAGACATCTAAATACGTTGTCGCCGTCACGGGGACATGCGATTGGCCCAAGGTTATCTAGAGTCACCAAAGTGCTTGCGCAACGACTGCCGAGTTGCCCACATTCTAACTTGTGCTGATTACTGGGTGGCCACCCTGATGGATCCCTGTTAAAAGGACAACGTGCTGTCCTTAATTCCCTCACTGGAGCGTGATCGGAAGATGCGCGACTACAAGCGCACGCTGGTAGACGCACTGCTGAGGGCATTACCAACTAACACTGGGGGCTCAGTGGAAGCACAAGGCAAAGGCAGAGGAGGAGGAAGAGGTCACCAACACAGCTGGGGCACCTCCAGCACCTCAGAAGGCAGGGTTAGCATGGCCGAAATGTGGAAAAGCTTTGTCAGCACGCCACAACAATCAGCACCACCAGCTGATATGGAACATCTTAGGCAGCATTTCAGCAACATGGTGGAACAGTACGTGTGCACATGCCTATACATACTGACTGATGGGTCTGCCCCATTCAACTTCTGGGTCTCCAAATTGGGCACATGGCCTGAGCTTGTCCTTTATGCCTTGGAGGTGCTGGCCTGCCCTGCAGCCAGTGTATTGTCTGAATGTGTGTTTAGCACGGCAGGGGGCATTATCACAGACAAGCGCAGCTCACGTTTATTAAAATGAAGCAGGCATGGATCCCACCAGACTTGTCTATACCTTGTGCAGAATAGACACCCAGCCATTGTTATACTCAAGTGCACTTATTCTTTGTTTTCTTTTTTTATATGTCCCAATATTTTGGGGGGTACCCCAATTGTTTGCAGGGCACTTGTCCTACTCTTACTCCCATTTTACTTCCTTGTGCAGCCCTCTAGCCCTTTCCAGGATTTTTTTAGAGCCATTTTAGTGCCCGGAAAGTTTGGGTCCCCGTTGACTTCAATGGGGTTCGGGTTCGGGGTCAAGTTCGAGTACAAACTCGAACTTTTTGCCGAAGTTTGCCGAAGTTTGGACGAACCCGGAGAACCTGAACATCCAGGTGTCCGCTCATCTCTAAACAAGAACAATGTATCTTATTTACACAGTCTGAGTTCAAAATACATTTACTGTATTTGAGCTCTGTTATACACTCAGACACACCAACAATAAGGAGCTCAAAGAAAACAGGGATATTAGGATTTGTGCCCAAAATATGGACAGTCCCTCCTAAATAGGGACACTTGGAAAGTATGGAATTGTGGTTTACAATGTTTACAGAATCCCCTCAATGTAATTATTTCCCAGAATACACGTTTCACCATCATGCAAGAGAGGGGGGGGGGGGGGGGGGGAGTAAAGTAACACACAATATTATCATGTTAGCTGGAGACAGGGCCCATGCAAGTCATCTAGATTGTGCAAAGTTTTAATAGCACCACGTGCAAGCTTACAATCTATATATAAGAATGGGAAGGGTGTAACATATGGTACAGATTTGAGAAAGTTGATTACTATTATCAGTAGACCTATTCTTTGGAAGCAGCGATTAGAACCTCTCTCCTTGCTTTCAGGGTCTTATTATTTATACTATTCTCTAGAGAAGAAATTTGCAGTGTTTTTCTAATGGTAGAGTAGCTGCAGTGAGGGTGTTTTTTGTTTTTTTTTGCCAAGTAACCACACACTATCTGCTCCTGTGAGACCGTCAGTGTTACTGGACTCGCGTGGCCACAATCATGACATATCACAGTACAACTCCAGCGTAATCAGAAGGTCTCCATACACAGTGTGAGCATGCGCTGTGTGCTCACACTATATAATACTTGGGCAGCTGAGTCGCAATAAGCCACAGTGAGTTCTTGCTGTTGTGAGTATCCCTATATGGTGTTCTGGGCAGGCAGTTTTAGTGACTTGCAAAAAAATTTATATTTTGTGCATATATTAAACTCATAATATCGATAAAAAAAAACATATAAAAGTTACACGGTTATATTACGGTTAAGATAAACCCCATATATTGCACAATTAGTTGTGAATATTTGCATGCTAGTTCATTTCTGTTTTAACACAAGTGCACATCTGTGTCTTTCTCTGTATATGGCTGAATCAGCTCCAGACACTGACTCACAACCACATGGGCAACAAAAATAGATTTAACCCCGCACAGTACTTTAAAACTGTAAAACTTGAAACTGTGTCAGGACGTTTGTTGCATAGAAGGGTGGTAGATTCATGGAACTGCTATCCAGCACAGATGGGAGCCATATCAAACCCACAATTTAAAGGAACCTTCTCATCAAATTAACTTAGGTTTGATGACAATTTGAGGAATATTGGAACCATTTTGGTGGGTCAAGTTAGTCCAGGTCTTCCTGTAATTCTTAAGCCAGGAGTTCTCATTCTTTCACAGTGAAATGCTTCATTGGATGGAGAACACAGGTTTTGGAAGATTCTTGGGAGATTTTGTCTCATGGGACTGGAATGACAAAATTACTGCTGTTGAAACATATGATATAGAAATTATTTTCTCAAATTAAATATGTAAGGTTTACTATTAACTTCGGTTATGCATTGTTAAAGGGACCCTATAGGCACTCAGGGCCAAACTGGCCCACCAGGATACCGGGAAATTTCCCGGTGGGCCGTTGGCACCTGGTGCCAGGCAGGCAGCTGGCTGATCTGCGGCCGCAGAGGGAGCTCCTTTGGCGGCCGCAGGGGGAGCTGGCTGTTCTGTCTCTGCTCCCCCTCCCCAGCGTACTGCTTAATGAGACCGGGCAAACAGGCCCCTCCAAAAGCCATGAGGTCATTTTCGCCACATATCTCCCTCCCCAAGGGGAGACTAACCAAGTACCTGGCCTCCAGTCGGTCGTGCCTGAGTTAGTCGAGTAGCCAACCCATAAGCAAATACTGGTACTCTTGGATTCTCGGTTGTTCTCCGTCTGGTAGTTGATGTTACTTGGTGGGCAGAGACCAGCTGTGCCCTACTCTGCTGCCAGCGTTACAGCTGGGTAAGTGAGAGGGGTGCCAGTTCTAGGATTAAGGACAAGGGGAGGGCAGAGGCTAACTGCGCTTTGCCCTGGGGCCAGCGCTTCTGCTGGGGGGACTAGTACATAGTCCTGCCCTGTAACAAGGGGGCAGGTAGGGCAGAGGCCAGCGACGCTCTGCCCTGACACCAGCTCTTCTGCTGGGGTGGGGTCATCGACTACTACCCCAGGACTTGGTTGAGGATCTGCTGTAGAGAGGAGGGATTGCCTACCTCCTCCTCATGGCATTCCTGCATGGTTGGTTGGGGATCTGGATCAGCCATCCAGCATCAGTGTAGGTCTGGTGCAGAGACCACGGTACCATCTTTACCATTGGGGTCAGGGTTGCTGTCCCCCTGTGGTTGGGGAAAAGGATCAGTTGTCTCCCCTCCTGGTATCTCCGGCTGCTGTTGGAGAGGGAGACTAGTTGTCTCCTCTCCCTGAAACTCACTCTGCCGCTGGGGAGTGAGACCGGTTGTCTCCCGTCCCTGTAATGGAAACTGCCGCTGGGGAGGAAGGACGACACCTTCGGCTCCCTGTACTGGACACTGTTGCTGGGGAGTGAGACCAATTGTCTCCACTCCTGGTAGGATACACTGCCGCTGTGGAGAAAGACCAGTAGTCTCCTCTCCCTGCAAGGTAATTTGCCGCTGGGGAGGAAGGACGACACCTTCGGCTCCCTGTATTGCACACTGCCGCTGGAGAGAGAGACCGGTTGTTTACTCTCCCTGCAAGGTAAACTGCCACTGGGGAGAGAGACCGCTAGTCTACACTCCCTGTAGGATACGCTGCTACTGGGGAGAGAGACCGGTTGTCCCCTCTCCCTGTAAGGTAAACTGCCGCTGGGGAGAGAGGCTGGCTGCCTCCTCTCCCTGCAATTTACACTGCCGCCAGGGAGAGAGACCGGTTGTCTCCTCTCCCTGCAAGGTAAACTGCTGCTGGGGGGGAAGGACAACACCTTTGGCCCCCTGGGATGCACACTGCTGCTGGGGAGGTAGACCACTTGTCTTCACTCCCTGTAGGATACACTGCCGCTGGGCTCTCTCCCAATGTGCCAACTCACCTGCCACCCATGCTTTGTGCTGCAGTTCCTTGGTCAGTAGGGTCCTCATGGACTGTACGTATTTCTCACCTGGGTTGGGTCAGAAGAGAGCCAGCCGCCTCTTCAGGAAACTCTACCTCAGTGTAGCGGAGCGCCATGCATGCTCGGTGTCTTCAGGATGCTGCTCCTCGCACTAGGACGCCATCCTACCACTGCCACCAAATGTTACGGAGCTTCCTGTATCCCGGTTGGGTACCTCCGCCGACGGATGCTCATAGTGCTTACCGAGGGCTCCAAGCACTTCTCTAGACACCATAAGCATTGTAGACCCCACGAATCGCCGCAGCTTGGTCGGGGTCTCGCTGTCTCCTACCCACCCTGGACCTACGACAAGGCTCCAGGTTCCAGTGGGGGAACCTTTCTTCCTCCAGCAGGAACATCTCTTACAAGAGCTAAGAGAATCCAAGGGAGTAAATAATACTGTAACCTCCCACCACACCACTAGATCAAATATTATTGTTAGCATACATAAAAGTTGTTCACTTCATTTGAATTTGAGATTTCAACATCTTATAGGTCATTCATTTATTAAATTGCGATCTTAGAATTTCCATCTTACTAAAAGTTTCAGGGGATATTGTTTCTTTGTGTTTCTCTTCTAAACTGCATAATTATATTATGGTATCTACCATCTATTTCTATCTATCTATCTTTCTTTTTTCTTATTTTTTTTTTAAAAAAGGTTCCTAAATAAACCTCCTTATGAGCCTCCCATAGCGTTACCCTTTTAATGGCTGGGTTATTTTTAAAAGATAGTTGTTTCATTTCCAATTAAAATGTTTGTGTGAATTAGTCTCCAAATTAAGACTTGCCAAAACAGAAGCATGATGGTTCCATGTAATATTACCAAATGGGAATAATTAAGTGATTGAACTTTACGTGAAAAAAAAGGATATATATATATATATATATTGTTTAAGCTATCCTGTTCTATTATATACAGGATAATTTCTAAATCGATAGGTTTTAAGAATTTCTCAAGGTTTCTACCAAGATATAAGTAAATGATAGTAAATTGGCTTGGATTTTAAAGTGTCACTGTCACGCCGCACTCTTTTCCCAATGCTTATTCTTCTCTTCCTCTATCCTACTATGTCTTTCTTTCTTTTTTTCATTTTTAATCTATTTCTAACTAAACACTCAAAGCAGGGATTACTTTGTCTTATGTATTTTTTTTCTACGGCTGACTTTCTTAGTCACTGGGTAGAGGTACATTTATTTATTATTTATTTAGCTTGTGTTGGTTCATCTGCCCTTTTGATTATTTAAATAAAGTTGTTTTTAACAATTAAGTCAATTTCCTTAATTTTTGGCAACTTTTTGTTTTTTCAGTGTATATGTTTATCTGTTAAGTCTTTAATTGCCTTTTAGACCATTTTGTTGACAGTTCCAGTGCCAAAAGATTTTGCAGTAGTATTGAAGACTACCTATGCTACCAAGGGTATCTCTTCTGATAACTAAGACCTTCATTATACAGTGGGACCTCAGTTTACAAAATTAATCTGTTCTCTAGGACGTTTCTTATTGCAAAAAAATTGGTTCCCTTGGAATGCATTTGTTCCCATAGGAATGCATTGAAAACCAATTAATCCGTTCTGGAGGTCAGGAAAAAGTCTAAATGAGCTGGCATGGAAAGCAACCCACAATGCAGAACACACAATAAAAGGCATGCAAACAACGAAACTCAGCTCCCTACCTTTCCACAGCTTGAGAAATGCACCAAAAAGTCCCAAAACAACTGCAAACAATTTCCAGAACGGTTCCAAAACTCGATACAAAAGCCGCTCCAACACCTCCACACTCGACGCCACCTGTTACCCACAGGCTCCAGCATGCAGGGTGCGGTGCTATAATCCTCCCTGGTGCAATGCATTCTGGCGAAAATTGTTTGTATTGCGAAAAATTTTTGTAAACCGAGGCATTATTTTCAATGGATTTTCATTTGTAAACCGAAAATTATGTTAACCGAGTCATTTGTAAACTGAGGTCCCACTGTATTACACTTTTGTTTCTTTACAGAAGCTACTCTTACGACCAACTCTGACCTAACTCTTGAGATGAAGATGAAAAGTAAAAGGTGAGTTGAACTCAATAGGCCAGTTTGAAAACTCCTGATGCATTAGGTGACTATGAATAAGACTATACACGGTACTTTTAATAGTGCAAGAAACAGCTGGAAGGGGGAAAAAACAAACAAACAACGAACTAGCTAGTGCAAATAGAAGTTTTTAAATACACCATTCAAAACTAACTAGATATAGCATTGAAAATATTAAAAAAGGCAAAAGTGACACTGTAAAAACATCTTTCTAAAGAAGCCTGGGAAATGTAATTCACAAAAAGAAAATCAGTGGAACCAAATGGCAGGCTCTATGGATAGACAACTTATATTAATTACAGTACATATTATGTACTTAAGCAATCCCTGGTTAATCATCTACCTCGCTGAGTAGTTCTCACCATGTAGATGCTCTGCTAAGCATGAAACCCAGATTCAGGTTGTCTGTGATTGATTTTGAACCAGGTACCCAACGATCTTGTGGTGTGCTCCAGGACAGAGCAGAGAGACAGCCTTTTCTTCCAGTATTACCTGAATAGTAGAGCCATGGATTGTCTAGAGGGAAAGAGCTTCAGTAGAAGGGGAAGAATGCTTTCAATTCCTCCACAAATATCAGGCAGACACTTTTTTTTATAAAGTGTAGAACAGTACTGCTTTATTTAGACAGCCACATGGTTTTTAAACATGTCTGTGTACAAAAGTCAACCAATAACAACAGACTTGAAAAATCAACCAATCACATTAACAAGTTTAATTAACTTACAGCCAGTATGAACAGAGAACCATGTTTACAAAGAAGGGTGTGTAAAGACAATGAGAAGGGATGTGGACCACATGGGAGACTTAAAGGAGTGGAAGAGCAGCCAGTTTGGACTAGATTGTAAGTTTTCTCCTGGAACAAAAATAACAAGTGAGAATGGGAACACACAAAATGACAATCAATACATTCACACATTTAGAAAATAACATGAAGTAACTTTGGCCTGAATGTCCATGTACCAGCATTGACATTACAACTGATATCCATTGAGTCCAGTTTTATCCTTAACAGAGGGCTCTAGGAAAGAGATTGGCCTCCAAGCTCCTCCACAAGCCATATATAGTCCATATATAGACATGGGAGCACAGTTCCACTGGGCAGCCATCAAATGTTACAGTAGCTTTGCTTCATTTTCTTCTCAGCCAAGCACATATTCCAAATGTCTGAACATACGGTTCCTCTCATACATCAGGAATACTATTGTGACAACACATCTTTTACATCACATATCATTAAGTGGACAATCTAACACTTGGTGAATTATGTTGCATAATGATAGGAGAAGAAAATAGTGGAGAATCAAAAAGTGATGCCACCATGAATGCTTGGCTGTCACAAGCCATGTGATATCTTTACTGACACAAAACCCAAAGAGTAACAGGTACTTTTCATTGTGTGTATTCATACTGAAAATAAACATCAAGCAAGCTTTTGCCGTACAGTTTTGCACTGCTCTCTGCTGTGGCACTAAAAGAGGTAGAGAAACACTCTAACATTAAAATATCTGTATATGTAGTTATTTTTGAAGTTAGAGTGTTCCTTATTGTTTTTAGATTACTGGGTCTCCTTTTTAATATTAAAAAAATAAAGAATAAAACCAGAACAGTCTCTATAGCACAGACGGTCTGCCTCCAATGAAGTCAATGGTTCAGATGACTTTTGCCATCACCACACTCCACTAATTCAATGCTTCTCATCAGTGGTGAAACTCATGAAGTGAGTTCCCTGGTGCAAGAAATTTGTTTGGGCCCCACTCCAGGGTGGCCAAAAGGTAGATCCCCATCTGTTGTAAAACTCCCACAACTCTATGTTTGAATGAGTTTGATTGTAATCATGTTTTTGTATGACGTATGTGTGTGAAGTAAGGGATGTATTTGTGTGTACTATTTCCATTGGAATGCAATTTGTGTTTGAGTGCAGGGGTGTGTTTGTATGTAGAATAAGCTTTTAAGTGCAAGTGGACTTTTGTGTGTAATGTTATTGTTTGAATGAAGGGGTGTTTTTATATAAATGTGGCATTTACCACAGGGGTGTGTTTGTTTGTAATGTTTGCATTTAAATGGATTGGTGTGTTTGTATGTAGTGTTGACTTTTAAACGCTGGTGTACATTTGTGTGTAGTATTGGTGTTTGAATGTAACAGCATGCATTTGACTGCAGGGGTGTGTATGTAATGTAATGTGGTTTCATTACTGGGATGTATGCACCTATATACATACACATTGAGAAACACACAAAGATTCACACTAACACATACTCACATTCATACACACACATAAAACAGACTGGAACACACTTAAACAGACTGACACACAGATACTGATACACATGTCATATTGTTTATGTTTTTAACTACCCTCCTGTTAACATAGTTTTTCTCTGCAGTAGGGTGGCTTATCTGGGTTCCAGTTCATAAATGAGTCTGATGGGAGTGTGCATCTGGATGGAGCTGGGTCTCTGCCTCCTCCTCTCTACTCTTCCCTGTGCAGGCTCTCTATATGTATCTGGGAGTAATTGATAGGCACTTGCTTCCTCCCAGCAGTGCACTGGCTGATGAAATAGATGCCTGTTTAGAAATACCCATTGGGTGGCTCAAAGTGCATGGGCCACACGATGAACCCCCACAGTGTGTGGGCCCTGGTGCAGCTCATAGAGAAGACACTACAGGCATGCAGTACTATTAGGAAGTATATGTGGGTTTATGATACTTCTCTTTCATAATTACTGAGACCGGTATAACCAACAGGACATGAAGCCAACATGAAATTTGCCATGTAATATGAGAAATATTTGATTCAGATAAATAGTTTTTGCTAAGTGTGAATTTTAACAAATTTTAATAAAAGTGAAGCATTAGTAAACCCATAGTTCTAAGCACTATGCGCTAAAGTGAAAACTGTCAGGAATTTAAAGTGAACTTTAAGGTAAGGCCAAAATAGACAAATGTGAAAATTTAACTTACTTTAGCTAACTTACTGCAGCTTTTAATTTCAAATTCACTTTGAATTCCCAACACTTCTCACTTTAGTAAATAATCATGTGTGTATTTTCTGTGTAAGTCCTAATGAGTTACCATTGTGACAAACTATTTCCTTGCCATGGTTATCAGACACATCCACATCTTCCTGTAACATAGGACAAGGAACGAACATTGCTCATACGATAGGATATTGTCACACTGGGTGCTCAATCTATCTCTGTTTACCTCGTTTTTGTAGCATGAAGTAAGATGCTTGTGCCTGTTTTCACAATCACACTAAGGGGTCCTGTTGTACTCCATCTTCTCCTTGTCTTATGGATACAAAGTAAGTGGATTGTTTGACTAACTCTCTGTAATCATTTAACACCATTCAAGAGAGATGAATTTACTCTTTGGAATCTTTCTTTGGGTTGTTACATCTCTTCAGCCATCATCCAGAGTCTAAGAACTATTTTTTATTGCATAAACTGAATAGTTGTTATTTTTACATAAATATTCTTAATTTGTGCAATACTAGAAAACATTTCATATCACTAGGAAGATACATTTTCTAGAAGGCAAAATTACAATTTTGTGCAATTTAACCCTAATGATTATAATGTTCACTCTTCGCAATGCAATTTCTCGAGTAAGCAATCTGTGTCATTTTATTATGTTGCCTATGTTGTCTGGTTGTATTTGTTGTTTTGTTTTTTGTGTAGATGACCTACAATTTGATTGGACAATGGCTGTTTATATTTTGTTTTGTAGTTCTATTAGATGCACAGCAAACCATATCACATGCATTTTTCATTATCTATACTTTAAGCTCTGAAGCAATTTGTTGTCTGTTATGTATCTATGCTGTCTCTGTGACTACATACATCTTACTGCCTTGATGCTTCTGTCCAGGTTCCTCTAGCTCATTTTTACGTGAAGTCCATGCCATACCTGGGGAATCACTGAACATTACATGTCAATATTGTAGAGATATGCAAATTAATTCGGTGATCAACTGGTGTCGTCAGATGTCTGAGATGGATTGCCTTAATATTATGAGCTCAAGATGGATGACAAGACATACGCAAAAAAGACGAGTAACAATGACCCAGAAATTAGGAGAAGCCATGTTGTTTACAGTGACTATGATGCAGGTACAGCCTTATGATACTGGCCTGTACAAGTGGCAGAGGTGGACAGGACAAGATTACGAGGTCATAGAAAGCATCTTGTTACAAGTGGTGGAAGGTGAGCAAAAGTAGCTATGAAGGGTAAAGTAGTAAGAGACAAATGAATCAAGTCACTGTAATGTATGTGATATAAAAGATAAAGTATTATTAATAGAGCGTTTATTTAGCACTAACATGTTATAGAATGGGGATATTTGATATGTATTGACTTACAGAATATAACACAGACAAGAGGTGAAGGAGGCCAAGCTCAAACAAGCTTACAATCTACGAGGAAAGGGTCAAGAAGAACAAAAGAAGAAACAGCATGTCACAGGGGAGGAGAGATCAATGGATAAAATGCATGTGTCAAAAACTGCCAGAAAAAATGATGTGTGTAACAGTAGAAGGAGTGAGCTAAGCAATGGAGGCGAGGAAACTGAGGAGGACAATTGTTACGAGAGAAGCATCACCCAGGAAAATGTTAAGCTTTCCTAAAGAAGTGTGCTTTCAGTGAATTCTTAAAGGATTGGAATCTAGGAGGGAGTCTGATGACACGGGGTAGAGAATTCCAAGTAAACAGCACAGTCCATGAAAAATCATGCAGGTGAGAGTTGGCAATGCAGGGACAACCAGATGTCAGGACAAGGTCGTTCGTAGAGCGAAGGGAACAAGAAGGCATGTGTTTGTTGAGTAAAGAGGAAATGTAGCAGGGGTTGGATTTATTGAGGCTATGTAGGTCAGTGTCAGCAATTGGATCCTGAAGGGTACAGGAAGCGAATGTAATGATTGGCAAAGGTGTGAGGTGTGGGAGTAGCGGTCAGTCAGAAAGATGAGCCTGACAGCAGCATTCATTACAGACTGCGTAGGGGCAATGCCGTTATTTGAAAGGGCCAATGAGTAGTAAGTGTGTAACATGTTTAGGGGAAAATAATGGATTGTTTCAGGATTATTATTTCTTTGTAATTCCCCCCCACCCCCCCAAAAAAAATGCTTATTTTGCCCCCTTTCTTGCCTCTCAGGGAGGGGATGTTGCTTTCTGGTGGGCATGACCAAGTCTGGTAGTTAAGTGGGCAAAGCATGTTGTATAAACATTAAACCCTTCCGAATCCTGCAAAATCACACACCACAAACTCCCTTGTGATATTCCCTTGTTAAATGCCACCAATTCACCAAGTAAGCAAGTGAACAGTCAGTTCTTGAATTGTATGTGTTAAAAACTCGTAAAATGGGCAATCGAAAAGATCTGAGTGGCTTTAACCAAATAGTGATGGATAGATAACTGGGACAGAGCATCTCCAAAATGGCAAGTCTTGTGGGGTATTCCTTGTATGCAGTGGTTTATACCTCCCAAAAGTTATGCAAGGATGGAGAACCAATGAACAGGCGTCAGGGTCATGGGTGCCCAAACTCACTGATGCAAATGGGGAGTGAAGGATAGTTCTTCTGGTCCGATCACACAGTTCAGATTGCTGAAAAACTGAATGTTGGCCATGATAGAAAGGTATCAGAATACACAGTTTGCTGCGTATGTGGCTACATAGCCGCACACCAGGCACAGTGCCCATGATGACCCAGTCCACCACTAAAAGCACCTTCAATGGGAACATAAGTTTCAGAACTGAACCATGGAGCAATGAAAAAAAGATTGCCTGGTCTAATGAATCACAGTTTCTTCTAGATGGATGCCCAAGTGCATTTGCGTTGTTTACCTGGGGAAGAGATGACAGCAGGATGCACTATGGGAGGAAGGCAGGCAGGCGAAAGCAGTGTTATGCTCTGGGCAATGTTCTGCTGGAAAACCATGGGTCCTGGCATTCATATTGATGTTACTTTAACACTTTCCTACCTTAGAGATTGCTGCAGACCATGCACACCATTTCAAGACAATGATGTTCCCTGATAGCAATGGCCTCTTTCAACAGGATAATTTACCCTGCCACACTGCAAAAAAATGTTTAGTAATGGTTAGAAGAATGTGACAAAAAGTTCAAACTGCTGCCTTGGCTCCAAATTCCTCAGATCTCAATCCATCTGAGCATCTGTGGGATGTGCTTAAACAAATCCAATCCTTGGAGCCCCAGCAGGAATTAAAGGATCTGCTGCTAATGTCTTGGTGTGAGATGCCATAGGACACGCTCAGAGATCTTGTGGAGTCCATGCCTTGACACAACAGAGCTGTTTTGGCAGCACAAGGGGAACCTACATGATATTCGATAGGTGGGTTTAATGTTGTGGCTGATCAGTGTTCATTTGTGTTTCCTGGAAAGGTAAGATATAATTTCTGTATTCCTCCATAAATCACAAGATTAGATATAAACTGGAAATACCCATACAAAAGAGCCTGGAAAATATTATTGAGATGCCAAACAATTATTCTGTCTGTCCCATTGTAGCTTTATATTCCATTTGACTTTCTATTTTTTATAGTAGATAATCATGCTCTTATAAAGAACCTCCTACACAGCACTCTATTAAGTTTACAGAAGCCACAATAAGTTTGTAAAACATTTTTTTCAGTTGGAAAGTGTTATGTTTTTACAAAGTTCATATATTTATTTTATTAACAAAGAAAAAGGATTTCTTTGCCAGCATAACTCACTTCAATCATGGCTGGTGTTGCAGAATATTAATATTGGTTGTAACAGGAAAAATGTTCATATAACAATGAGTGATGATCTTCACAACTGGAAGACTCGGTTACACAACATCTTGTTGTTTATTTATCTGGGAAGAGCTCACTCATCCACTCACTCATACACACACACAACTATGATGGGCTCCCACAGCCGACAGCAAGAAATGCCACATGGGGGAATACATTACTGTCACACAGATTAAAGCTTGGCAGCTGAAACAGACAAGGTGGACACAGTGTATCAAAGTGAGGTTGAGAGGCAAGGACACAATGTTGTACCATCTTCTAGCCCTCTCAACACATGTTGAACTTATGGTCTGTAACAAAATGCTTTGAAGCAAGGGGCAGCCTGAAGTAAAAAAACACACATGGAGGGAGACTGTGGAGATGGTCACATGGAGGCATGGAAATGGACACACACAGGGAGACTGTGGAGATGGTCAAAATAAGGAGGGCATGGAGATGGTCAAAATAAGGAGGGCATGGAGATGGTATCACAATGATTGCATGTAGATTGGAATGAAGGATGGCATATAGATGGGCAAACAAGAAGGACATGGATATGGACACTCAAAGAGAGCATTGAGATGGGCACATGCTAAGGGTATGGAGAAGGGCACAACATGGGGTATTGAAGAGAGACACATATGGGGTGCATGGAGAGAGGTACACAAATGTAGGCATGAAGAGGGATGTACAAGGCACAGCAGGGAAAGTCAAAGGAACTGGATGAAGAAGGATACTCAGGGGGCTAGAGAGGACCCCACAATGGACTACAGTGTGGTTTCTTTATTTTCTCAGAAGTTTTGGTTTCTCATAGTGAATAAAATGTCTGCCAAGTGCTGAACTAGACATGGCCAATGATTTATGGGATATGCTCAAAAGTCTCTTTGGTAGTTTAAAAATACTAGAATATTTCTGATGTGTTTTAGGCACTTCCTGAAAAACATTTACATAAGGAAATGTATTAGTATTTTTTTTCCATTATCTATATATAGTGCATAAAAAATAAAAAATAAACTATATATAATACATACAAATTTGTAGATGTCCTATTTATGTTAAATAATAATGATAACTAATGATGTGTGGGAGGTTCTGACTATGAAGTGTTATCTGGGCATCTGAAAGCCATTGTCATACCTTCAATTGTATGTAAGTCTACTTTGACTGTATACAGACCAGCCTGGCTCAGTATCACCAGTTATTGGAATATGTGGATCCTCACAGGAATCCTTCAGCTAGCATATTACAAGTTCAACAAATTAGTTCCTCACATGCTACTTCCACTCAATTACTTTCAGTGTTATTTACTAACTTGAGAATTGCTGCTAATCCAAAGTGAAATTCAAACTTTAGGTCAAAATAATCAAAATAATCAGTCTGCAGTTTCGCTATTCTGACCTTAAATTTGAAAATTATTTTAAATTCTCAATAATTCTCACTCTACTGATTAACCCTGGATATTTCTCAAGTATATTAAACCAAGCCTTTGTATAAAGAAAAACACAATTAAAATAATAGAAGCCACCAGGCCCGGACTGGCCATCGGGCATACCGGGCAAATGCCCGGTGGGCCGCGATGGCCATGGGGCCAGGCCGGCAGGGAGATCACAGGATCTCCCCGGCCGGCCCCTGCAGGGCCAGCGCTATGCGAGCGCCGGCCCCGCTGTGTGCCTCCATGGGCCGGCCGGGGAGATCACAGATCTCCCTCACCGGCCCACAGACAGGGAAATGCTGGGGAGGGAGGGAGGGAGGAGAGAGGACCGGCGGAGCTCTAACAAGCAGCTCCGCCGGGTCCTCTTGCGGGATTCTGAGCGTTGCCGTGGCAACGCTCAGATCTCGCGAGAGTGAACTCTAACCTGCAGGTTAGAGTTCACTCTCACCACTGGACCACCAGGGAAGGCAGCATGGCTCCCCACCCCTCCCCAGGCAGAACGGAATCTCCCCCTCCCAGGCTAAAGGTAAGAAGGGAGGGGGGGGGATATAATTTATTTTTATTTTTTTATTAGTAAAAAAAATATATTTAAATAAAAAATACATTCACTCACACACACAGCCTCCAGACACAGCACCCCCCAGACACACAGCACCCCCCAGACACACAGCACCCCCCAGACACACACAGCACCCCCAGACACAGCACCCCCAGACACAGCACCCCCAGCACCCCAGACACAGCACCCCAGACACACACACCCAGTGCACCCAGACACACACAGCACCCAGACACCCAGACACACACAGCACCCAGACACAGCCCCCAGACACACACAGCGCCCCAGACACACACAGCACCCCCAGACACACACAGTGCACCCAGACACACACACACAGCGCACCCAGACACACACAGCACACCCAGACACACACAGCACACCCAGACACACACTGCACCCCCAGACACACACTGCACCCAGACACACACTGCGCCCCCAGACACACACAGCACACAGAATGTGACAGCAGATAAAAACACCCTCACACACAGCACCCCTCTTACATACACACACTGCGCCCCTCACACATACAATAAGTCCAAATATATATATACATACACACACACACACACACACACACACACTACAGCACCCCTCACACTGCACCACTACACACATTACGCTCCAGATACACACTAGATCCCTTACCCTATATGCACTCTTAATCCTCTACACACACACACACACACACACACATAAACTGGGTCATTTGCACAGTAGATCTCCTACACACACACACTACATTCCTTGTCAGCAAACACATACAACATTCTCTAAACAGACTCTCTCTGCAACCCCTACACACACTACGTCACCTATACACACACACTTCAGCCTGTATGCACACACTCGCTGCATCCCCTATAAAACTATGCCCCTATACACACACTCTCTACAGCCCCTAGCCACACATATTACACCACAAACACAAATTATATTGACCTATTTATACAATACCACACCACACTCTACACCCACGCAATCCCACAAGCAGGCTCCAAACATATGCACCATGCACTTTCCTGGCCCTTTTGTCCTCTGGTATCCCACTTGTGGAGACACCAGAGACAATTTAAAAGCAAACACAGCGCAAGCATGTTATTAAATTTGCTTGCGCTGCGCAGAACAAATTCGGGGCCTTTTTCTAATGCCAGAGCTCTTCAGCGGGGCTCTGGGCATTGAACCAACATGCTCACTTTGAGAGGGGGGTGCTTGTCATTAGTGATGACAAAACACACACTCTCTGGCCCCGCCCCCTTCTTAGGGGGCCGCTCTGATTGAAAAATGCCCGGGCCTAATTTTTTTCCCAGTCCGGCCCTGGAAGCCACAGTTAATTATAGTTATTTTGTATATAATTTGGTTTTATGGCAGCCCTACTACTTAGAAATGCAAGTCCTAGGTGTGCCACCAATTCCCATTTTTTACGATAACATTGAAACAGGATAAATTGATCTCCTTTAGTTACACTCATGATACAATTTTGAAGAGTACATATTCTAATTGTATGCAATCTTTAAAATCCTCTATAGCTTGTGTTTGGTATTACTAAATTTCTGAGTATAATCTCTGCAAGGAATCATGTAGATAAATATTTTTTTAATACGCACATGGGTCTTTAGTCCAGTGTCTGGTGACTTCAGTGACAATGACACAAGCCATGTCAGGATGGCACTGGGGATGGCAAGAAATATGCAATCTCATATGCAAAATTTATTGACAACTACCAACGAGCTGTTAATGATGTTGGTGTGACTTTTATAGCAAAGTAAGGCATATTCTATGATATGCAATCATTTGTTAATTACCCCTACACCTATTTCTAAAAAGGCTGAAGGAATACATTTTAAAAATGCTAATTTGTTTTACTATATTTTTTTGGGGTTTGATCTATTACAAATTAAAATTAAATTAATTAAATTTATCTACTAATTTAATATTTTGATCTAATTTCATGTACAATATACCCATTTCATATTTTAAAGTTGTATATTTTCCTAGCCAAAAAGACCCAAAATGTGCTTGTACTCAATCACAACATAGGTGCAGGTATCTGGGTCACCTCCAAAGACCCCAAACTACACTATATCAAATACCAAATGATACTGCACTAAAAATTTGAGATAATGTACAAAGTATATAGTTTATTAATATAACATAGCCATTATTGGTATAGTCCAAAAGTGAACCTATAAATCAGAAAATAAGACTAAAATACAGACACAGCAGCTTAATATCCTGTCCACCAAGGAGAAAGTGCATAGACAAATATAAATTGCTAAGTGTCAAACCACCATAATACCTGTAAACATGTACACATAATATGAAGTGCATCAACAAATACATATACAATATAAAATATTCCCCGGCAGTTTCCTTATGCAATAAATGTTCTAATACTCTGAAGGCACAAATCTATCAAGCAAAGTTCCTGGAATACTGTCTTATAGTCCTGCAACCTGTCCAAATCATGCATATACTCCAACAAATCCAAAAATGCAAACATCCAAAGAAAATAACAACAAAAATATAAAAAGTGGAACAAAAAGGGGTGGGCGGGGGGAATTGAAAACTGAGTACATGCAAAAAAAGAGTCCAAAAAGAGTCCTATGCAAGGGTCTTGGTCTGGTCTCACCCATAATACATCATGGAGGCCTCCTGATGATATAAGGTAGTGTATCCACAGAATTTGATCGTATGGATTCCTTTGAAGAGATGTGATTTCCAGAGCGCACAGCCCTGGAATTGCCTGCCCTTGCTTTCCTACACCCTGGGACTTGGCTTTCTTCCTGCACCATAAGGAATCTATATGATCAAATTCTGTGGATACACTATCTTATATCATCAGGGGGCCTCCATGATGTATTATGGGTGAGATTAGACCAAGACCCTTGCATAGGACTCTTTTTTTACATATACGGCTGTAAAATCTGGTTGGAACGATCGTCACTGTTAAATCTTCTTAATTTCTTCTTGTCTTCAGTTGATTGATATATATATACGTCTTTTGTATATATAGTCTTGGGCCAAATGCTCGCCACAATAATATATGTCTATATTATTGAAAAGTACTAATACGCAATCTGACTTATGGTTTCTTCAGGTTTATTCTTACGGATACATAATAAAACAACAAATGATGTTATAGGATAATGGACATTCAACAGCAGATGGTAATTGCTGGACTTCTTTACATCCTTACATCTTTACATTGAGAGAGAGCAAGCCAAGAGAGAGCCAAGAGCCAAGAGCCAAGAGCCAAGAGAGAGAGCGACCTTGTGCCCTTCTGTTACTATATAGATGTGCTCATACTAACGTCAGCGTTTAACTCTAGCCATATAAGGACAAGACCCCCAAATCCACATTCCAGAGCTCTCGGACAAAGAAAGCCTTGTGACTTATTGATACCATCTGTTACTTATGTCAATCCACACATCTATATATATAATCAATAGAAACATAGAATATGCAATATTCTATATTCCCTCTGTTTATGGTTTGTTTTAAAACCATAACACAATGTCACTAACCTGCCCATTCATACATCACTTGTATCACATTCATTGAGCATAGAACAAGATGTAGTCACAACTTTCTATTATATGAGAGTTCTTAGAAGGTCGAGTTTCTATCCCTCATACTGCTTACTTTACTTCAAACTCCCTCTGTTTCAGCTATGTATTGCTATCCATATCCATGTTACATCACAACTACTTGAACATAATATATACATATATATAACAATAATAAAGGAATAAAATAAAATATTTACAAATGTTGATCCAATAAACAATGTGAAGCAATGAGAAAGCTCAACCTGCTCAGGTACAGTCATGTCTTTGTAGACAACAAAATCAAGATCGTAACTTTCCAAATAATAACTGTGTATCCCTATCATACTCCTACAGATACATATAACAAAGTATTTTCGTTCTCAATACCTGATATTACTTAAGTACTAATACATGTATTACTACAATATCCTATTACATTTCCACAGGGCCGGACTGGGGATACAAAGCAGCCCTGGAAAAAAAATTTGTGCCAGCCCAATAAGTCACTGCGCCATATATTGTCGTGTGTAATATGTAAGGCTATGTCTTGCCAGGACAGATGATTGAGTAATATATATATATATATATATATATATATATATATATATTGCTTTTTCTAATATAAAATATTGGTCCTTTCAGGGTAAAACGTTTAATTATACAGTAAGCATACGCACATGCAGACACAGGCAATTTCACTGACATTTCAGTGACACACACAAACTCATTGATACACAGCCTCATAGACAAACAATCTTACTGATATACATCAGCTCATTGACATAAAAACACAAGCTCACTCACTAGCAGGCACACACATGCAAGCAAGCTCACTCACTAGCAGACGCACACACACAGCTTAATGTGGTGGTACTAATGTCTATAGCATGTCCCTACAGGCTTTTCAACGTAAACACTGACTTTTCAGACAAAAGGCAGTGTTTACATTGCTTCAAAGTGACACTGCTAGTGACAGTCACTCAGACGGTCACTAGAGGTGCTTCCTGTCTTAGTGCCGTCCCGCCCTCGCGCGCTGCCGAATGAGACTGGCGCCGGAATATGACGTCATATTCCGGCGCCGGTCTCATTCAGCTGCGTGCTGGGGAGCAGAGCCAGCGCAGCTCGTGCAGCTCCCTCAGCGGCCGCCAGGACAAGTCCACCAGCGGCCGCCAAAAGACCTCCCCAGCGGCCAGGGGAGGGCTGGCAGCCTTAGGCCTGGGGGGCAAAACCAGTCAAGTAGACTGGTGCACCTGCCCAGGATCAGAGCCGGTGCAAGGATTTTTGCCGCCCTAGACAAAATAAAATTTGCTGCCCCCACATGTCACATCACAATGCCCCACCCATATGATCTGCCATATGAACTAACGCCAGTGCTGCACACAGTGTGTGTTTACATTAAAAAGCCTGCAGGGACCAGCTATAGACACCAGAACAACTTCATTAAGCTATAGTGTCCCTTTAATGTGAGGTAAATTATAGATTAGTGTCACTAATAATATACTAGATTGCCTACTTACAAGCAGATGGGGATGATGATGGGCTGCAGTTTGGCTCCACTGGTCTGGTGTAGAACAGGATCTCTGGAGGCTGTTTGCAACTGTGGTCACAAAATTCAATGTTCTGGGAGAATTGGAAGCAGCTCAATTTTTTGGGGGCCCCTTACACAGCTCAAGGTCTGGGCCCCAGGGCCTGACGGTGAGTATGCCCATAAGGCCCCCTCATAAGTTCCACCCACCCATGAGTTCGCTCACAGGGAGTGCAGTGTGTAGGGGATGTGTTATGTGTTATTGTAGAGGATCTGATGTGTGTGCTTATGGTATGTAGTGTTTAGGGTTACCAGTTTGTGCAGGTGATGCAGTGTGTTTGTGTGTAGTGGAAGCAGTGTGTATTTGTGTATAAGGGATGTATTATGTGTTTCTGGTTGTATGTAAGGGATGCATTGTGTGAATCTGTGTTTGTATGCATAAGGGATGCAAGGTGTGTGTCTGTATGTGTGTGCATGAGATGCATTGTGTTTCTGTGTGTATGTAAGAAAAGAAGTGTGTGTGTTTGCATGCGTGTGTACTGGTTTGCATTGTCTGTTTCTGTGTATGTGTGCAAAGGATGCATTGTCTTTGTGTGTAAAGGGTTGCATTGTGTGTGTGTGTGTGTAATGGATGCATTGTGTGTTTCTCTGTGTGTAAGGGAAGCATGTTGTGTTTCTGTGTATGTATAGGGATGCATTGTGTGTGTGTGCGCGCGTAGTGTGAAAGAGCTCCCTGTCTTGGCCCCTGTCCTATAGAGCTGCCCCTTCTTCTTATTCCCCCCCTCCCCTTCTTCTTCTTATTCCCTCCTCCCCTCTTCTTATTCCCTCCCCTCTTCTTATTCCCCCCCTCCCCTCTTCTTATTCCTCCCGTCTTTTTATTCCCCTCTTCTTATTCCCCTCCCCTCTTCTTATTC
>OW240912.1:134937375-134948514 GCA_933207985.1 Pelobates cultripes
GTCAGTCCGGCCGGTTACAGGAAACAGAAGCTCTGCGCGGAACAGGAGTTTCTGTTTCTTGTCACCGGCCGGACTGACAGGAAGTGCACACTCAGTGTGCACCTTCCTATCACTCCGGCCGGCCACCGCGGACCGGAGTGCAGCTTGGCCACGCTACAGTGGAGGGGAGAAGCTGCAGCCGCCTGAGGCTCTTCACAGAGCGCTCAGGCGGCTGCAGTATTTAAAGGGCCGGCCCGCCGCGGCCGGTCTTACAAGAATTTAGGGCGGCCTGGGGGGCAATTGCCTCCCTTCCCCCCCGGCCCAGCCCGCCCCTGCCAGCGGCCGACAGCAGACCCAGGTGTCTGCCCGGCCCCAGGTGCCGACGGCCCACCGGGAAATTTCCCGGTATCCCGGTGGGCCAGTCCGGCCCTGCATTTCCATGAATCATATGTTTTCTAGTAACTTAAAATCTTTAGGTTATTTGTATTGATGAATTACATTGCTATACCATTAATACCATCTTGTGATGATTGTATCAGTACTTTACAATCATAGTATTCACTTTGAATATTCAGTAGGCTCTAACTACCTGAAATATATCAACACTACTTATAAGACTCATTCAAAGGTTGTGTTGTTTTCAACCATGGAGTTCTAGAATAATTCCTCAAATAATGTTCATGGTGTTGACAATACTTATTGTTCTAGAAAATCTCCACCCAGAAATCTTTCTATCATAGATTTGTTTTTGTTTATATAATTATAATTTTGACTAAAATTCCACCTTGTAGTAACAAACTTTACATTCAATCGGAGAAAGGTTTACTTTAAAGGAGCTTGGAAAGAATAATTTAAATTCAATATCATCACTCTCTTCATTAGCATTGTGTTGACTTGTTAATGTAATACATCTTAAAAGCAGGATTGTCCTAATGTTCTGACCAATCCGTATTCCTTAGTACACTTCAACTGACTAAAATAAAATAAAACAAAAAAAACTTGGGGTCATACTGCCCAGAAACTCTTTTTCCTAGTCTGTGTCTAACAAACTCAGGGAAATCATAAAACAACTTAACAACGTATTCAATTCATTGGATACTTTCATATCCAGAAACCTATTCTCCCTAGTCCACACCTTTATAGACTTAGGTCAAATATAATTGTGTACTATACTCTTAACTAAACTTCAATTCAATTCCTCTTGGATCTCTGAACTCTTATATCCAAGGCATTCTTAATGTATACCATTACTTAATATTAATCAATATAAATTATCCTTCTTTAGTTTTCTTCCTTATGTTACAATTGTTTGTTTTACTTCACCTCAATAGAAACAAATTACTTATTCTAGTAAATCTATGAAATACTATTGAACTCAATCTTTGTAGTATTAAGTAACCATGATCCTTATTTTATCAACTTCATATTTTATCTACCTCTGATACTTCTCATCCTATGTATAGGTCATAATGTAATAGTTCTCTTCATAATACTATCCTTTCATAATTTTACTTTATGTGTTACACATTTATAAATACTCTTTTGGTATTAATACACTCATAACTGTTAAATAACTTTTCATTGTCTGTTTTCTTCTTCATTAATATTTATGAATTATTATTCATGTTAGTGTCAATCTTTTATTTCTTTGTAAGTCTGTTAATCTTCTGTATCAAATGATCTCTGTAGAATCTTCCATCACAGTTTGCAGATCAGATGAAAAGTCTCTTTCCAACAGTCGATGTCCAGTTGTCTGAAGGAATGCTTTCCTGATTTATTGCCACATGGATCTGTCACGCTTTACCAGATCAGTTATCTCTGTCTATTTCGTTGCTTCATCCACACAGCTGTGCAGTTCTGGGCTTGATTCTGGATGATTGCCAATCTCTGCCACGTGCTTGCTTCTAGAATTCACGTTGTATCTTGTGCTTTTTGTCTCAGTTGTAGAAAATAACCTTGTACAGTCTTTGTGATTTGAAAACTTTCTTTTTCATACAAACCACAGTTCTTCTATGACAGTCAGTCTAGATTCTTTTTTTCTCTTCAAGTTTGTTTTCCCAGTTCCAAAATAGCTTTGTAACTTGATTCTTCTCTCTCCCCCCTTGAAGTGGGAACAAAACTTGAATAGAAGACTGGCTGGCTGGCCAATGTAAAATCTTGTTGGGACGATCGTCACTGTTAAATCTTCTTAATTTCTTCTTGTCTTCAGTTGATTGATGTATATATACGTCTTTTGTATATATAGTCTTGGGCCAGATGCTCGCCACAATAATATATATTTATATTATTGAAAAGTACTAATACGCAATCTGACGTATGGTTTCTTCAGGTTTATTCTTAGTTACGGATACATAATAAAACAACAAATGATGTTACAGGATAATGGACATTCAACAGCAGATGGTAATTGCTGGACTTCTTTACATCCTTACATCTTTACATCGAGAGAGAGCAAGCCAAGAGAGAGCCAAGAGCCAAGAGCCAAGAGAGAGAGCGACTTCGTGCCCCTCTGTTACTATATAGATGTGCTCATACTAACGTCAGCGTTTAACTCTAGCCATATAAGGACAAGACCCCCAAATCCACATTCCAGAGCTCTCGGACAAAGAAAGCCTTGTGACTTATTGATACCATCTATTACTGATGTCAATCCACACATCCATATATATAGTCAATAGAAACATAGAATATGCAATATTTTACAACGGCATTTTTCAATTTTTCCCCCTTTTTTTCCACTTTTTTTGTATTTTTGTAGCTTTTTCTTTGTATTTTTGCATTTTTAGATTTGTTGGAGTATATGTGTGATTTGGACAGGTTGCAGGACTATAAGTGAGTATTCCAGGAACTTTGCTTGATAGATTTTTTATTTCTTTGTGCCCTCAGAATATTAGAACATTTATCTCAGTGCATAAGGAAACTGACAGGCAGTATTTTATATTGTATATGTATTTGTTGATGCACTTTATATTATGTGTACAGGTATTATGGTGGTTTGACACTTAGCACTTCATATTCTCCTATGCACTTTCTCCTTGGTGGACAGGATATTGAGCTGTAGTATCTGTATTTTGGTCTTATTTTCTGATTTATAGGTTCACTTTTGGACTATACCAATAGTGGCTATGTTATATTAATACACTATATACTTTGTGCATTATCTCAAATTTTGTGTTGTATCATTTGGTGCTTGATGTTTATATTTTCTTCTTCAATGCAAAGTGAATGGTCACATCTCTGGCATGCAGGTAATAACAGGCGCCTACTACAGGCACGAATACATAATGTATCATAGTGGCCCCCCCCACTACCCCTTACATTCCCCTCTACCACATGAAAAATGAATATTTCATAAAGATATAATCTTCACTGCATGAAACACTCATATTGACTATTTTATGGAGTCTATCGTCTCACTGAAGTGTAGGGGTCTTTGCAAAAATGGTATTAGAAACAATGTATTAAATATTTCCATTTTATATAGCCTGAATAAGTGTATATTTGTGGTTGACCAAACTGTCCTTATATTTGTGTATGTAGAGATACCATCCAATTTGAAAGTTATCAAAGCAAGTGCAGGAGATTCCGTGGAGCTGCATTGTCCATATAGTGAACAACAGAGATGGTCCAAAATCTGGTGCAAGCAGGTTGGAAAGACGTGTGACTGGGTGGTTCATTCAGATGGAAATATAAATCGTGACTATCAGAAACGACCTGTGATTTCTAATAACCCAAATTCTCGGATAATGATAATGAAGTTAAGGGAACTTGAGCTGTGGGATAATGGGTTGTACCAGTGTGAGGAATCTGGGGGACAAACTCTGCTGAATAAAGTTCTCCTTCTTGTAACTCCAGCAGGAGATCATAACAACGGTAGGTTTGCATAGAATTTCATATTTTTTTAAAGTAATGAGTTGTACATACACATTTAGTACCTCCCAACATTTCAAATGGACAAGAGGGAAATTTTAGTTATAATGGTTTAAGTGGGAAGAGGAGCGGGGCTCTCCTGAGAAATGTTTCATGACTTACTAATAACAATATATGCAACAGAAATTTAATTTAGAACAAACTTATTCCTAAACACATTTATTATAGTTTAAATATAGATTACTGTGAGTGTTATTGTTATGGAGTTCTGTGATACACTCAGACACACCATCAATATGAATCTCCTAGAAATTAATTACATCAGGAGAGAAAAGAGGGACAGAGGGATTTGGTCCCAAAATATGGGATGTCCTTCCCAAATAGGGACACTTGGGAGATGTGCTATTCTTAAAATATTATTTTAGAAAGAGGTGGCACAAAAACACGTGTCAGGTTACAAAACTACCAATCTCTCTAGTCTGTAAATGTGGATTATAAATATAATCTGTTGAAAATAACACTCTAGATTAAGAATCTGAATGAATTGCTCTTTTTCCCCACAGTTGAAGAACAAACAAGCAAGTTAGAATCTTTGTCAATAACTAACAGGAATTCTCCATTTACCAGTCCAGCAACGCAACTACCAAGGTTAGAAGGCGTATGAAAGTAAAAGTTAAAATGTAAAAAACTTGCTCACATTAAATGTTTTTTTTTGTTTTTTTTTATTATTTGATTCTTTTTCTGGGCTTTCAAATACGAAAATAGGGTATAATGCAGAAAGAAGCATATACAGTATAGAAGTAAATGTGAATGATGATTCCTCTTACAGAATGTAAGTCTAGTATGTAGGACAAAAGTGATAGGGAGGAGGGGGCTTGGTTGGCTACCGAGACAAATGGATGCAGCTTGAAAGAGCTCCTCACATATTGTAAAGAAATCCCTATATTTCTGGTATATCAAACATCAATGGACAATACAAAGACGTTCCACAACTCACAGTCTGCCTCTAGACTTATTTTATCTATGAGATCTGGCACTCTGACTAAATATTTTAAGGACACTGTGGAGAGACATGCCAAATGCAAGGAATCATGGTGCCTGTGTTTTCTCAAGACGGCTCACCTCCAGACAGGACAGAGGGCTATATGGGCTCCCACAATATGGTCTTGAAAGATATCCTTAATGTCTTACTATCTAAGGGAGCTCCTCCAAGGATTCTTGATAAATTGGGGGTCTGCTTTTTTAGCAAAAATGTGATGTGATGCGATGAGCACTGACATATTGCAAGAAGAGTCCACAATTTTGACGGACTCTCAAAAACTCAAAATACCTAGCCAGCTATTTTAGTAATGTTTTAGTGTCACAATTATGGGGAGTGGTCATATTACTTTTATCTCACCTTCATTTTACTTATCAGGAGCATTTGAGAGATACTCAGTGAAGATTCCTTTTAGTTAAAGGTTTGGTTGTTAATAATATGGTTATTCTTGATATCTACATGCCTAACAGATGATAATGCTATGTAAAATTTAATGCATGTTAGAACAATTTAGTGAAGGGATTGTTTTACTAGAGAGTGATTGTAATGTGACTTGAAATGTCTCTTTGGATAGTTCTGCCTAACACTCCACTCACTCTATATCTATGTGAAAATAATTTAATTCTCTATTATGTCAAACCCAGGTTTATGACTGTTGGAGGCTTAAACATCCTTCTATGAGGGATGACTCTTTTTACTCCCTGGTCTCCAAAATAAATTCCAGATATGTTGTTCTTACCCAAAATCCCCAACATCGTTTACTTTCACCTGAATATTTCCCTATAATTAATCTTGACTCTTTTGTCTATTTCCATATCTTTACCAACACTTCCCTGTTCAGATATCCATTGGAGGTTGAATGATCTCCTTTTCTTAGAAAACTATACCTCTCTGATATTTCCACTACAACTGTTCAAACTAAGAACCAAACATATATTAAAAAACAAACATACTCAAAAGGTACAGGAACTCCTATCAGAGATTCAGAAACTTGAGATAAATCATAAATCCACTCATTCCCCATTTTTATATAACCAGCTTACAGCTAAACGTACTGAGCCTATACTTGATATTCAAACAAAGTGTAAACGTCTTATGAATGAGGACGTATTTTATTCCATGCTCACCAGCAAAGAAGACAATTTACCGTTATCCCAATAATAGAAAAAAAAAACATCTCTGGGACATATGCTGGTAACTCTTCTTTCTTTACTGAATTTTACCACAAGCAGTATGATTTTAGATGTCACCCCCTCCCCCCCCCCAAAGGTGGATATGCAAACAATTTCACTTCCAGAATTGAATCCACACTGCACTGAAAGTTCTGAAATTCATGGGTAATATTCTGCTTATGCAGGTTACCAGTTTGGGATGCCCCTTTATTACTCACATAGGGAGAAAGCAAATGTGTAGTTCTGGGGGCCCCTTTCTAAGCCCTGGGCCCTAGGCCAATGTCTAGGATCTCCTTATGATTAGACCTGCTCCAAACATTGGGAAAGACCCCTTATTAAAATCGATTTTAAACTTTTTTGTCAAATTCCTGGCACAACACATACACCCCTTGATGAAAGGACTAGTCCATCCTGATCAAGCCAGCTTCATACCGGGCCAGGAAGTCAAAGGAAATACTAACAGCTTAATTAATCTATTTCATTGTTCTAAAATTTCCTTTCACTCATATACTTTTTATTAACAATGCAAATACGTAAACGCTCTTTCCCATTTGCTTTGGCATCTTCCGCTATTGATCATTTAGGTGTTCTTATTTTAGCATTATACATTTTTAATTTTCCTCCACTAACACAGACTGTAACCAAGGGCCTTAAAGGTTGGCATTGCCCACATTTTAGTTGGTTGGGTAGAATACGCATCTTGGAAATTAATGTTTTACTCAATTTCCTTTACTTACAGACTCTCCCTACAAACATCCAAAAACCATTCTTAACAACTACCCATAAATTATTGACATAATTTATCTGGGCAAACGAAGAGTCCAGATTATCATATTTTCTACTTACCCAGCCAAATTCTAATGATGGTTTAGGTTTAGCTAACTTAGCAAATTACTACTATGCATCAGTGCTAACCAGATGTATGACAGGTCTAAAACTGAAGGAAGAAGACTGTGGCAAATCCTAGGCAAATCTTTTACATGAGTCCCTAGAAATACTATCCTGGCAAAATGCTAGGGCTATTGTGTTGTACTAGGCCAATCACCAAACCATTTCTCCAACTGTCCATGTCTGGAGGAAACATTTGTCATATCCATCCCCACAACCTTCCCCCTCCTTGTTCTCAGAAATAATCCTATGTTTGAGCCTTGTTGTCATGAAATCAATTATAAAACTGTTTATGCTTACCTTTGGTTCTACTCTTAGTGACACCTGTATACAACCACTCTCATATCTGCTTAGAAGTTCTAATCCTACTAGTTACCCCACTACATACAATCCATAACAAATATGTATACGGGTATAGGCCCTTTCTAAATATGAACATATGTGCTTCAACCTTCCTATAGACAGCTTTCATTCATGTACTCCTTAATACCAAAACAACAGTCTTCCTATCTACCACTACGCAATGGTCCCAAGAGTTGCAGATTCCTATGTCAGGCTGAAAATGCAAGAATATCATCTGAACTCTAAGTACCACTCTTCCGATAATGCAGCCATATAGAAAAGTAACTACAAAAGAATTGCAAAATAACAATGTCACAATTTCCTTTAATAAAACCTCTGACCATTGGAGATATCCTAATTCTAAGAATTCCCACACACTAGGCAATTCTAAGAATTTCCAGACACTAGCACAGAACACTAAGACTGGCGGCAGGCACTGCTTTACCACCGGGTTTTTACCTTAATTAGATTATATAGAACCTCAGGGCCGGATTAACATAGGGGCTGATGAAGCTACAGCTCCAGTCCCATTGCCTATGGAATAGGTCAATTGATTTAAAAAATTATCTTCACATGCATCACAAACTTCTCTTCACATGCTCTTTCTTAAGTTTGGAAACTTAAGAGGGATGTAGGGGAACAAACCTGTTGTGGACTGGCTGACAATGAAATTAGTTAAAGTAAAGCTATGCAAATGCTTTTGCTGCTACAGTCTCTCTAACACCGTGACATGTTCCTTTTCTTTTACACTCACTACACACACTTTTTCTCTGTTCCAGACTGTATAATAGGAGCTTCTATCTGCTAATAAAAAGGTTAGAAGAGGAGTGGATTAGCTCGGGAACAATCCTTAGAAAGTGTAGAGCCAGCACATCATTAGACGCATTTATGCCAAGTTCAGGGTGCTGTCTGCACAGAATGCCCTTGGTTGGTCATCCTGCATAATCGTGAGGCAGCCGCCAGGCTGACCATCTAATTCTTTGTGCACAAGCCCCCTTTGTGGGCATGTTTGTCCCTGTGGGCTGTTCTGGTTACGTGATTCACATCAGTGGCCCACCCTTTTACCCAGTCCACCAAAATCCTGCCTCACCGTACACTGCTGCTAGGGGGTATGGATTTAATTGAAAGATGAAAGCAAGAAATTGGCATAGGGTATGTGTTTTCTGATTGCTTTATCCTGTGAGTTTCCCTCCAGCACCTCCTCCACCAGATACATGACACTTGGGAGGTAAAACTGTTTTAGTGTTTTCTGTCGATATGTTTCTGTCATTAGGCCCATCATAACTGTCAGCACCAGGCTCTTAATCTGACCCTCTAGAGTCTACATGTAGCGCGGCCGGTGGCAGCACAAGATGATAGCTAGTGGTTGCCTGTCACCTTCACTCCCTGTGGCTGGCTCCCCCCATGTTCAACAGGCAGACACCTCGCCAGCAGAGGTCCACACCAAATACCACATAGTGACAGGCACCTACATCATTTAAAAATCTGAAAGAAAATCATGGTTTTGCATTAAAATTTTTAGTTGAATTTTGAAAAAAAATATTTAATGGTATAAAAGTAATATATTTATTTTATTTATTTTAATTACTTTTATTATTTACATAAATTCAATGTTTCAATTTGCTACTAATTTATAGTCACCTGAACAACTTTAGCTTAATGAAGCAGTTTTGGTGTAGAGAACATGCCCCTGCAGCCTCACTGCTCATTCCTCTGCCATTTAGGAGTTAAATCCCTTTGTTTATGAACCCTAGTCACACCTCCCTGCATGTGACTTGCACAGCCTTCCATAAAAACTTCCTGTAAAGAGAGCCCTATTTAGGCTTTCTTTATTGCAAGTTCTGTTTAATCAAGATTTTCTTATCCCCTGCTATGTTAATAGCTTGCTAGACCCTGCAAGAGCCTCCTGTATGTGATTAAAGTTCAATTTAGAGAATGAGATACAATAAGGGGAGGTGTGGCTAGGGCTGCATAAACAGAAACAAAGTGATTTAACTCCTAAATGACAGTGAATTGAACAGTGAAATTGCAGGGGAATGAGCTATACACTAAAACTGCTTTATTTAGCTAAAGTAATTTAGGTGACTATAGTGTTCCTTTAAGCAATCCCTTGGCAGCATCTAGTGGGTAAATTCTGTATTACACTTGAAATTTGTGTTTAGCCACTAAATAGCCTATTTATTTTACTCATTAATAGGAACATGTCTATATGGTTTATTCCCTATAAATGGTATTGTCCACATATTTGGAGATAGAAGAGCCATATAGACATATACCTATTCTTGATTAACAATATTTAGGGACATATTCAAATACATACCCCACCAACTTGAAAAGTCACCAGTCACCACTGCTAGATAGTATGATTTATTTATTTTTTATCATGGTACATGCCTTCTAAGCAGTGGTTTGATAATGATCTACTTTCTTAGATTATGTTTTGATATATTTTTCAACTTAAATAGGTTTTCATGTCACTAGATCAATGCTGGATTGCACTCTTTGACTTCAATGTACTTCCTATTTTTACTTGACTTTTTAAAAACTTCAATGGAAAAAAGTGACCACTCTTTAGAATGACTGATCTTAACAGAAAAAAACGATAACATAGTTAGAAAAACAAAACAAAACACAGAATCCTTCGTACATGTAGACCAGCGGTTCTTAGTCCTTTTTGATATGGACCCAAATAGGCATTAGCGTGGTACTTCTTTCTTCAATTATACATTTCTTCATTGACCCTTTCTTGCAATACACCTACACATTCATTTAACACTTCATAAGATTGGTTCTAATGTCAGAGGAATTTCCATGGCACAGAGAAAGACAATATGTATCTGTATCAATCCGTACAGACCCAATAAAATTGCTTGGGAACACGACTCATGGGTCAAGAGCAAATGGTGTAAGCATTCTAAGAATCTATATAACTACAATTTAATGTAGTGGTCTTGGTGCCTAGATGCTGTTTTTGAGAATGCTGACACCAGACTCAGATTCAGTTATGGTTGTCTGTCACTAAGAACAGGTGGATTGCTAAATGTAACCATTGCTGCTTCTCCTGATCTCAACAGCAAGGCTGTAAAGGCAGCATGCATGCCCCAAATTCACTTTGTTAAGAAAACATTAAAAAAAAAAAAAAGGATTTTTGCCACTCTAGGCAAAACTAAAGTTTGCCGCTTCTGGCTATGTGACATCACAATGCCCCACCCATATGATCTGCCATGTTAACTAACGCCAGTGCTGCAGTGCCACCGTGTTTACATTAAAAGGCCTGCAGGGACAGGCTATAGACACCAGAACCACTACATTAAGCTGCAGTGGTTCTGGGGACTATAGTGTTTCTTTAATGTGAGGTAAATTAGAGCTTAGTGCCACGAATAATATACTAGATTGCCTACTTACAACCAGATGAGGATGATGATGGGCTCTAGCTGCAGTCTGCCTCCACTGGTCTGGTGCAGAACAGGCTCTCTGGAGGCGGTTTGTAACTGTGGTCACAAAAATCAATGTTCTGGGAGAACGGGAAGCAGCTCCATTTTTTTGGGGTCCTTTACACAGCTCAAGGTCTGGGTCTCAGGGTCCACCTTCATGTTCCACCAATGAGTTTGTTCACAGGGGGTGGAGTGTGTAGGGGATGTCCTGATATGTGTGTAAGGAATGCACTGTGTGAAATTGTGTTTGTATGTGTAAGGGCTGCAAGGTGTGTTTTTGTGTATGTATGGGATGCATTGAATGTGTGTAAGGGGTGCATTGAGTGTGTGTAATGAATGCATTGTGTGTTTCTGTGTGTGTAAGGGATGCATTGTGTGTAACGGTTGCATTGCTTTTGTATGTGTGTCTGTGTGT